>JAJOZX010000622.1:727500-752500 GCA_023014485.1 Bathynomus jamesi | reverse complement strand
GAAAAAAAATCCGAATATTTTATGTTAATTATATTAACTTTATAATTTCATGACTTTTAATTATTATATTTTAATTTTTAATTTGTGGTATGTGTTAATATTAAAAAATGTTTTAAATTCATAGTTGGTTTTTAATTATATATATATATATATATATATATATATATATATATATATATATATACACACACACCACATGTTGCGCTTTATATAAAAGCCAATGATTTGTATTTTAATATTTTTATACGATATGTGGGTCAACCATGCGTTCACACACACACACACACACACACACACACACACGAGTCGTTTGCATACTTACACTTTCAAGTATCAGATACAGGTTGTTGACTGTGTATTTATTTCGACGTCACTGCATGTATTTACACATATATGTCCATATAACTATATTCAAATAAAAAAAATAATTAACATACATATATACAGTTGTCATATTATTTATTTATATACAGAATATATTAATTTATTTATCAGCAAATACTCTTCAGTTAAAATAATGATTATTAATATTAACACAACTGGTTAATTAACGGATCGTTCCAACATTAACGGATCTTTACTGACAACTGATCCAGGTTTGGGAGCCCTGGAACCTGTCCTTCCAACACACTGTTCATCGAAATACTGAATGACCCAAGAGTCTTCCTCACCTCCCAGGTAAGAAGGAAAGCTTTGGCGTATAAACTTGAATGTTTACGAGTATGGGACGTCACTCTAAGGTGGAACCCTCCCTCCCCGGCCCAAAAATTTCTATGAAATAAATTTTTTTTGGTTGTTCAAATTTGGTTGAAAATAAATGTTCATAAATCGTAATGTATATAAAAATATATAGTTTTTATATTTATTTCGATGTGGGTTAAAAATAAAAACAATTTTTAATACATTTTTTTTTTCTATTTTATGGATATTTCTCTCCAAAATTGCACGTAATATTTTCCCATTCCTCCAAAATAATAATAATAATAATAATAATAATAATAATAATAAAATAAAAATAAATAAATAAGTAAATAAATAAATAATAAAATAAATACATTTAATCAAATTGGATTGTGAGGTTTGAGGCTAGTATTTAAAGTTATGTAGTCACGTGACTTTCACGTCACCAAACGCACACATTCAAGTGTTTAATTGTGAAATTCATCCCACATTATACACCTTCGGTTAGCTTCCGCCCGAATTGTTCATTCTGACGAAGGTCAAGCTTTTCACTCCACCTTAGACCTACAGTTTAACGTGGAATCCGAACCACGCCCTATCAGCAGCCCAGCGTCTTTAACCACTAGGCCACCTAGGGTACCCATTTATCTACCAACCACTTTCTTTTTTTCTTTTTTTTATTATATATATATATATATATATATATATATTATCTTATAAACCTTTTTTTCAATACAATGAATTGAATAGTCACCGTGCTTATTTTTTCAAGGAATTTGTACACGAAAAGAGAATTAAAAAAACAAAAAACATCCCTACTCACCCTAAAGAGCAATGACAAAGACTTTTTTAACTATGAGTGTCTGTGAATGAAGAAGTCAGGATCAGAAATGGGTTAAAGATGTTGCAATTTACAGATAAGAATGGGAGATCAAATTATTCAGTTAAGTTTATCCGCTCACAGACTTTCTTTTATATGTACTCAACATTCACAACCCCCAACCCACACTACTGCCTTCCCCCTACATTCCCAGTTGCATATAGAAAGGAGGGCAGTGTAGTGTATATTCACTAACTTTCCACTCAGTCGTTCTCATTCCTATCCGCGGTCCATGAATTGGAATGCTTCAGGTGGGAATTCGACATTTGGGAAAGTTTCCCGACTTGGCAAATGGTAAAAAGAGAGTTGTGACAGCGATTCTATGCCCGATGGGCATTTTCTATGAAAATGCCTAAATTAACCTAAAGTGGGAAATCTTACATTGCGAACGGGAATGGCTCGATTTCAGAATTGCTTCCTTTGAGATTCCTACTTTTGGATTTCTCATTCTTGGACAAAAACTGAAATGGGAATGATCGAGGCTGGGACGATTTATACGCTAAACGGAAGATTTATTCTTATACCCACGAACATCATCTGGTACAGTGCCAGACAGTGCCAGAACTAATGTGAAGACGAATCAGGAGTTAGCACAAGTACCAGTTGAGTGAAAGTAAACCACTGATACGTCATTCCCATTCGATTCCGCGCCCAAAAATGGGAAAGTGAGAATCTCAAACGAGGCATTTTCAAATCGGTCTATTCCCAATTCATGTCATTTTCATTCACGGTCTTTCCCACTTTGGTGCGGGTTAGGTTACGTTATGATTGGTTAGGCGTTAGGCTACTGTTAGGTTAGGTTCTGATTGATTAAAATAAGTTAGGTTAAGAAATATTAAACATTCCCACTCAGCGCCGTTCGCCGCGAGTGGAAATGTTGTGACATTGTTTCGAAAATCAAGAAATGCTTTTCTCAAACGTGGATCTTTTTCACTTTTACTTTTGGACATCGACATTCTCACTTGTGGCCCGCGAATGTGAATGCCATTGAGCTGGCAGTAATCGTTTCAGTGCCAGCTCATTTCATATATTATATATTATATATATATATTTATTTATTTATTACACACAGACCGTGCATGGAACAAGGAACTCTTCTGGGAAAATTAATCCACTATAATCCTAATTAATGGTAAATGACAAATACTATAATCTTTCTTTTTCAGGATCGAAGGGCCAACGTGGGCAACGAGTAACTCGCAAAGAGGACCCAAAATATAGTTTCCCTCACCAGCTATCTATGGTCTGTGTAACAAAAGTTTCTCAGGAGACCATTCTGAGTTATATATATATATATATATATATAATATATATATATATATATATTCCCAAATTAAAGGCGAGACAGGGAACATCCTTAAACCTGAAAGAAAATAGTTTTGTAGTGAGAGGACCAAAACTCTTTAATCAGCTGCCCAAAGACCTAAGAAACACGAAGGGAATTGCAGTGGATATCTTCAAAAGAAGATTAGACGCCTGGCTCAGAACAATCCCCGATGAGCCGGGTGTACCTGGCTATGTGAGGTGGAGAGCACAAGAAACCGACTCTCTACTTCACCAGGCCAACTCGAAAGGAGGGGCGACAAGCTTGACCTTCGCGAAATGAGGAATCATCGCGCGGAACCTTTGTAAGGTAAGATAAGGTATATCCCACCTCTAGACCTGATTTGACGTCGGAGAGAGTTGCTTTCTTGATTTTCCCATCTCACATATCTTGGACTGTTCTGAGCCAGGTGTCTAGTCTTCTTTAGAAGACGCCAACAAGAACACCAATTGCATTCATAATGCCCTTCGATAGCTGGTTAAATAGTCTTGACCTTCCGACAACAAAGCTATTTTTCTTTACAGTTGAAGATGTCCCTTTTATGGCCTTTAGTTTAGGAACATTACACATTCTACCTTTCCTATTTTACAGTGTCATTTGGGTGGTTATGGGGGGGTTGAGTTTGAGGTTAGGCGCTAGTTTGTCTATTACTTTCCATTTGTGCATTATGGTCTATTTCTCTTCTTCATTTTAACGAATATAAATGTAATATACATAGTCTTTCCTCAGTAATTGAGTTCTTTGCAGCCATCGATCGATCTTGGCTGTAAAATTTCTTTATATTTCTTCGTTTATTAATTTCTACTTTTACATATGAAGGCACGAAGACTGAGCAGTATTCCAGCTTTGGTATGATCAGTGTTTTCAACAAGGAAATAATCATTACTTTCCTCTCTCATCCCATATATATGCATATTCTGTATATATAATATAATATATATATATATATATATATATATATGCGCCTCGGTGGTGTAGTGGTTAGCGTCGCTGACTACGAATCCATCAGCCCCGGGTTCGAGACCCGACGGTAGCCGGCGCGCAGCAAAACCCAGCTGTTCATCCTTACACACAATAAAGAAAGTGGTTGGTAGGTAAATGGGTACCCTAAGTGGCCTAGTGGTTAAGACGCTGGGCTGCTGATGGGGCGTGGTTCGGATTCCACGTTAAACTGTAGGTCTAAGGTGGAGTGAAAAGCTTGATCTTCGTCAGAATGAACAATTCGGGCGGAAGCTAACCAAAGGTATAATAATATTTTTTCTCCCCAATGTGCTACTCTTTCTTGTATGTCTAAGTCTGTACTTCATCAAATCTATTGACTATTTGATTATTTTCGCAAATATTTGGAAACCTGGGACAAGAATTTAGGGGAAAAAATTTATATATATATATATATACAGTATATATTAGGGCCCTGCGAATCACATTTTTTTTTTCGAATCGAATCTCGAATAGAATAAACTGTACACTTATAGATTACTGTGTTTTTACACACAATTCGTAATAAGCATAAAATTAATTAAATCTTTTTGAGAACAAAGAACAAAGTAAATCCTTCTAAAAAAAATGTATTAAGTATTTGATCATGAGGAGGAACAATGGTATTAAAGTATGATAAAAGTGTTATTGCACGAGAGATTGGTCTCAGTATATAGATTGAATTATAATCTAAGTAAAAAGAAGTGTTTATTTACGAAAGTGTTCTTCAAAACATCACTGATGTTGTTTACCGGACTTAAGGTTAAGGACAAAACCCTCGAGTAATTTCTACATGTATATTATTGTGTACCGCTCGCGTCATCGTTTCAGAGAGTAGAGTTTGTGATTGTAGTCGAGACCAGTAATGTTGGGACTGAAAAACTGGGGTTTATTAATGAATATAAAATAGAATTCATAATGTACAAATGAAAAACATAAGTTGGGCTTAATAAGATCGATTGTGAAGTTAGGAAATACGCCTCAAATGAATTTGGACAAGCGTACGTGACATTTAGCACGAAGCTAGAAGAACGGGTTTCGTTGCGTTCATACTTGTATTCATGTCTAGCCAATCAGACACAGGTTTGGCCGTCACGTGATGCCCACCTCCCGTTTTGTTCAATCATGTCATTAAAAACAAATTAGTTTTCAGATAACACTAAACATATATAATGATAAGATTTATGCTAAAATAGGTCAATTAATTACTGTTTCTTAAGTTTTCGGCTCAAAGATAAATAGGCAAAAGATTATGTGTAAAGCCCGAATGTAACAATAAGGTCTTGATGAAAAGCCAGCGCATCGTAAAGAGGTGACTCGCATGGTTGCCAGATGTAGGAGAATTCTCCAAAAATAGGAAAATGGAATGGGCTGCGGAGAAAAAAATTCTCCTAAAATTAAGTAAGAGAATTTTTTGGAGAATGAAAAATAATTTTAGGAGAATGTAGGAGAATGCTGGAATTTAAAAAAAAGTCAATGTTTTGCCTATAAATTTTTATATTTTTATAATTTGACTATTTAAAGTTACCAAATGGCAATACCGCACATTTTGGGTAAAAAATGCTGGTTAGTGAATAACAGCACTGCCGCGCTTTGTCTTCATATTGCTAATTATATGGGTCAACGTACTTGGGCCTACTTTTTGTCATACATAAGTTTTGATTTCCGAGATGGCAAAAAATCAAAATTAACGTAAATTTTGGGAAAACTTGCCACAATTTAAAGGTAAGAGAACTATTTATGAAAGTCCATCTGACTTTCAACAATCTGATAATTAATTTAAGGAAGAAAACAATTCTTTAACCTTTAGACTAGGCCAAATAAAATCAATAGGTCTATACCGTATGCTTGTTGATTGACTCACTTAGCCCATACACCAGTTTATGTACTGCATGCATTTAGATTTAGTCTATTTGGTCTATAATATATTGCTATTGTTTTGTCCCTGTATATAATAATAGGAAAATGTTTATAGTTATAGCTTGAAGCTCTCTGATTGGTGTGAGGCCCTGAGCTCAGTAGGCCTAAACTGTTTCCTTAATAATGAAAATTTTTATTATTTAATTAATCCAGCTCAGGTTGAATATATTTGGTATGCCTGCTTACAGGTTGGCTTTCTGAAGTGCCTGGGGATGCTATGCATGCTTACTGCAAGTGGTGTGATAAGAAATTGAATGCGCACAAGAGAACTCTGGTTGACCATAGCAAATCTCGTCAGCATCTGCACGCTAGCAACAGTCATCCAGGTGTTAGTGGGCAAAGAAGTTTGGTTGAGGATGTTTTTAATTTCAGTAGTGATAAACAACTAAAACAAGTTAAGATTGCTGAACTAAAACTGACTTGGTATATTGCTTGTCATTCTTCTATTGCTTGTATTGATGATCTCTTACCCGTTTTAAAAAGCTCTTTTAATGATTTCAAGGTTGCTAAATGTGTAAGGCTTAAACGTACAAAATGTAGTTCTTTAATTTGCAATGTGATTAGCCCAGAACTACAAAGTGAATTGTTAAATGATATGGCTGATGTAAAGTATTCCCTATTTTTAGATGAAAGTACAGATGTCTCGTATGAAAAGCATCTTTGCATTGCAGCTAAATATTTTTCAGAAAAAGATTTAAAAATAAAAACTGTGTTTTTAGGATTAGTTTCAGTTAAAGATGCATGAGGACAGGGTTTATTTGGGGTTATTCAAAAATTCTTGGACGATAATAATGGGTTGAACTTAAACAACTGTGTTTGTTTATCAACAGATGGTGCTAATGTGATGTGTGGTGAACACAATTCTGTTTTTTCTAGATTTAAAAGTGAATGCCCTAATATATTTCTTATGAAATGCACATGTCACTCTCTCAGTTTAGCAGCATCAGATGCTGCTCTAAGATTCTTGATTTTGCCTTTGTCAAATGCATTTGTTGAGAGGATTTTCAGCAAAGTCACCCTGACAAAGTCTTCCTTAAGAAACCAAATGTCGCTTCCCATGTTGGACGCAATTGTTAGGGTCAAAATGACAGATGAAGTGATCAGTCATTTTGAACCCACTGAAGGGATGTTAAAAAGATTTAACAGTAAAATGTATGATTAGATTAGAGTTGTATATTTAAGTTTTACAGTTGTATATTTAACCTATTTGAGAAGGTGAAAATGTGAACGGCTAAGTCCAGGGATTCCCAAAGTGGTCTGTACAGACCCCCAGGGGTCTGTAGGAAGCTTCCAGGGGGTCTCTAAGCTTTTGGAAAAATAGTAACATTAACTATATTAAAATAAATTTCCATTCATTTTTTTTTCTTATACCAAAATCTGTCCGCACATTAATAACCAAGCAGAGAAATCGACTTGACCTTGAAAATAATGGCGATTTGAGATTGAAACTCACTAATCTGGAACCGAATATTCCTTCACTTTTAAATGCCCATCAACCTCACCCTTCACACTAGACATTCGGTAAGTGTTTATTAAACTGGTTTAATGAGCGTAGAATGTTTAATTTTACATTAATTTAAAAGCTATCTATGTTTAGGAAATATACTATAGTTTGTAACTGAATAATTTTTTTTGTGGGGGGTCTATGTCCGTACGGAATTAATATTTAGGGGTCCTTGGTGGTAAAAGTTTTGGAACCCCTGAATTGTTAGCCTATTATAGTAGTCTAATGTTTTCTTGCAATACAACATAACTTTTTTATGCATGCTGCTGGCTATACTATTACTGAGTTTGTCTTTTTGTCTTAATTTAGTAATATATATATATAAACTCTTAATGTTTGGCAAATATCACCTGCAGTCACTTGTGGATTCGCAGCAGACATTCTTTCAATCCGTCTAGCTGTACGTTTTGAAATCTTGGAAGGTCGTTCACTTTCATAATTTCGATTGTTGCAAAGCCTTTCCATTTTTTTATAATTGCAGCAACCAGTGGCGGATTATCATTGAGACAATTGAGGCTGAAGCCTCAGGCCCCATGCTTGAGGGGGGCCCCAATCAAAGTGGATCTAGTTAAGTGAGGGTGACTGTGTGTTGATTTCAATGGGGCTATTTCAGCGTTAATATGCCAGATATTAGTGCCAGTGACCCTTGATTATTATTTTGCGAGCTTCATTGTTAATCTAAAATTTTATCTTTATAAATATTTTGTTTATATTTAATTTAATTTTTTTTAATTGAAACATTTGGTAAAACGAAGTGTCTTACTATATAATTTTTTTAAAGTCTGTGCTGTAGAAACCAAAATTCACGCGCTGGGTAACATTTTGCAGGAACTGAGTTTTGATGATATACTGTAATTCGAGATTTTGCAAACCAGAAAGCTCGAAAGGTAAATTTCTTTGATTAAATATGACAGCGTAGAGCGTACTCAAATTTACAAATTCCATGTTTTATTTTACCTTTTATAGGCCCTAAAGTAAAGTTTGATTAATACTGTTTTGTTTTAGCAAACGACAAAATATACTGTGTTAAGATTCTTTTATGTTTGTTTCCCAATTAGCCTAAGCACCGTACATGTAATTCGTGTAAATGTACTATGTGCTGTACATTAGGGTGTCACTTTTGAACTTTTTTTGAAAAGTTATGGTGCTTACCTCTTATATTGTGACAAATTGACCAAAAACCAAGAATAAACCAAAAAAAAAGACAATCGGGTAATATTTAGGGTCCCCGCCCCCCATCTGAAAAATAAGCCCCCTATTCACACAAAAAATGGTGATTTTTGGAGATATTTTTGGTCATAGTTTCCTTACTAATCATCGTATTTCAAAGATTTTGCTACCAAAATGTAGAGAATAATAATGTGCTTCAATCTGAATAGTTTTTAATTAATCTTTGAGTTAAATTTATTAAATTTTTTCTCTCTCTTTGGTCATTTTGATGCATTTTCTAAGAGAAAAATGCTGCTGTTTTATATCTTTGGAAGATCTGAACTGCAATAAAATATTATCTTATATACTTTGGATGGCACCGCCATCCATAAAGCATCATCCCAATGTAGCTCTGCGGCGATGGGCTTTGAAAATATGTCAAAAAAGCAGATGGGCTTAAATGAGCAACACTTTTTTGGTTTAGAGATTCAAAGTGGGAACAACTATGCACATGTTTAGTAGATTAAAATTAGTAAATTTTGCAAAAAAAAAAAAAAATGACAACTGTAGACAAATTTTTATTAATCTAAAAAAATATGCAAAGCCCCATCGTTTTTTTTATTTTTTATTATGAAATACAAACACAAAACAATTCTAATCAAATAGAAAGAAAGTGCTATTCTTGAAATTATAAAGAAAAATTGTAAATGAAATGAAATTATAAATGGAAAGAAATTACAAATTCAAGGGACCTTGTTTGGAAAACTTTGGGAAAACACGCCTGTTTTCCTCTACAACTTGAAGCAATGCCTGAAATTCACCTTCATTCCTACATGAGTCATGAAAATCCTGCAAAAGTTTGATACCCCTTTCTGCAGTGTCATTAATTAACAACCTTAGTTGAAGAGAGTATTCTCTTCATCCGTTGAAAATCATTGTTACTGTCCCACGTTACAGCTGGAGTCCTTATCCAATCTCTCGTTGAACCAAGGACTTTGAATACAAACGATGAGTTTGGACCAACTAATTGCTGAATTTTAATTATTTCTTTTAGGATTGGAAATATCGGCTTACCCTGTTTGAATTCTGGTGGTTGATTGAAAGAGGAAAGTTTTTTGACCACCTTGTCCTTTTCACTATGAGGTAAATCTCCAAAGAGAGAAATGGTTACAAGTTCTTCAGATACTCAGATAGGTACCAGTAATGACCTTTTAGAGTGTTGAGGGCAGCTTCCGCTACTTCCATGTCAATCTTTTTGTACTGAACTAATTCATTGTATAGGAGGAGGTCATTTTCAGGAGCCTGAAGTGGGTTGGTGACTGATGGCCAGTACTTGGAGTAGATCAACGATGTAAACAAGCATACTCTTTCCAGGTTTTTTATTGTAACATTATCATATCCGGCTTGGTCTGAAAATGATAACATCTTATTCGTATACAATATGACAACCATCCATCTGGCGTGATGGAGAGCTCCTGGCTTGATCCAGCGTATTCCTCTGGCAGGAATTTCTCCTAAAACGAGCATAGTTGTTTCAGCTACCACTTTATAATCATCCCTGGGAAGGCTCTGGTTATCTTTGAGCAAATCTGTCATAAAATCTATGACGCATTTTTTCAGGTCCTTGAGATGTCTGTCATTGATAGATAGCTATTTGAAGGGTTGCTTAGTATCTAGCTTCTCCCATGTAACATCTCTGAAGGTCTTAAAAGATTCGTTTTCGGGTGAAGTAGATTTTCCAAATACCTTTAGATACACTGCTGACAAAACTCGTTCTGCCATATGGTGGCGACAAGCGAGCCATAATAATTTTTTTCCAAAGAGGTCTTCCAGTACTTTACAAGCCCCTTTTATCCAGCCAGTATTGGATAAAGTAGTATCGAATACCATTCCGTAAACCTTATCCTGTAATTTCCATTCTTGGATTGTGCTAAAAACAGTACAAGCTTGTGTCGATCCAGTTGAGACACCGATGTCGGGTATCGAGAGAAGTTTCTCAACATTCTCTCTTGATATAAGTATTGCCAATCGATCCTGCTTTCCTCCTGAAACATTCAGTATCATTTTGCTGTCCCAGTGGACTACACAATATTGAGGTGGATTGAACGACTCTTTAATAGTGTCAGCAGTAGCTTTCCTCGACTTCTTCGCAGCTCGCGCAGAAGTACTTTTCGATAATGACATCTCTTTTAAATCTAGCCCACATTCAGCTGCTACCACAGATGCAAATGTCGAGCGTTGTCCGAATGATGGTACTAAACGATCAGCTGTATTAGATATTAATGTTGACTAGTAACTTAGGACGTTTTGATGGGCCTGGGCTCGGAGTAAAATCATCTTCACCATTACTTGAGTCCACTAACTCGCCTTCAGATGATTCAAGTTTGTGTCTCTTCTTCTAATGCCTTTCGCTCTTTTTCTTTCAATTTTCTTCGTTCTTCACCTTCTATTCTAGCAGTCTTTTTGATCAGTTTGGCTACATAAGCTTTATCGATCGGATCCAGAGAATATATTCTACTACTTCGCTGATCTTCCAAAAAGAGAAGATCCTCATTCTTCTGTTGTATAGTTCTCAATGTATCATTTTGGATCTCATTGCATACATTTTCAGTTGATATATCAAATAAGTTATCTAAACGAGACAGAAAAGATGTTTTTTGGGTTTCATAACATTTCTTCTTTATATTTTTACTCAACTTCTCATGCTCTTTTATCAAATCCCACAAAATTTTTTGGGGTCCTTTCTGCTTTCTAACGGATTTTGATGGTATGCGAGCCATAATCCACACCTTTTCTATCTTATCTAATATTCTCAAAATATTTTCTTCCTTTGACACATTGTCGCTTTTCATTTGATCCCTTCTCAAGAAGAAAAAGTGACTGAGAACTTCACTATTCGTTGGAAGCATGCTTCCTTCTCTTGCGCGCATATGTCTTCCACTAACTTTCCCAATAAAGAATCATACTTTCTTAGGTCTGTTCTTAATATTGGCTTACTGTTAGCCATGACTATTGACTAATTTTAATAAACTATGAAATTAAGCAAATCTATAATAGAATTCTGAAAGAAAAGCAAATTTATCATACATTTGGTTATATTTGCATACTTTTTGTAGATAAAACCTGGAAATACTGTAAATAAATGTTATAGAAATGAAAACAGAGGGAAAAATTTCATAAGGTCCACTCAAATATCTGCACCGTATACAACTAAAATAGTTGTAAAACGTTCACAATAAGAGGATACCGTTATTCTCTACATTTTGGTAGCAAAATTTTTGAAATACGATGATTAGTAAGGGAACTATGACCAAAAATATCTCCAAAAATCACCATTTTTTGTGTGAAGAGGGGGCTTATTTTTCAAATGGGGGGGGGACCCTAAATATTACCCGATTGTCTTTTTTTTGGTTTATTCATGGTTTCTGGTCAATTTGTCACAATATAAGAGGTAAGCACCATAACTTTTCAAAAAAAGTCCAAAAGTGACACACCCTACTGTACATGTATTGTTAATAAAAATCTGTAGGAAAGGGCCCCCCAAAATAAAATTGGCCTCAGGCCCCAAGTAGTTAATCCGCCCCTGGCAGCAACCGTCATAAATGGAATTCGAAGTTCTTCTATCTTCCTATAACTTTCTAGACTCGTGTGCAACAATAACAGGTCTCTTACAATCTGTAGACAGTTCTCTACCCCAACGACCCATTGCTTACTAATGACTTATACAATCATCCGTCTTCCATGAAGATTCAAAGAAAATTCTAGAATTCAGATTCAAACCTAAGGTGGACACACAAAGTATTAAATAACTTTGTAAATGTACAAAAACTTTTGTATTTTAACTTTTTTTTTATTTTCATCAAATTCTTTGATGTTTTATTCTCTGTACGAATACTTATGAGCGCCACTGTAATTTCGCCTATGTTTGCTTTGTTTACCTTCCTCACATGTGTATTTTTCACGCAGATGCAACACCCTCCTCATCCAGCAACTCTATCTGCTCTGTATATGTTGACTCAGGGTTGATACAGCCCTTGGGGGGCGGGAAAAAATCAATGAGCTTTCAAGGAGGTTCAAGAGCTTTTTTTCTTTTTTCAAGGAGCTATGACTCGATTACGCAGTGAAACAGTACACATTTATTTAGCACACTACTTACATAAACTTGTACACAGCAACAACAGAGTAAAAAAAAAAATGTGTTCAACACTTGCAAACTTGTAAGCAGCAAGATATGAAACTCTTACGGCAGTGCAGGAACAGGCATTAATCTGAGGAAAAAGTCTATGAATGGCAAGCTTGCATGGCATTAACATAATTAATATAATTTACAATGCAGCATGTTTCAATGTGAGAAAAAGTACAAACTCAAAACGGGAAAAAGTAATGTACAGTGACCAATTATGAGATTGCAGTTGTCACAGCGAGTCTTTAAGACGCTCCTTCTCTCCCTCAATCTCTTTCTCTATGACTGCCAGGCTTACTTCCTTAAACCTTTGCTTTCTTCCTCAGTGCATTTGACTGGCTCACGAAGGTTAGCTGTCCTTTCGCCCCTGCTTTCTCTGCCAATTTGTCAGCTGACTTTCTGAGATGAGTTACATCTTCAACCCTGAACTTCTTGACCTTCATCTCTGAGACTCTGTCTATGATTTCTTCTCTTTTCCCTGCTCTTTTAGACTTTTTTTCTGCATTTCTCAACTCTTCCAGGTGTTGCTGGTATTTTTGTCTTACACTTGACAGGCACTTTCATTACCTCTCTTGCTTTTCTGCAATGGTCAACAATCTAACGCTGGGCGATTACAGTCTCCTTCATGTTCTCAATAGTCACTTTCTTGTTAAGGGAAAATCCCCACTCAACAGTAGCTTGTCCATGAGAAAGGAGAAGCAGCTGCTTCAGAACAGTCCATAACTCAGCATACTGCTTTTCTCCAGCAAGATGGGAGTGAGGACAGGGTGTCAACCATGTCCTCACTCACTGGATTAAACTTCACGAATTTCTCAGCTCCCTTTGATAAGACGGCATGATCCAGGTTTTGTTTGCTGCCATGAGATGGTTTTTTTTCCTTGGCATGGATGAACAAAACCGACTCGCCCATCACTGCACTCTCTTTAGACTTCCGACATACGCAACTGTAGCATTTGTGTACGCTTGGATCGTGCCGTATCCAGGCTTTGTAGTCCTTGTGGTCTAGCCACCGTGTGTTAAACATACACTTTCCCCCCAAGCATGGTTACTGCATTAGGGTGTCAATTTTAGTAAAGTCAACAATTCAAAAACTACTAATGCTCAAATGATGTCATATTATCTAGCAAACTTAGAAATATCTTTAGTGTTGTTTAAAAAAGCCATTTACCTACTTATATTTGACCATAAATGTTTGAAATATAACCTGAATATGACTGTAGCATCGTATATCAATACCATTGATATGTGTGGTCAACTTTGTTTATTTTTGGTGTGCAATATGGTTTCTAAGTTTCACATAGTCACAAATGCTGGAGTTTTGATTGTGAATGCATATGTTTTCCCTCCTTTTTGACAATTTTGATTACTTCGTAATGTAAATATTGTGTAATTCAAATTATTCGAAATGTTATGTGTGACCCAAACTTTCTGTATATTTTGATATGATAGATATATGAAATTGTCATTACTTTGAATAATTAAGTCTTGTACCTATAACAACACAACCTTTTATCTGAGGTTATAGGAAGATATTAAGAATTTCAATTAACTTAATTTTCATAATCAGTAGGCCTATCCAAATTTCAATGACATTTCTCTTGTTCACAGGTCCACACGATGAGTCAGAAAGAAATCAGAACCCGAAGCAAATCAAGTTGTCACCTAAGTCATTTGGTGGGGACTAGGAGGGAACTTCCCCCTGCTGAGCTGCCCACAGCCAGAGATCTGCTGAGGTATGGTTTGTTGAGGAGAGAGATGAGTGACGAAGACAAGAGGAATTACCCAGTTAATGACCTAATTAACAACGGCATTGGCATTGTTCCAGGGCTACTGACTCAGTGGAGAAAGACCAACGCTCTATTCACAGGACCTGTAATCAACACTGAGGTCAGGATCAGGGCTAAAGTGAAGGCACTGTGGGATGAGGCAGTGGAGGTGTCCATTGGCAATGTGAAGGTAGAGGTTAAAGATAGGTTCATGATGAAACTGGAAAAACTGGTGAACATCCTGACCTGTCACTGTGTGATCAGGAGCTGCAGTGAGCTTGGGTGCAACCCTGTCTGCAACAGTGAGGTTCACATTGACTGCAGTTGCAGGAGCGAGCAGAAGATACCAGTGCAGGAGCTTGCCTTCATTAAAGGTCAGAGAGAAAAGGTGGGCAGTGTGGGGGCACACCAGATGGGTCTAGCTGATCACCCTGAGACCAGGAGACAGGAAACAGTGCTGCAGAGACAGGAGCAGAGAAGGAAGGCCGAGGAGAAGAGGATGAGGAAGGCAGAGGAGTCAGCCAAGAAAGAAGAGGAGTTGAGGGAGGAGTCACTGCTGGAGACTGGAGATATACTGGAGGAGGCAGCGAGGAGAGAGGAGGACGAAGACTTCATACCAGAGGCTGCGACAACTTCTTCCTTGCCTGTGGCTAAGAAGAAGAAGTACAACACTGAAGATATCACCAACATAGCTCTGGCTAGCTTGAGACATCACACTGGGCTGAGAGAGACTGCAGAGATTGTCACTGCTGCCTGGATTGATGCTGGTCTTATCACAGAGTTTGACACAGCACTGGTGATTGACCACAACAAGGTGAGGAGGGCTCAGGAGAGACTGACTAAGGAGCTGGTCAAGAAGTTTGATGAGATTAGGGAAAATGGCATCCCCTGTATCTTCTTTGATGGGAAAAGAGATGACACCAAAGTGATGATGGAAGCTGAGGGCAGTGACAGACAGTTTCCTGGCCTCATTAAGGAAGAACACCACACAGTGTGCAATGAACCAGATGGGAAATATTTGTAGCATTTTGTACCAGAGGAAGCTGCAGAGGAGAGAAGTCATGCTGAGGTCATTGCTGATCATCTGGTGAACTGGCTAAGAGAGAGAGGAGCAGACCAGACCCTTTTGGCCATAGGTGGTGACAGTACTAATGTGAATACTGGCTGGGAGGGAGGAGTAATGCATTATGTGGAGGCCAAGCTTAGCAGGAAGTTGGTGTGGATTGTCTGTGACTTGCACACTGGGGAGCTGAGTCTCAGACACCTGGTGACTGCACTGGATGGCAGCAACAAGAAGTGGTCTGAGCCCCTAGGAAAGATGTTAGACACTGTCACTGAGCTGGAGATCAACCCAAATTTCACGAGGATCACTGTTGGTCCTCCTCTACCCCATCTCAGTCAGGAGGTAGTCAAGGACCTCAGCACAGACCAATCATATGGCTACAGAATCATCACTGCCATCAGATCGGGAGAGGTACCTCAGAGTCTAGCTCTCCTGGAGATTGAGCCAGTCTGTCACAGTAGGTTGGTCACCACGGCTCTAAGGTTCTGCAGATTGTGGATTTCCAAACATGGCCTGAAGGGTAGGAACCTGAAGAATCTGAGGATAATTGTGGAATTCATAGTGGGAGTCTACATGCCAAACTGGTTCAACATCAAGTTAAATCACAGCTGGGTGGAGGGTCCCAGGCATGTACTGTACCAGCTGGAGCTGCTCAGAAGTCAGAAGAAGGAGGTGATAGGAATAGTGATGCATACAGTGAAGCGATCAGCCTGGTATGCACACTCTGAGACTGTGCTCCAGGCCATGCTGTGCAGTGAGGTGGAGGAGGAGAGGAGGGAGGCAGTGAAGAGGATACTGGAAATCAGAGGTGAAGGAGATGAGGACACACAGGTAGGAGACTGCAGTGTCAGACCCAGGAAGACTCCTGACATCAACCCAGATGCCACCAAACTCTCGGAGCTTATTGACTGGAACTCTGGCGTGACTGAGTTTCCTCTGACCTGCTCCCTCACCACTGCTGCAATTAAGGAGTTTCTGGATAGACCAGTGGAAGTTCCTGCATGGCCCCTCACACACACAGTCAGTAGAGAGGTGTGTAAGGATGACAACTGAAGCAGCACAACATGTTTACTCACAAGAGAGGAGGGAGGCGTACATCAGTGGCCAGGTGGCCAGTAGGGCGCTCATGTCCAGGAACAAGAGTAAGACAGACATGGCATCCTTGGCAAAGTTCAAGAAACCTATCTATATTTCTAAGTTTTAATATTGAAATACAATCAAAATGTCTTTAATTGTATGTAATGTATGTAGTTATATACAATAAAAAAAATACTTGAAAAATAGCTGATTTTTCGTGACCTTCAACTTCAAATATAAATAGCTAGGAGTGGTCAAATCTGGATTTTAAAGCCATATTTCGATTTAGCACATAAAAATG
Organism: Bathynomus jamesi; assembly: GCA_023014485.1. NCBI lineage: Eukaryota > Metazoa > Arthropoda > Malacostraca > Isopoda > Cirolanidae > Bathynomus > Bathynomus jamesi. The sequence continues at coordinate 735,674 of JAJOZX010000622.1, read as the reverse complement.
CATCATTTGGTCACTAGTAGTCTTTGAAAATCTAAAGATTTCACTTTGCTCCCTAAAATTGAAACACCCTATTACTGCATGATGAATTCCTGGTAGAGGGGAAACTGAAGAAATCCAGGCTAACGCTGCGGAAAATTGATAACACGTTTTATACAGTATCTGTGCATTAAAGAAATGTTAAGACGGTGGAGCTAGGTGTAATAATTACATAATAACGATTAATAATAACGATAAAACTGCGTATCATTATAAACGTAGCCAGAGGCTGAAAATATACATATTAGAACTGGATATAATAAGGGATTGTTACAAAATAATTAACATAATATAAAGTGTACACTGAAACAATATATAAATTATAAAAGGAAATGGAGGAAAGTCAACATGATTGATCGTAAAATGAAATGTAAATAAATTTAAATGAAGTAAACTGAATGTATTGAACCTAAGTACATATGCAAAAAACTTCACTTTCGTTTTTCTGTATCCACCCGAGGAGGATGCCAGTGGGCATCGAAACTGTTGTGGAAATAAACTCTGTCTGTTAGAGTGGGTTTTTATTATTATACTAAGTACATATCTATATACTTGTACGCTTGTTTCAAAACCATTAGCTGTTTTCAAGGAGATCCTACCATTTCCTAGGAGTTTTCAAGGTCCTTGAACAGCAATTTAAAAACTGAAGGAGTTTCAAGGAAATTCAAGGAGCGTATGACCCCTGTGTTGTAGACCAGTATTGCTATTTCAGTATCCTCGATGTGGTTTTCAGCCTTTTTTCGCATTTATGCAAGTGTGTTTCCGTTCGGCATACAAATCTATGTTGGTTTCCAGAGCTAAATTTTCCAAGTATTGTAATTTGCAGTCTGCATCTAATGATACAGCACAGAATTAGAGTGAAAACATAAAAAAAATTTATACACAGGAATTAAGGATTCCCAATACCCCCAATACCTCTGTACCCCTTATAACGGTACCTATTTGTTTAGAATTTAATTTATGTATTAGAGCCAACTTTGGAGTGACATTTAGTGCATGTGCCTTGTTTCTGTACACAAACATCCTTTGTCCACTAATTCATGAATATCAATTGCAGTCCATAACTATTTTGGGAAAAACTTTCTCCTTGATTCAGTGGTTTATCTGAAAGTTCGAGTAACGGAAATAGCTTGTAGGAGTGGGTATACACGCATGGGTGTGTGTGTGTATATATAAACCTTATTTGTATTACCACGCAAAATAATAGACGAGAAAAACGAACCACAAAAATGTGTCAACTGATATTTAATTCAAATTTTCTTTTTGGAAACGAAGCTAAATATCTCTTTTTTTTTTGTATTTTTTAGGGAGTAACTAATTTAATGCTAGATTAATTATTAATTATTCAATTAATTATAATGAGGTATGTTAGAAGCATTTTGTGACAAGATTTTAGTGGTGTGTGGACCGTAATTATTAACTTAATATCTTTTATTAAGTTTATAAATAACTGATAAATAATAGATGTATGTAAATAATTTACAAGTAAACATTTATATAATTATTAATTTAAATTAAAAAAAAATGTTAACGGTTGTTTTTTAATTTATTTAATAAAAAGTTTAAAAAATAATAAAAATATAGTGAAATATTATATATATATATATATATATATATATTATATATATATGGGATTGAACTCAGAATGGTCCCCTGAGGTTTTTTTATGAATTATATTGAGGTTCTGGATATAGTAGGCTAGGTGTAGCTATAACCCCTAGATCCTGTCCCAAAGCTGGATCCTATCTGCTTTGCAGATAGCTGGTGAGGGAAGCTATGTTTTTGGGGCCTCTTTGCGAGTGACCCGTTGCCCACGTCGGGCTAACATCATGAAAAAGAAAAAACTATAGTGTTTGTTATTTACTATTACTTATTCGGACTATAGTGAATTTAATTTTCCCAGAAGAGTTCCATGTTCCATGCACGGTATGTGTGTATCATATATATATATATATATATATATATATATATATATATATATATATATACGAGGGTAATTGAATAAGTATCCGCACTTTTTATTTTCACTTCTGATAGATTATAAACACCACTTCTCAACATAGTCTCCCTATTTCTCAGTACACAAGTCCAGCGATCTACAAGCTTCCTAATGCCATCACAAAAGAATGTTTTTGGATGTGTGCGTAGCCAGTCATGCACCGCCTCCTTCAGGTCATCATCGCCTTGGAATCGCTGACCTCTCAAAGCGTCTTTTAGTGGTCCAAACAGGTAAAAATCCGAAGGTGCCAGGTCTGGATGGTCGAGAACTTCAAATTTAAGTTTTTGAAGGCATTTTCTAGTCTGTGCAGCGGTATGAGGGCGCGCATTGTCGTAGCATGCAATGGAAGCATCCAACATCTCCCGTTGCAAGGAAGTTCAAAGCTGCAGCCGTCAGCAGGTAAAGTTATGCTAACACTGTTTTGGGATACACGAGGCCCCATCCTTGAACATTATCTAGAGCGTGGAACTACAGTAACAAGTGCATCGTATTCTGACATGCTTCGGAATGAGTTAAAGCAAGCAATTCGCACAAAACGGAGAGGGAGATTGTCGGAAGGTGTTATTCTGTTACACGACAATGCGCACCCTCATACCGCTGCACAGACTAGAAAATGGCCTTCAAGAACTTAAATTTGAAGTTCTTGACCATCCAGCCTACAGTCCAGACCTGGCACCTTCGGATTTTTACCTGTTTGGACCACTAAAAGACGCTTTGAGAGGTCAGCGATTCCAAGGCGATGATGACCTGAAGGAGGCGGTGCATGACTGGCTACGCACACAGCCAAAAACATTCTTTTGTGATGCCATTAGGAAGCTTGTAGATCGCTGGACTAAGTGTATTGAGAAACAGGGAGGCTATGTTGAGAAGTGATGTGTTTATAATCTATCAGATGTGAAAATAAAAAGTGCGGATACTTATTGAATTACCCTCGTGTTACTGTTGATCTATCATGAATTGTTAGATATAACATATCTGTTGTTACAATTGAATTCCTCGACTTCAAAAACCTACATTTAGACACCAACAATGCATCTTTAGCGCGAATACAAGCGAAGATATGCCAATATTGTTTTGTGTGGCGGCCATCTTGGATTTCGCCGCCTAGCGGAGTTAGCCCACATTTTCGCGAGCTGTGCCCAAACTTATTTTAATCAGTATCCTCATTTCACCTAAAATTAACCTTCAAACTCTGATCAGGAAAAATTGGTCACGGACTCTATTGGAGGTTCCTCTACTATTAATTGGTAATATCTCTGTAGGAGTCAGTGCTTATGTTATAATTCAGAAAGTCTGGAATACGTTTTGAGTTTTAAGCGAGTTAAATTTCGTGACATGAAACTGCACCTTTCGACCGTAACTGGGATGAGGTTCTATCGCTTGATAATATTAATGACACATGGATTTCTATTTTTAATTATATTAAACGTTTAGAATCGAGTGATAAACCCATTATGTAAAAAGAGACTGGCGAAATCCGTTAAACCTAAATGGTGGAATGCTGAAATTAAAAGTAGCTGAACGTTAAACAGGAACGCGTATTTCAGACTTAAAGAAAAAAATTTGTCCGATGAAAAAAGAAAAATAATTTGTCCGATGAAAAAAGAAAAATAATTTGTCCGCTGAAAATGCTCACAAACTACGTACTACAGTATTTAGAAAACGTAGCAAAAACTTCTTACAAAAAGTAAGCACAACTATGATATATATATATATATATATATATATATATAGTGAACCAAACTAAATCGAATCCGAAGGAATTCTATAATTATGTTAGGAATAAAACAGTAGCTTCGTACACTAGTGATCCACTCGTAGGCGAAAACAACGAACAAATCTACGGTGACCTGCAAATGACGGAAATTTAAAAGATTCTCTTCTTGTTTACCAACGAGAATATAAACAACATTTCCGTTCCCGTAATTATGCTCAATGGTGCTCATTTAAAACTTTACGATTTTTCCGTTAGTCAAAGTGATGTACTCTCGGCCATACGTAAAATTAATCATAAAACTCCCGGTCCATGTAAACTCTACCCAAGAGCACTTAAAGAAATGAGCTGCGCAACAGTCTCTCCTCTTATATACTATACAGTACAGTATATTTAATAATAATAATAATGCTAAATCGTTACAGTTTGGAGAAGTTCCGTTCGACTGCGCATTTGCAAACATTACGTCAGTATTTGAAAAAGAGAACAATCGCTTCAGGGCTTTTGACATAATCGTTCTTGCCATACTAATTTGCTCGACTTCTTTAATATTGTAAATATATGTGACGAGAGTAAAGCAGTACATGTTATGTGTTTCGATTTTTAAAAGGGGTTTGATAAAGTGCCACATATGTAGGAGATTATTAGCTAAACTTCAGTCTCACGGAATTGAGGGTAAGGTTCTTAAATACTCGTAGATTGAAAATTGTCTCAATGGACGTAAACAAAGAGTGGTCATTAACTGCAAATCGTCTAAATGGGGAAGTGTAACTAGCGGCGTGCCGTAGGGATCAGTTCTGGGACCAGTTCTTTTTATTATTTATATCAATGACATCGACTCGGGAATTAACAGTATAATTTTAAAATTTGTGGATGATACCAAATTATGGGGACGAACAAAATCAGCGGTAGAACGTTTGCAGATTCAAGAAAATATTAATACGTTACTCGAATGAGGAGAAATTTAACAAATGAACTTTAACATACATAAATGTAAAACGTTGCACATCAGTAGAAATAATGTTAAAGAAATGTATTCTACGCGCGACAAGACACTAACGAGTGTTACGGAAGAAAAGAAAGATTTAGGTATTATTGTTGGCGACTCACTCAAACCGAGTAAGCAACGTATGGAAGCGGTTAGAAAAGCAAATAGAATCTTAGGATTTATTGGTAGTCATTTGAATTTAGCTCGGAGTAAACAATGCTAATATTATATATTCTTAGTACGCCCCACCTGGAATACTACGTCCAGTTCTGGTGACCTGGTCCCTATATTTATGACAGGACATAGAATGGAAAGAGTGCAGCGACGGGTTGCTGAGATGATTCCGAGACTTAGAAACAAATCCTACGCTGCCCATTTAGAAACATTAAATTTATTCTCACTCATGAATAAACGTATTCGAGAAGATTTAAAACAGGTTTTTAAGCGATTAAAGGACTTGATAATGTCGACGACGAAAAATACTTCACCTTCAGAAATGCGGATTGAACTCGCGGTAATGATCTCAAATTCGGGGTCAAACATTTTAATTCTAATGAAACGAAACATGTTTTTCTTCAATCATATAGTTAATTTGTGGAATGGATTGCCAACCAGAATAGTTCAAAGGAATTCGGTCAAATCCTTTAAAAAGAGACGATGTTTATCTTGCCTTAAATCCGCCCCCCACCCGCCCCACCCCCCGGCGCCGTTAGAAGCATTGTAGAATTGTCACTCGGATTCCTTCTTCTTTCCTTGAAAATGTTCACTTTAACTTTAAATTCCTTTCCTTCCTTTCAACCTCTTTTCTTTGCTTTCCTTTAAAACTTTCACTCGTCTTTAAATTTTCTTCTCTTTTAACCTTCCTCTTCTTAAAAGAGACAGCCTCGTAGGGACCAGATGGTCTTTTGTCTTTTGTGTCCTTTGTATTCCTTTGGAAATGCATAACCTTCTTCCATTTTCTTTAGTAACTTCAGGCGACACTCGTAAATTCTAAATTTTTACTAATTATTTCATTGGCGTGTGTGTGTGTGTGTGTGTGTGTGTGTGTGTGTGTGTGTTCGCTCGACATGCCATATATGGTATAAAAAAAAAGCATTATCGTGGGATTTCCTCTCAATTCGTCTGTCAGTATATTGTAGATTTAAGTTTCTCCTATTACATCATTTCCCGTTAACATTCAATACTTCCCTAAACTATTTAGGACATTCTTACTTTTAATGTGGGTTTGATTAATTAGTATTATTAACAATAATAAAGGTGTTACACGCGTAAAAAATGTCATTCACGCGTTAAAAATGTCAGATGCATATGATTCATGTATAATTAATTAATAATGTTATAACAACAAAATATATTGAGGTTAGTTTAGAGAAGATACGCCATTTTCCATATAGGGTATATTTTGATAGATTTTATGGAACGTCGTTTTTCTTTCATAACCTCAATGGGGTATGGTATAATAATAATAATAATAATAATATAATAATAGAGAATTTTCCCGTCTTTCAATTCTATTCCACGGCATAATCACGTTAGCTCGTTTTTAAAAATATGTGTGTGTGTCGAACACATGCCTGGGCATACATGCCCCACTTACGTTAATAGATTCCAAATGAAATAATGAGGATGACAATGCTTTTAATCCTGACATTTAGGGCATGATCATTAGATAAAAAAAAAGTCTACCTTCTCTCTCTCTCTCTTTTCCCGTTGAAGGGTAGAGAGAGAGAGAGAGAGAGAGAGAGAGAGAGAGAGAGAGAGAGAGAGAGAGAGAGAGACCTTTCAGTTCACTCGGGGAGGTTCCTGTTATTAAAGTTCATTTTTTAACTATTGTAGTTAAGGTTCTCTCCCCACCAGTGGTAGGTACGGAAAAAGGTTGGAAAAACACTTTAATCCCAGGAAAGTAACTAAGGAAATTTTACAGGAAAGAGAATATATAAGCTAGCTTTACAATTACGCTAGGCACACAGAAATTGTACACTAGGTAGCACCGCTGTATAAGCCAATCAGTACTGTAATATATTTGTGCCACTCGTACATCAAACACTTGATATCGTCAAAAACCCCAAACATATGGTTTTGATTTTATACAAAATATTTACAGCTGTCTACCAAGGTATCGGTCCAACAAAGACCTCCATGATTCACTTCAGGCTAGCCCTAAAAGAACTAAGAGAGAGAGAAGTAAAGGTTAAATTCTCCATGTCTACACCCATGTACACGCAGCCATTACGCCGGTAGTAATGAAATGTTTCTACAGGAAAGGGGATGGAAACAAGAATTAAGAACACCATGCCCTCACCCGCCATGTGCATCCAGCCACCCAAGAGAAAGGGGGAAAAAAAAAGAAATCGTGTCGGCAGAAATGCAACCCTACATCACCTAATCTATGCTATGCATTTTTCTTTTTATGAAATTGTATTTCTACAAAATATTTTCTACTCTATTCTTAGACATATCAAGGCAGGAAATGTTTGATGTAATTGGATGTCTGTTATGTGTGTGTCTACCAACTCTTTGAATGTCTGTTATGTGTGTGTCTACCAACTCTTTGAATGTCTGTTATGTGTGTGTCTACCAACTCTTTGAATGTCGCCGTTTCAACTTGGGTCTGCCGCCATGAAAAGTCTTTATGCAGCAAGTAATATATGTTGAGTCGTTTATATTTCGCTATGTTGTGCCACCATGAAAGTATAGAAGATCTCTTTCCGGCGAGGAATATCAGCGGGAGGTCCCTATATCTATCCCCATGTACTTGTCCCTTATGGAGGATGAAAGTGTTTCGTGGGTGAACATGCGTTGTTACTACGGCGAATTCAAGAACTCAAGAGTGTCCTACTTAGAGGTGTTTATAAGGTAAGTAATACACAAACAAGAGTTGCTCGATGATTGATCTCGCTATGTGGGGCACAATCAAACATCAATCAATGTCTAAAGTTTGGAGAGAATTAAGTGTAGGAGGAAATGTTTAAACAAACTCCCGCACGGTTACGTTATAAAACCATTTCCTTAAATTATATGTGAGGACAGTCTTAAACCCTGAGTGTATTCAGAACTTTGTCCAGCCTATTTTTAAAGATATTTACACTTTGGCTTGAAACAACCTCCGAGGGTAGTTCCAGATATTAACTATTTTATTGGAGCAGAAATTACCACAGAGAGAGGTACTAAATGTTTTAAGTTCCAATTTAAAACCATTATTTCTTGTTGGATAGGTATTAAAATGAGAATAATTTCCTGTAATCTACCCTGTCTATTCCATTGAGCATCTTGAAAACTTGAATCAGCTGACCGCGCAACCTCCTGGTCTCTAAGGTAAACAGATTTAAACGTTCTAATTTTCGGTGGTAGTTTTGCAGTCTCATTGAAGGGATCAATTTTGTGGCCCTTGCTTGTACCCTTTCCAACCTTTCTATATCCTTCCTAAAGGAGGGAGA
>JAJOZX010000622.1:712500-725000 GCA_023014485.1 Bathynomus jamesi | reverse complement strand
GGTTGAATTTTCGTCACGCTGTATTATTGCAGGCGATTTCAACGCGTCTGTCGATACCAATCTCAGTTCATACCTCATTTTTTTAACATATTCACTGACAAAGACGAGAAATCTCGTCTTGAACACATACAGGGTGGCGCAAAAGTCAGGAGTCAAAGGTATTTTTTTTTTTTCCATTGTATGACCGCCATTATTTTTAAATAAAAATTACTTTACTTAAAAAAATTACAACTTATATTATAAATTATAAATTTTTTTTAACTAGAACTAGTTTTTTATTTAAAAATAATGACAGTCACAGAACGGAAAAGATCCATTGTCTCTGGTATTTTTTTACTCCTGTCTTTTGCGCCACCCTGTACATTATAAACCTTATTTTGGTATATTTTGTTTAGTGTTATCTTTATTTTTAAATTTTTGGTGAGACCTTGCAGTTGCATAAAAGCTTGCAAAAGTGCTGGCAGTGGTTGGTTACCTTCTTAAAAAGTGCTGGCAATGGTTGGTTACCTTCTTAAAAAGTACTGGCAATGGTTGGTTACCTTCTTAAAAAGTACTGGCAATGGTTGGTTACTTTCTTAAAAAGTGCTGGCAATGGTTGGTTACTTTCTTAAAAGTGCTGGCAATGGTTGGTTACCTTCTTAAAAAGTGCTGGCAATGGTTGGTTACCTTCTGAAAAAGTGCTGGCAGTGAATGCATTAACGATCAACTCTTTTTATTTTAGAATTTGAGGTTGGTAGCTTTTTTTTTTAAATTTCTCTATCTATAAACTAAAAATTAAACGTTCAAGTTTTTTCAGTAAACAAAATGGATGAGTAATTAAGTTTCTTTAACCATTATTTTAAAGGAAAACCCCACAAAAAATAAGGAATTCGAAAGTTTTAAAAATATCCGCTTGCATTTACATTTCTTGCATTATCTGTTGAATTTTTTTTTTTAATGTTTCGTGTCTTTTGTTAAGCTTCCACACGCACACACGTATATATGTGTATATATATATATTATATTAAAATTAAAATAACTAAATAAAGTAAGTTCGAACGCGCCCTTAAAGAAAGTATACATGGAATCACGACTTCCGATTCCAGAATTTTCTGCCCAGGAGGGCGTGATTCAATTTTAGGTTTTTTCTCTGTTGAACGGCCAGTTTGTGCGCATATGCCTTCGGTATTGTCTTAAAATTTTCTTGGTGTTATTTAAGAATTTAAACTTAGGATTCAGAAGAATCTCTCTATTTTTTCTTAGTTTTGTTGTAATTACTAAATGTTTGGTAATGGTGTGTTATAATAGGAATTGTAGTTTAGCAATTTCAGGTTAATTTCATTTGATATTATAAACATTCTTAATAATTAGATCTCTGAATAACTAACAAGTTTTTCAAAACTACGTAGGTGGTAAGTACTCTATTTCAATATTAAGAGTTAGCATTTGTTAATTTATTTCGTTTTAGGGTTTAATGTTTGTTTATTTACTTCATTATTAAGGTTTAGGGTTTCCAGGGTTTCAGTTAAATTTATGCGTTAGGTTTTTGTTTGCTCTAAGTAAGCTTAGTGCTATAAGCTTGCAATTTGATTTCGTAATTTGAGTTTTGTTTAGGCATAATTCTAACATAATTGAAAAACTTGTTCAACTTATAGTTTAACCTTGGAGTCAACATAGATTAAATTGGTTAGACTCATCGATTTTTCATTAGGTACTGTACTTACTAAACTGAGCGTAGGTTTGATTTAACTATCGGATAAATTAGGGCTTAGTTTAAAGTTGTTTATTGGCTTTTGATTGTGTTTAGTGTTTATAAGAGCCTCAAGTTAAGTCTCATAATTGTTACCTTGGCGTTTTAGTAATTTCACGAAGTGTATCTTAGCATACTGAATCAAATTACCATCATTATACCTCTAATTTACCATTTAGTATTTCAATATTTAGGGTAATTTCGTTTGAGGTAGCCGACTGGTAGTGTTTTCCCCCAACTTTACAATGGAGATAGATTTTGAGGATTCTGTTTTAGGATTAATTAATATTAAGGAAACCTCGGAAGACATCAATTCCGTTATAGATAGTTGTAAAGCGGCTGCACGGGAATTAATAATATCTAGGGCTGTCTTCAAGCGAAAAATCACTTGCACGTTAAATAAAACTTTTAAACTTGATAAGAATGAGCTTACTCAAGAAAACTTAAAATTGTAGTCTAACTTCATCACTTCAACTTTAGAGGATATTAAAACCTATGATGCTAAGTTGATAGAGATTTATAGAACTCATGAATTGTTTGACCTTGATAAAAAATTGGGTGCTACTATAGCGTGATTCCTACCTCGATTCGGCGGTCTACCTTTTAATTAGATTCTTACCTTGTTTACTAATTGCTTGTTTACATTCCAATGTCCATCGCCCGGATCTTTTCCGTTTGACTGCCGCCATTGAAACATAATTCAACTTTTTGTATTTTAACTGAAATGTCTTGATACAAAATAAGTTACTTTATAAAGCTTTTCTTAATTTCCCCTTCAAATTTTTTCTTATAAACAATTTTAATTACTTTCAAGATCCATGCTTAATTTTTAAGTTTTAATCGTGTACTCAGAAAAATAAGGGGATCACCTGAAGATCAGGGCCTCCAGCCTTCTTTAGTTAGCTTTATAAGGCTAACTAACAAAAATATCACGACCTAACCTAACCAATCGTCAAGGTCGTACAGTTGACCTAAAGATTGGTTAGGTTAGGTCATGATATTTTCGTTAGTTAGCCTTATAAGGCTAAGTAAAGAAGGCTGGGGGCACTCACCTCTTATGTTTCAATGGCGGCAGTCAAACGGAAAAGATCCCATCGCCCTTGACGATTGGTTAGGTTTAGTCATTGTTGCGGGGAGAACGATGAACTTAACTTGAATACCGTAACTTGGCTACTTCTTGATGACGGGAAACGAGAAGGTCCCGGGCGGTGAAGTTTTTCTCACCTCCACTGACTGTCCCTGAGGGGCAAACGAGACTCCCACACTGCTGAACCAAGAAGTGGACTCGACCCGCTAGCTATCTCCAAAGATTAACACTGTGTCTGAGTCGGGTCCACTTGAGAACCTGGAAAGCCCTGGCTTCAGGAAAGGTGTGTGCAATGTACACCCAGCAATACTTGAGGACTTCAACCAAATATGGGCGTACACAACAAGCAAGCAAGATTTTAGCAGACTGATTGTGAAGTAAACCAAATGTGACTGGATGAGAAAAGCAGATATTTCCCTCTGAATTGTAAATCCTTGAAAGTAACGACCCCAGTCTATGAGGACAAAGGCTAAAAAAAACTAGTTGGTAGAGTTCTAAGGGTTTATTAGCAATCAACTTGAATTATTTACAAGGTATAGCATACCTGAAAGGGTATGCTATACAATGGTGCTTGCAATTACAATGACAAACATACTGGACAACAAAAATGGAATTTCCAGAAAAAGATAAAATCTTAACCTATGCTAGAATGGTACAATTAGAAAACACAATCGACCTCACTGGACCTAACATCTTTAAGCTAGACTTGAGGTCAATCCAATCACACCTATCTATTATAGTTAAGCCATGGAGAAGCAAAACCTGAAACTATTGACCCTACAAATACCTTAGCCTGCACACCGTTATGCACAGGCAATGTCCATTATCACAAGGCACTCTGTTTTTCTTGAGTTTTCTTTTTCTTAACAAATTGAGTTGGCAAGCTAGAACTTCCACAAGCGGAAGCCAACTGTGACTTTGAAAAACATGCCAGTTTGTAAACATTGAAGGCAAAATTTACTGATCAAAAATGGATCTAAACAACAAGACTACTGAGCTAGTCAGGCATTAAGCAAGACTAACTCTGTCAATAGGGGGGTTACATCCTGAAACAAGAAGAAGAAAAGATGTTAGTCAAAGACAACCCCACTACATCATGATATTTTCTAGTTTTAACGAAAATATCGTGACTAAACCTAACCAATCGTAGGTAGACCACATACTATAGTAGCACCGAAACTATTTTTCAAAAAAATAAAATTGAATAATAAATAGCATTTTATTATATTTTCATTTATACCTTGGATAGGAATCACACACTACAGTACTGTAGTTTCGAACCAAAACGGGTAGGAATCACCCTATAGTATCGAAGTCACCGGTAGGAATCACGCTATAGTAGCACCAAAAATTATTTGGACGAGATTGAGTTGGTCTGATTACCATTTTGACGTTAATACATCGTTGGCTAATTTAAATAAAACTGTTGAGGATCGTAAGGTAGCCGAAACTTCTCAGGGTAATGCCTCTTTCAATTCAAATGAAGGAAATCAGCCTAATTCTGACGGACTTAAAAATCTTTTGTTAGGTTTTAAAGCTGTATTAAAACGTGAAGCCCTTCCCCCCCCAATTTGCAGTGCAATACATTTAGTGGTGTATCTGACAAGGATAACACTGGGGAACAAATTTCAAATTTTTGTCTATTGAATTAGATTTGACAGTTACTTCTAGGTAATTTGGGTGCGCTGAGCACGAATGTTTACTCGGTTTTGCTCTATCAGGTCCTGATTTGCTCAACACCCCTCCTCTTTCGTCGTATTCATAAAAAGGTTTTTTTCTCAATACTCGCTAAGTCTTTTTGCAGTTACACATTATGCAACTAGGTTTTTATCTAGGTATTTGTACCTATTGTTATGGCATTGTTGTATTATGTATATTTTTATATGTAACACCCTAAAAATATTTTTAATTTTATCATTTTTAACCCATTTTAATATTAGTAAATTAAATAAAAATATCATACAATTCTAAAATTTTCTCGAGCGTTCCTGTTCTCTGTAGAGTATTCTAGAGGGACAACTAAAATATATAAAAGCGACTCGTTTCCAGAGTTAATCAGTCAATTCAATCAGTCAGTTCAGTCAGTCAGTCAATTGAGTTAGTTAATTAAGTTTGGGCATTAACATAATTTTGAATTGGCATATGATTTAGTGAGTAATTTTGTCATCGTGATTTAATATAGTTGATTTAATTAGACGTAATTTATATTGTACCTACTCATCCGTGTTTCTAGTTTAATTTCATAGATTGTAAGTACCTATTTCATAATAAGTACCTATTTAAACTAATTTTTGTGTTTATATTTCAGATTTTCTTAAATTTATATGAATTAAGGGCTTTAAATACCTTTACAAATTGGCAGAACAATCAAGCAATATGTCATCAAGCACTAGAAAGTTCAAATGCAAAAACAACCCTGATTCCTTCTGTTATATATGTGGAAATTTTACACTTCCACATCAACGAGCAAATATAACTGACTTCGTAAAAAGAGCTTACTTAGCTTATTTTGGCATAAAACTGGGGGACCAAGATAAATCGTGGGCTCCACATAAAGCCTGCACTATATGCATTGAAAGACTGCGACATTGGACGAAGGGTTCGGATTCAAAAATACCTTTTGGAGTTCCGATGGTAAGTTTGATTTCATAAAACTACGTAATTTAATCACTAGTATACTGTAACTTACCTAAATGTAATTGTAACTTAGGTACATAAACAAAAATTTACAGAAAATGTTTATAAGAATCTCAAATATTGCATAAGGTTGAAACACATAGAAATGTTAAATGTTTGGGTGATAACTTTTGATAAAATTCATAAAAACAAGTCTCTCGTCGCTTTTGTTAACGCTTTACAATTTTTTTTCCATATCAGGTGTGGCGAGAGCCTACTAACCACGAGACCGATTGCTACCTTTGCTTTGTCAAGACTTCGGGCTTCACTAAGAAAAATAAACATTGTATCGAGTACCCAAATTTCGACACCGCGATACGACCTGTGCTACATTCAAATGAGATCCCCATTCCAAAATTTAAGGGTCTGCCAACTCAAGAATTAGTTGAAGATGTTCCTGAAAATATTGTTATGCACTTTGAGGAGTCAGACACCGATTTTGACCCCAGCGTATTTGAAAGTCAAAACGATCCGCAAAAGTTTAACCAGGCCGAGTTGAATGATCTTGTAAGGGATCTAAATTTGCCAAAAAAGGCTGCGGAAATTTTAGCTTCAAGACTTAGAGAAAAACTTGCTTACTTCAAACACATACATTTCATTTTACAGAAAAAGAGAAGAAGAACTTGTTAAATATTTTAGAACAGAGGATAGTTTAGTATATTGCTGCGACATAGTTGGTTTGTTAAAGAAGATGGGGGTTGAGTCTTACGATGCAAATGATTGGCGCTTGTTTTTAGACAGTTCGAAAAGAGTCTTAAGTGTGTGTTGTTGCATAATGGCAATCTATACGGCTCGATACCGATTGGGCACTCAACAAAATTAAAAGAAAAGTATGAACATATAGAAAAGGTTTTAAATCTTATCAAATATAGGGAGCACGAGTGGATCATATGTGTTGACTTAAAAATGGTTAATTTTCTGCTAGGACAACAAGGAGGGTATACTAAATATCCCTGCTTCCTTTGTTTATGGGACAGCAGAGCCAAGGAAGAACATTATTTCAAACAAATCTGGCCAGCACGAACATCACTTACTGTCGGAGAAAAAAACGTAATTAATCCACCTTTAGTGAGCAGAGATAAAATCATATTTCCTCCTCTGCATATAAAACTAGGCCTCATTAAACAATATGTAAAAGCTTTAGATACGAACGGCGAGTGTTTCAAATACATAACTTCAAAATTTCCAAGTTTAAGTTATGAAAAAATCAAGGCGGGAATTTTCGACGGTCCACAAATAAGAACAATGATTAAAGACAGCAATTTTCCTAATGTCATGAATGAACGCGAAAAAAATGGCTGGTTCTCATTCGTGGACTTGATAGAAAACTTTTTAGGAAATTATAGGGCAGATAACTACGAAGAAATCGTAAAAAAACTTTTAAAGGACTACAAAGAGTTAGGTTGCAATATGAGCATAAAAATGCATTTTTTGAATAGCCATCTTGACCAATTTCCAAGTAATTTAGGTGATGTAAGTGACGAACAAGGGGAGAGATTCCACCAAGATATCAAAATTATGGAGGAACGGTACCAAGGCCGCTGGGATTCCCACATGATGGCCGATTACTGCTGGTGCTTGAAAAGAGACCTGCCATCAACAAGCAAATACGCTAGAAAGTCTTACAAAAGAACATTTTTGCCACAGTGAAAGCTTCATATCTGTTTGTTTTTTTATTTTAAGTCATTTCTATCGTTATAATGTAATTTTACTGTAGTTTGAACTGCTTGTATTCATGAAACTTGAAAAAAAAATTTAACACATGACTTAATTTTTTAGTCCTAATTTGAAAAATCTGGAAAATGGCACATAGGCTGTCGACAAGAATCAGGACCTGATAGAGCCAAACCGAGTTGAAATTCGTATTCAGAGCACCCAAATTACCTAGAATCAAGTGTCAGATATCATTCAATAAAATACGTGTTGCCCAGTGTAATTTTCAGAGCTTCCTTTCCCAATTCCAAAACGTTATAGGTTCTAGAGTAGATCTAACAGATTCTTCTAAACTTGCATACTTAAAGGGTTACCTTAAGGATTATGCCTATACCATAATTAAACATTTATCAAATAGATGCAAATTATGAAGTAGCGCTGAATCTTCTTGAAGCTGAATTTTTGGATATCCCTTTTATAACAGATGACGCTTTTAGGAAAATAATTAATGCTAGACCTGTTGAGGAATACCAGTATGATAAGCTTAGTATTTGGCTAAATGAAGTTAGGGCTGTGTTGTACGATCTTAAGAACTTTAACACAGATTTTTTTGAAGACAATTCGCCTGGTAATAAATTGATGAGCCATATAATGTATCAAAAACTTCCATTGTCATTCAGAAAAGAGTTGTCATAAAATTAATTCAAATTACTCGTCCTTGAAAGAAATTTTAGACAACTACGTGTCTGTCATCCAGACCCTTCAAAAACTAAGACCTTCAAAGAACCTGTCAAATGCTAAAACTGAAAATGATAACGCCCCTAAGTCAAACAAACCCTCTTCTTCAAAACCACAAACTTCGGCTCAAACTCCAACTTTGCAAAACTTCAAAACTGAAATTAAAGTTAAAGATCAAGCCCAAAAGGCTAATACTTTCAATCCTCGTAAGTTCTGTCAGTGTAGTCACAGTATGTTAAAATGCCCGAAGTATGACACCCTTAAAAAGAGCCCTGTCGCTGTCGAGAGCTCAAACTGTGTCATGTGTTCTAGCGAAAAACATTTTAAGGATACCTGTTCCGGTAAAGATTCAAAAATTTCCTTCCCTTGCGCCTTTTGCTCTAAAAAATCTCACATTTCAGCTTTGTCCTAAAACTTCTCCATCTTGACTAGTGCAAGAGAAGTCATTTGTGGTACATTCTGGGGTTGTTGCTGCGGAGGGTTGTAGCGAATCATATTTCGACAAAGATTACTTGCTTCCCCCTGTGACCTTGGACTTGGGTTGGGGGACAAGGTCGTTTGTGTGCGATGTTTGTTGAACACAGCTTCTCAAAGATCGTAGATTGGGCCTTCTGTGGCTCTTGATTTGGGACTTGATTTGGACAAACTTCACTCATAAATGCGAACTACGAACGTTTACCGGTGTTTTCACTAGGTTTTTGAGGGAGGCTGAAATACATGTTCAGTTAAACCCTCATAGTTTTACCAAGTTTTCCTTCCTGATACAGTGAAATGTCGTTGGACTTCTCTGTTGCAGGGTTAAGGGACCGCATAAACAACCTTTCAAAAGGCTACACGTTAGCTGACTCTCAGTTCAAGGACCAGAATGATGATAAGGTTCGGGGAATTCGTGGCCTCCTGGCAGCTGATGTACTCCAAAATTTCAAAATGTTTCAACTAAGTAGCTCCATCCCTGCTTTCGTGGTGGCTCGGGGTATAATACCATTTGGCAGAGTATCCCGCAGCGCTGCGAAGGGACAAGAGCAAGTTGACAAAACAAGTGACCCTCACCCAAAATTTACTAACCCCCTGTCTGAGTCCGTCTGCCCAAAAACCTGCGTGGCACTGTTGGCTGATTTTAAAACGAGGCCATTAGTAACCTTGGAGGTGCGAATCCACTTGGCTTGTCTGAAACTGATTCTTGTATCGGCAACATAACACGATAGTAAAATACCTGATACCTTAAACACAGTTAAGGCAACGGTGGACGTTTGTACTAGTATAAACTCACTCAATGTTGTCCAGATCGGGTAACCTGAACTTGGGTCATACCACCGACAACGAGGAACCGCGGTCGCGGCGTGAAGGGAGTGAGTCTAATTTCATTAAAAATAACAAAGAACCTTCCTCACTTCAACGTTTGGAGTGTGTTGTGAATACTATCTTGCACCCTTCCCCTACTTATTTCAACCATTATCAGTTTCTAAATCTGAACCGGACTTAGACTTAGGGTTGGAAAACCTATTTAAACTAGTCAATTGGCATAAGGAGTGAGCACTTAGGCAACTTAGATGAGCTTAAAATTAAACAGTTTAACGACTCTATAGAATTTAAAGAGGGGAAATACTTCGTAGAATTACCATGGCATGACGATTGTATAGGACAGGTCCCTTCTAATTTCAAAATAGCTCTTGCCACACTCAATAGAGTAGGCAAACAATTAAAGAATAAGAACTTGTTTGAAAGTTACACTGCCGTATTCCATCAATTATTAGTAGATGGCATTATAGAACAGTTTTCTGTAGATCCGTCAGATTATCACAATTTTATATGGATACCTCTTAGACCTGTTGTAAAGACAGGACTTCCAGTTAAACTAAAATACGACCAGTATTTAATTGTAGCTTTAAGACCAATGAAGGTATTTCGTTGAATGAAGCAGCATATCCAGGTATAGATTTGATGTCCTTATTTACCCTTCTATGCAAATTTAGAAGCAATCCTTTCATTTTGCTTTCTGACATCAAACAGGCCTTTTTGCAGATTAAGTTAAAATTAACAGCAGATAGAAATAGGTTTGGTTTCTTTTGGGTAGACAACAACGATAAGATAATTACATAATTAGATACACTACTATTGTTTTGGGGCTTGCGAGTTCACCATTTATTTTGAACTATTTGATTAAGCATCATGTTAAACTTTATCCCAATGATTTAGTCTCTGACGTGCTGAATAACTGTTTTTACGTCGATAATCTCATTTACTCATATTACGACCCTAACGTACTGTACAAAGTTTATCAGAAGGCTTATTCACGTATGTCAGAAGGAGGTTTTGAACTTCGTTCCTGGAATTCTAACCTTCATGATTTGAAGGAGGACATGGTGGAGCAAGGTAGGGCGGAAGATCATGGTAGTGGTTCGGAAAGAGTACTTGGTTACTTATACGACGTAGAACCTGACCAACTTAGGTTAAATGAGTATAATCTTGATAGCCATGCCAACACACAACGTCAAATATTATCACAAATATCAAAGGTATTTGATCCCTTGTCCCTTTTCTTACCTGTAACCATCCGAGATAGTGCTAATGCAAAAACTTTGGTCTTTAGAGTTAAATTGGGATCAGGAAGTCAGGTCTGCAGAACAGAAAGAATGGAGAAAGATATATAACAATTTGATCAAACTTAAAGAACTCAAAATCAATAGAATGGTGTTCAGCGAGAATGAAATTGCTAACTTAGCAGTATTCTGTGATGGCTAGTTATGGCTTTGCTACTTATGTTATTAGCCAAAATAAATCAAACTACTTGTTCTCCAAGACTAAAGTTGCTCCTTTAAAGGGTGGAACTTTACCGTCATTGGAACTTCTAGCTGTATATTTAGCCTTAAAATGTTTGCCTGAGTTACTGAGTAGTTTTGAAACCTCATTTCAGTTCATTGAAATTTTTGTTGATGCTCAGATAGTCTTGAGTTGGATTCTCAGTGAGAACATAAACATAAAGAACAAGTCAATCTTTGTGAAAACCCGTATTCAAGACATCAAGGATATGAAAAAAGATATTCAGGGAAACTTTAAAACTAACATCAGTTTTCAGTATGTGGCTACTCAGGAGAATCCATCAGACTTAGTGACTCGCGGTATCTCGTTTAAAGAGTTCCAATCTAAAATAAATTTTTGGCTAAATGGTCCCAGTTGGTTGTTAGATCCACTTCTCAGACCAAAACATCAGTTACGATGTCTCTCTCTTCCAAGCAAAATCATGGTTGAGCAAGCTCCAAATAATATCGTAACGTCAGTGTTAGTTAATGATGAACCAGAACCAATCTTAGACATCAGCAAATATTCTGATATTCACAAGTTATATAGAGTAACTGGTTACGTACTTAAATTTGTGTTTAGATTGAGACGTAGAACGGTCGATGTAGATTTTGTTTCGAAAATCCCCTTGTATCCCCTTGAATTGTCGGTTACTCATAAAGGACCAAAACAAACTCCTTAAAATAATCAAACTCAATCTTCTCAGATTCACACTTCCAATCAGACACTTCATACTCAAGGTCAACCTCAAAATGTAGTACAAACTTCCAGGCCCAAAAGAAAGGCCGCTTTAAATTGCCTTCAGAAGATTAAAGATCAGTTGAAATAAGATAGCTTGAGTTATATTCCTTAAATAACCAATATCGCTTTTCTCGCCGCGGAGGTTATTAAAATAACCAAAATAAAGTAAGTTCGAACGCGCCCTTAAAGAAAGTATACGTGGAATCACGACTTCCGATTCCAGAATTTTCTGGCCAGAAGCGCGTGATTCAATTTTAGATTGTTTTTTCTCTGTTGAACGGCCAGTTTGTGCGCATATGCCTTCGATATTGTCTTAAAATTCTCTTGGTGTTGTTTAAGAATTTAAACTTAGGGTTCAGAAGAATCTTTATTTTTTCTTAGTTTTGTTGTAATTACTAAAGGTTTGGTAATGGTTTGTTATAATAGGAATTGTAGTTTAGCAATTTCAGGTTAATTTGATTTGATATAAAAATTCTTAATAATTAGATCTCTGAATAACTATGAAAAACTACGTAAGTGATAAGTACTCGATTTCAATATTAAGAGTTAACATTTGTTAATTTAGTTCGTTTTAGGGTTTAAGGTTTATTTATTTCATTATTAGGGTTTAGGGTTTCCAGGGTTTCAGTTAAATTTGTTAGCTTACTTATAGCAAACAAAAACCTGTGTTATAAGCTTGCAATTAGATTTCATAATTTGAGTTTTGTTTAGGCATAATTCTAACTCATATATATATACTTCGGTCTTCATTTGTACTAAAAATCCATACAAAGGTCTCAAAAAAAAACTTCACATTTTCGCGAGTCCCTATGTTCAACCAATTTTTGCTGAGAAATGCTAAATAAAATTTTAAAATGGTAGTCTTATTCGTAATGTCACTTTTTCTTTCCACTTTTCAAAAAAAAATGTTCAGGCCTATCATTGCTAATTTTCTTTAAACATTTGAATTTATCCCTCTTAAAAATCCATATCTGTCGTGCTCAATTCGGGTATGATAGGGCGTCAAATTTTCATGGCCGAATATTTACCTTAAACCTGAAATTTTTTCAAAATTGATTTTAAATAAATACAAAAAAT
>JAJOZX010000622.1:630000-710000 GCA_023014485.1 Bathynomus jamesi | reverse complement strand
CCCATTTTTCAACG
This sequence comes from Bathynomus jamesi, assembly GCA_023014485.1. Lineage (NCBI taxonomy): Eukaryota > Metazoa > Arthropoda > Malacostraca > Isopoda > Cirolanidae > Bathynomus > Bathynomus jamesi. Next base: position 709,986 of record JAJOZX010000622.1, on the reverse strand, counting down.
TTGAATAGTGAAGTGCACCCCCATTTTTCAACGTTGAATAGTGAAGTGCACCCCCATTTTTCAACGTTGAATAGTGAAGTGCACCCCCATTTTTCAACGTTGAATAGTGAAGTGCACCCCCATTTTTCAACGTTGACTAGTGAAGTGCACCCCCATTTTTCAACGTTGACTAGTGAAGTGCACCCCCATTTTTCAACGTTGACTAGTGAAGTGCACCCCCATTTTTTAACGTTGACTAGTGAAGTGCACCCCCATTTTTTAACGTTGACTAGTGAAGTGCACCCCCATTTTTTAACGTTGACTAGTGAAGTGCACCCCCATTTTTTAACGTTGACTAGTGAAGTGCACCCCCATTTTTTAACGTTGACTAGTGAAGTGCACCCCCATTTTTTAACGTTGACTAGTGAAGTGCACCCCATTTTTTAACGTTGACTAGTGAAGTGCACCCCATTTTTTAACGTTGACTAGTGAAGTGCACCCCCATTTTTTAACGTTGACTAGTGAAGTGCACCCCCATTTTTTAACGTTGACTAGTGAAGTGCACCCCCATTTTTTAACGTTGACTAGTGAAGTGCACCCCCATTTTTTAACGTTGACTAGTGAAGTGCACCCCCATTTTTTAACGTTGACTAGTGAAGTGCACCCCCATTTTTTAACGTTGACTAGTGAAGTGCACCCCCATTTTTTAACGTTGACTAGTGAAGTGCACCCCCATTTTTTAACGTTGACTAGTGAAGTGCACCCCATTTTTTAACGTTGACTAGTGAAGTGCACCCCCATTTTTTAACGTTGACTAGTGAAGTGCACCCCATTTTTTAACGTTGACTAGTGAAGTGCACCCCCATTTTTTAACGTTGACTAGTGAAGTGCACCCCCATTTTTTAACGTTGACTAGTGAAGTGCACCCCCATTTTTAACGTTGACTAGTGAAGTGCACCCCCATTTTTTAACGTTGACTAGTGAAGTGCACCCCCATTTTTTAACGTTGACTAGTGAGGTGCACCCCCATTTTTTAACGTTGACTAGTGTGCACCCCCATTTTTTAACGTTGACTAGTGAGGTGCACCCCCATTTTTTAACGTTGACTAGTGAGGTGCACCCCCATTTTTTAACGTTGACTAGTGAGGTGCACCCCCATTTTTTAACGTTGACTAGTGAGGTGCACCCCCATTTTTAACGTTGACTAGTGAGGTGCACCCCCATTTTTTAACGTTGACTAATGAGGTGCACCCCCATTTTTTAACGTTGACTAATGAGGTGCACCCCCATTTTTTAACGTTGACTAATGAGGTGCACCCCCATTTTTTAACGTTGAAAAATGAGTTAAAAAGATTGGCCGCTCAAGGCTCAGCTGGGATTCTGAACCCAATTAAAATAAATAAAACTAGCGGAGCGACCCGGCGTTGCCCGAGTGGAAGTTGAACGCTATATATATATATATATATATATATATGCCTGTTAGGTCAACTGTACACCCTTGACGATTGGTGAAGTCCTGATATTTTCGTTAAAACTAACGGAAATATCACGACTTAACCTAATCAATCGTCAAGAGCGTACAATTAACTTAACCGGGCATTCAATTAACCTAACCGGGCATTCAATTAATCTAATCGGGCATTTAGTGACCTAAACGGGCATATATATATATATATATATATATATATATATATATATATATATATATATATGTTCAACTTCCACCCGGGCAATGCCGCGTCGCTCAGCTAGTTTTATTTTGATTGGGTTCAGAATCCCAGCTGAGCCTTGAACGGCCAGGTTCTGAGGGGCTACTTTAACTTATAGCCTACTTCATCTCAATTTTCAACGAAATGTCTCATTTTTCAACGTTGAAAATTGAGGTGCACCTCATTATTCGACGTTGAAAAATGAGGTGTACTTCATTTTTCAACGACCTCATTTCTCAACGTTACACCGGCAGAAAAAACAAAGAAATTTAGTTAATATTTATTACATTTCAGAATAATACACTTTAGTTTTGAGAAATGGAAATAGTGTGAAGAAAATAGAGTTGAAAGTGGAAAAATAACAAAAAATAAGACATTACTAGCAGAGAACGTCTGGTGGCCTGTTTTCGACTGCTTCATTGAGTCTCCACTTGCGCCGCGCTCTGTTTCCCTTCGGCACTTTTGGATTTTCATCCGACATTGGGGAAACAATTCTTCGTCCACTCCCTTATAAACCTGGAACTTAGAGGTAACTTTTACATACACTATTTTACAGTGCTGGGCACTTGCGCAAACACTTGCGCAAAACGCAAATTGCGCAAGTGTGATTTCGGTTGTGGATTTGCGTTTGCGCCAATTCTTGCGCAAACTTGTGCGCAAACGTGAAAAAAAAACAAATATTAAAAATAGTGGATTTAGCTCATAAACACGTGACTGCCAGACAGGTGGCGCCGCCAGACAGCAGTGAGCACTCAGTATACCAACAACGCTAGTGAAACACGTTTGTTTGATTAGTTGATTTTAATTTTATTTCAGAGTTCAAACTACTAACTACTCTAGAAACTTCATAAGTCATAACTACTGTCTATAACTAGTGAACCATGGACAGCCTCAGACACCATCCCCAGCTCTGCAGCTGTGGAGAGGGTGTTCTCCCAGGGGTCTGACATCATGAAGCCCAAGAGGTCCAGCCTGACCTCTGAGAACTTTGAGAGGTTTGTGTTCCTGAAGGGCAACATGGACCTGCTCACGATGGAGTTGGAGGAGGACTTTGAGGAGCTTTGAAGTGTTTTTTTTTGTAATATTGTAATTTATTTTTTTTTATTATTATTTATTTAACATTGTAATTTTGTATCTATTCTTTATTGATATATCTATGGATCGTGTGTCTGTTAATAAAGTCTCTTGATTTGATTTACTGTAAATTTAATTTTATACAGGGTGTCCCAAAAAAAACCGCACCTACTTTTTTTGAAAACCCTGTATATATAAATAGTTTGCGCTTGCGCAAGGTATGGGTTTGGGTTTGCGCATTTGCGCTTGCGCAAGTGAATTTTCGTTTGCGCTGCCCAGCACTGCAGTATTTTATGAGTTTTACAAATTCTTATCTGCTTTACATTATTTAATTAACTTCTTTGAGACTAGATTAGATTGTTTTTATATTTATCTCAAGTACTATCTTAACACTAATCTATTTATGAATACAGGATTGGACGAAACAGGAACTGGGCCGTCGCGTGATTGATACTCCCATTCCTTATTGGTTATATTAAGTCATATTACAAGTACAAACATGTGGGAACCTGTTCTTCTGGTTTCGTGACAAAAGTCACGTACTTGTTTTTCTAAATTCATTTGAGGCCTACGAGTAATTTATCCCGTAACTATTAAATTCTAACTTATGGTTTCCAATCATGTCTTATCGATTCTACTATTTCATATTTACTACAAAAGTGGGCCCTACGGGCCCATTTAGCTAGACCTGCGGTGCTGAGGCCTTCGGCCTTTGTGGGGCCGCAAGGCCCCCAATTACTGGGGCAGTCAATAGTTTTTGGTTAAAAGAACGCAACCATGAAAATCTCAAGTTTCACAAATCTTGATACAATGGATTCGGGATGTGAAGCTTAACATTTTCATTGCAGGGTTCTTTTCTATAGTTTTATTGACCGAATAATTGAACCCTCAGGACGGACGGACGGACGGACAGGACTGCCCTTTTATATATTAAATCTATACTATAATAAGAGCCGTCCGTCCGTCCGTCCGTCCGTCACACTTTCAGAAATTGAGAAAAAATTGTGAGAAAAAATTCAGAAATTGTATTAGGGCGGCAATGTGAAGCTCAAGATTTTCATGACTGTTCTTTTCTGTAGTTTAGCCTGTCTGTTTGTGAAATTTATCCCGGGCAGTAATGGGGGAAGGGTGGGGGTGGGGGTAATGCGGGATGGGTGGGGTAATGGGGAGGGATGGGGGTAATGGGGAGGGGGTTAGCCCCCAAGTTGCATGAATGGGGGTGAGGAGGTTTTGGGAGATACCAGATTCAGAAATGTTGACACAATGTGAAGCTCAAATTTTCACGGCTGCGTTCTTTTGTGTAGTTTAGCCTGTCTAACCGTCAGCGAAGCGACGGGAACTGTACTAGTAATAATCTTCTATACTATAATAAGAGCTGTCCGTCCGTCCGTCACACTTTCAGAAATTGAGAAAAAATTCTGAGAAAAAAATTCAGATTGTAAAAAAAAATTCAGAAATTGTATTACGGGCGGAAATGTGAAGCTCAAGATTTTCATGACTGTTCTTTTCTGTAGTTTAGCAATGGGGGAAGGGTGGGGGTAATGGGGAGGGGGTTAGCCCCCAAGTTGTATGAATGGGGGTGAGGAGGTTTTGGGAGATACCACATTCAGAAATGTTGACACAATGTGAAGCTCAAAATTTTCACGGCTGGGTTCTTTTTTTGTAGTTTAGCCTGTCTAACCGTCAGCGAAGCGACGGGAACTGTACTAGTAATAATAATAATAAACCCTTATTTTGCAATCTCAACATTATCCTCTCCTAAAAAGGAAAAAAAAGAATTCTAATTAAATTTTAACTGAGTGTAAACACTAGAAACATTTTCCAACCTAATTTGACATTTACAGGGTGTTTCAGGTCGACCCTAGAAATATGGAAATTGGTCGAATGAAGTTTGTCATAGTAATTCCATAACTAATATGAAGTGTTACTTCATATTAGTTACGGAATTACTTTGACAAACTTCAAATACCAAATGCAAACTACAAATTCCGACAATTTCCATATTTCTAGGGTCGACCTGAAACACCCTGTATTTTTTTCGACTGAGAACCGAGATGCTGAAAATAGGATACATTTGTTAAATACGAAGTAGGCTACATATGAACGTGAGAAATCATGAGTTACATTTCCTAACAATCTGACCTTGATACAGTGAGAATTTGCATGCGTACCACGTAGCACACAAATATGAAAGGGTAAATCACAGTTGGAATCCCTTGACAACGAACTCCTGCAAACTTCTAAAGGAACAAGAACTCGTTATACGTATTATAGACAGCTCCCCAATAAAACCCATATAACCATTTCTCTACCTCTAATATTACTTTTTACCAGTGGTGGGCACCGTTAACCAAAAAGTTAACTTCGATAACGATAATCCGTTAACCCCAATTTTTAACTCCGATAACGATAATCCGATAATTTTACTACAAAGTTAACGGAAGTTAACGATAATCCGTTAACGATAACTATTTCTTTACTAACATTTAAAAAAATCAAGGAAAAAAGCTTTAGAACCCATAGAAAATGTTTGTTTATGCAAAATTCAACAATAACTAGGTATTTAACTGTACTTTTATCAAGTTTTGCAACTTTTTTGCTTAACTTTTATTTTTTATTTTTAATAAAAAATGTACTGATTACATGTTTTGAAACCCTTGTAACCACTAACCATTAACTAAATTTTAATTTACCAGAGAATTATTGTGGCGGGAACTGAAGTTATGGCGGTTTGAATTCATTCGCGGAGCGTGATCTTCCGTGAATGATTCCTCGCAGTTAACGTGTTAATGGACTTTAACAGACTAAATATAGAGTTATCGGAAGTTAACTGGTCCGATAACGATAAATGGAAATTAACTTCTGTTAATAGTCCGTTAAAAAAAGTTAACTTCGTTAATTAACTGTTATCGGATTAACGCTTTAGTGCCCAACACTGCTTTTTACCAATTAACAAAACAGTTCTAATAAACTACCATTAAAATGTTACTACGATAACATTCAGTATTAACGTATACTGTTAACGATTTTCATTTACAAAACAATTTTAACCTTTTTCTCACTACGGTTTTCTTCTCTAAAATTTCACTCGAACCCATTCTTCGTCAGGTACTGGACATTGGGAATGCAAAGCGTATTGGGGTTCTGGCGCTCTTGGTTGTTCCACTTCTTCGCCTCGGTTTCCACCCGTTCGTTGTCTGTTGGGTAATAATCATTTGTACCATGACGGGTATTCTTGCACATGATAAAATTGCAGACGTACTTTTCCAATCTTATGAGCCTTTATCAGAAAGTGATGATGCTCCAACCGTGTTACTGCTAAAAAGCTTGAAACAAAACCAAAATACAGAGTCCTTTGACATTGAATACTGTAGCTATCGATGGCGCATTTCCTCTCCATTGACAAGTCTTCTTTTGTTGATAATCTTCTTTGTTTACCGTCTTTTGGAAGATTGATTTGTTGAACTTGTTCTGGCCCATGTTCACAGTCAGGCCAAGTAGCAGGGCCACCATAGTTTAAATTTAAATTAACAACATTTTCCCTTTCAAACATTTTCCCCTTCATTTCCTTACAAATCTTGATCCAAATGGACTTCATTTTGCCGTTATTTACATTCAGATCTTGATCCAACTCGACTTCACTTTGTGTGTATGTAGGCAAAACTTCTATGTTCTGAGCTTCATTTTTAGTTTGATGATGTGAGTTACCTTCATCTTGATGTTGTGGACGAAGATATTTCAGAAAGGCACTTTCTTGCTTCCTTTGTTCCTTTTCCTTTTGAGCCTTCGGCTTAGGGTATTGTGCCTCAGACAGTCGCTTTCTGTCTGCCATTTCACCCGAAACATTAAAAATATCAGAAATGAAACTTTTATTAAAAACAGCCAAAAAGGTATTTCATTTGAAAACCAGGAAAATTTAAAATGTTATAACTATATTAAAATGTCTATGGCATATATTTCAGTGTATCATTACCCAACTGTAATAAACCATTATTTCATGCACTATATACTTGTTTTTGCTTGGGCACAGTGACGTATTAAAGGAGAGCCAAGAGGGGCCCTGTAAATTAGGAGGAAAAATTTTTGTTCATATATTTTATGTATTTTTTACTCATTTCATATTATAATGTCTATAAATATATTTTATTTTGTTATAACAAAGGTCGCTGCTTGTATTTCGACTTATGAGATACGTTTGAACCTAAGAATACCTGAAAATTATATAAAATTTTTAACTATAGGATTTAGTCGAAGATAAATGGATTATCAATCTTATTAAAATGGAAGTAAATTAAGGTAAATATATTTTTAGGCCTTAAAATGTGAAGTGCCCCATTCGCCCCTAATAGTTGCCAACCGCTGTCAAATATCTTTGACCAAAACTAAATATATATAATAATATATATATATATATATATATATATATAATATAATATATATATATATATATATATATATATCTATATATATATATATATATATATAACTGTTGTTGTTACCATGTTTTTGCTTCCGCCCGAATTGCTCATTCTGACGAAGGTCACGCTTGTTACTCCACCTTAGCTCTACAGCTTAACGTGGAATCAAACCATGATGACCCACCACGGGTGGTCAGAAATTACAAAGTCCTCGCTCGAACTTAAGCACTAGCGTACCGCGAAACGGAATCGAACCCGAGGCCGGTGGTTTCGTAGTCAGTAATACATGCTAACCACTATGCCACCAAGGCGTGTGTGTGTGTGTGTGTGTGTGTATGTATATATATATATATATATATATATATATATATATTAATACCATAAACACCCAGGAATGTCTGTCAGTGTGTCACGCTCGAAAAGAGAAGAAGATTCTTGATATATATGGGCGATATTTGTATTTTAATGCATTAGAAAAAGGCGTAATGAATTCTACTTACACATATTGATTAGGTCCCGAGGTTGTGCACCTGGGTGTTGAATGCCCGGTTAGGTTAATTGAATAGGTTAATTGAATGCCCGATTAGGTCAACTGTACGCCCTTGACAATTGGTTAGGTTAAGTCGTGATATTTTCGTTAGCTTTAACGAAAATATCACGACTTAACCTAACCAATCGTCAAGGGCGTACAATTAACCTAACTAATAACAGTCTTCGAACTACAAAAAATATTCCACCGTCGCTGGGATATTTTTGCCACCCGCACGAAGGGCGAGTTCTCCGCTAGTATATATATAAGTACACAACTACAGGGGAAAGGAAACGTAAACACGAAATCCGAGCGCTTTCGTGATATATTCACATCTTCAGGGACAAGAAAGAAATTTCTTTCCTATTTCTTTCTTGTCCCTGAAGATGTGAATATATCACGAAAGCGCTCGGATTTCGTGTTTACGTTTCCTTGTGGTTGTTTGCTTATTAAAAAGATCGTGTTTTTTTCTGTGATTTTACTGCATATATATATGTAAAAACGACGCTTGTGTAGAAGAACGTTCCGCACAAGATGAGGAAGAAGAACGAACAAATGAAAATATGGTTACCACCTGGGAATCGAACCCGGGATCTTGTGCGGAACGTTCTTCTACACAAGCGTCGTTCTTTAAATTAATTATACTGTGTTGTTTTGCAGTTAAAATGTATATATAGGTACAGCATGCGAAGGTGCCCCCTCAGGGCATTGGTTTCTGCTCGTATATAGGAGAATTACGACATTTGATTAATCGAGGTCCATGGTGTAGTCACTGTAGTGGATAGCATATCTGACCGGCAATCGGAAGATCCCGGGTTCGATTCCCGGGTGGTAACCTCATTTTTCATTTGGTCGTTCTTCTTCCTCATCTTGTGCGGAACGTTCTTCTACACAAGCGTCGTTCTTTACATTAATTATACTGTCATTAATTATACTGTATTGTTTGCAGTTAAAATGTATATATGTATAATATATATATATATATATATATATATATATTTAGGGTGTCACTTAAATGCAAAGTTTGAAATTTTCATGCTGACACCCCGCGAATCTATTCCATTGGTAAAAAAATATGGTGACTGAAAAATCTTTTTATTTGAATAACTATAAAAGGTCGCCCCCGCCTTCCAAAGTTTAATGCTTGCGCGGCGTCTCCATAATCGTTCATTAGATATCTATATATCTCTATATGTGTGTGTGTGTGTGTGTGTATCTGTGTGTGTCTGAATACTGAGAATAAAGTGAACAATACTTAACGATTCACCGTTTCTCATTTCAGCTACGTGATTTCTGGTGATGGAAACCGGAAGTGTATATACCTATTAGGGGCAGCGGTTGATGAGGTGAAAGGATGCAAGCTTCCTTCCTACAGGCAAACATTCGGTTACTTCCTTTACCTTCACCATGAAAAGAAATGACAATACGTGACGCGTTGAGGAAGTCACTTCGAGCAGTGATGTCCTTCTGGGAGAAAGCTCACATTCCAACCAGACTCGAGACACACTGCGTCAGCAAACTGGATAAAGTCTTCGAGGAGTGGAAAGGACTCAAAAACACGCCTCAAGGACGAGCGATTCACACAAGACGAAAGAAAAAGAATTCATTGAACGCCTCGATCGTCTCTTTGACATCGCCCACGCTGATTGTGAGAAATTGGTCAAGTACCCAGAGGATTGGGAGTTCCTTCAGCAGCAGCGCCAGAAAGGACGTCCAGGTTCAATGGCAGGTTTGGACATGACCCATCAGCGCCAAGTCAAAGATTGTACTCGACGTCGGGAGGAAGAGGAGAAACGAAGAAAGCGATCAGCAGCTGAAATGGAGGCAGTATCCAACGAAGCGGTTTTGGAGTCCTCATCCTCCAGCTCAGATGATAGCGAAGAAAAAGGAGCATGTGGTGGTTCGTTAGCGTCTAAACAAAGAGCAACGAAGAACATCATGACATCGGAATTGGCGGCAGCGCTTGATTGCACGCAACTCTCGTCAAGAAAGGCCACATATCTGCTGTTTGAGGCAGCTTCCAGCTTAGGGCATGATGTTAGCGACTACAACATCAATCGTGGATCCATTCATCGTCAGCGTGAAAAATTCCGTACCCTTAAGGCTCGGCAACTGAAGAGCGAGTTCCAAGGCAATAGTCCGTTGACTGTTCACTGGGACGGAAAACTCATGCAAGATCTGACGTCACGAGAATATGTTGACCGCTTACCTATTCTTGTATCTGGCTCCGGACAGAGCAGCTCCTCGGGGTGCCAAAACTTCTGTCAGGAACCGCGCTGGCACAAACAAATGCCATCATAGATTGCCTGAATGAATGGGGAGTGACCGATCATGTCAAATCTATGTGTTTCGACACAACCGCGACAAACACAGGCCACCGTGGAGGAACTTGTTTTCTTCTGGAAGAAAAAGTTGGACGTGACCTGTTACACTGCGCGTGCAGACACCATGTACTGGAGTTGGTGCTACAGGCGGCATTCGCAGCATCGCTAGATTCAGTATCTACCGGTCCAGAAATTCTGCTTTTCAAGCGCTTCCATGATTATTGGACCCGCATTGACCAGCAACAGTTCCAAACTGCGGACACAGATGCGTTCACCAAAGCAGCTATTTTTAAGCATAGAACGGAGCTCATTGAGTTTGCAAAATCGCAAGCACTTCAAGTTCGTGATGACTATCAGGAATTCCTCGATCTTTCCGTCATCTTTCTTGGAGGAGTTCCATACAAGGGACTAAACTTCCGCGCCCCTGGTGCTATGCACCGGGCGAGATGGATGGCTAAGGGGCTCTATGCCATCAAGATCTGGCTCTTCCGAAGACAGTTTAAACTGACGAACACTGAGGAACGCGGAATTCGAGATATCTGCCTCTTTTCTGTTCTAGTTTACATGAAAGCGTGGGCAACAGCTCATCTGTCCATCGAAGCTCCGCTGAATGATTGGGAATTGATGAGGACGCTCCTTCGATACCCGCACAAGAAGATCTCTGATGGTACCACCAAGAAGCTGTCTGCGCACCTGTGGTACCATTCGGAGGAGGCAGTGGGTCTGGCGTTCTTTGATGAGAGGATATCGATGGAAGTGAAGTGCAGCATGGTTGCAGCGTTAGATCAAGAAGCCCCTCACATGCCGCCAAAACGACCTTTGGTTCTTGATACTATGTTCCTCAGTGACAGCAAAGGACTGGACTGATCGCACAAAGAACACCCGAGGGTTCTTCTCAAAACTTCAGTTGCCAGATTGCTTTCTGCTCCACCATCCCAGTTCATGGACGTCAAACTCTGAATACGTGCAAGCTCGGGATGTGGTCTCCAAACTTGCAGTGGTGAACGACAGAGCAGAACGGGCCGTGGCTCTGGTGAAGGAGCAGAACGGAAAGTTGACAGTGAAAGAAGAACAGCTCCAGTTCCTCGTTCAAGTTGTCACTGACCACAGAAAGCACACCCAGCTCCGAACAAATCAGCATTAGTGAGGACGCGAAAGAACTAATCACTGATCAGCGTATGAGCACCAATTATTCTGCTACTGTATATGTATTTTATTTCTCAAAGTTTTGCTTTTGTTGCTTCTCCATTTTGTACCATTATTCGCCAAATTATGTCTTCTATTTTGATTATATAATAAACTGTTTGTATTCTTTGCGTTTTTAAGTGTCTTACTTTCGTTATTTCACCAAATTGCCTTGTTTTTTATTATCTGGTTCGGCCCAAGCTGTGAACACTGAACAGCTTGTTGGCGTCAACAAATGGGTCTTGTTTTCAGTGACGAGGGCGACCTTTAATGATGACCAATCAGGACCAAATTTCTCTTCCGTATGTTTTACACCAAATGGAACAATTTTAGGGGGTCATAGGAAATTATCCATCGTTTAATTTTCCCCCTATTACCTAGTGACACCCTAATATATATATATATATATATATATATATATTATATATATATATATATATGGGATGAATTTCACAATTAGACATGCGAAATGAATGAATGCAAGCCCACAAGGAAAAGGAAAAATGATTCCAAGGCCTTTTGTGTATTCAGAAGTACACCTCGTCAGGGAATGAAGGTGGAGTCATGATAACCAAAAATATGGATCCCGGACAAATGTGTTTGCGAAATGCATACACTCTAGTCTAGATCTTAAGATCTTGGACTTATTGTAGATAATTACTCTTCGTCTTTTAAATTGTTCTGTTTTTTAAGCAACCAACCAATAATTTTTCACCAACCTACCAATCTTTCGTTATAACGTATCCCATTTTTTATGCCAGTTGTTTTCTGAACTCCAACGTTGAAGGTCAGTTTATATCGCATTTTGGTTTTGCTTGGTTTTCACCAGAAAAAATTTCATCAGCTAGTGGTTTGAACAACATTAACAAAAACAAATAATGTATTCGTAAAAAATAGTGAAATATACAATTAAAATGTTTTGAATGTAAAGATACCAAGATCTTTAAAAACGGACACAGTTGCCATTGTGTTCACCAGTGCCTCATCCTTCCTGATACTATCGATAGCTGTGTAGAATAATGGATGAGAATGACCAACCAGATGCTTGAATGATAAATTCCAACTTTCACATACGTTATTCGTTCGAGCGTCACCATTTAGGGTGTTACTGTGTACAACTGTACATTCCATGTGGCGGGTGGGAAAGTAGGTGGTAGTCGTCGAATCTGCAGTGGCGGTGGTTCTGTATTTTCATCAGTTGCATGACGGAATGCACGAGTAACATATGTTCTGTCAAAGTAAGAGATTTTCCAATTCTTCAGAAATATCATACCCTCCTGTACCTTTTCTAATGGGAGAAATGCTAACCCATCTAGCATTCCACAGAACAATTTGCAGTCATTATTTTCACGGTATTGGTTAACAAGGCCCAATTCTTGTATCTTGCGCCAGGTGCTTTGTGTCAGGTGAAAGAAACATCCTTGAGTTGTTACATGTGGACCTAGAATGCTGGTTACTGCGAGTATGGCAGCTTTTTCGAAATCTGTTACAACCTGTGTGAGTCTGGCATGAATCCTCGCCTTTCACAACCGTCTAAAATACTTTGAAGTAGTTCCTCATATATGTTTTGAGTCTTTCCTGGCAAGAATGCATACGCACAAGAAACTGCACTTTCACCTAACGGGGCTCTGATCACACAAAGGTGCTGAATAATATGTGGGCCATATCATAGTTCCCATCCATAAACCATGTACGAGCCCGCATAGTAGTCTCAGGCCCTCATCGGTGTCGTACAAGCATCAGGACCACTGTCATGCAGTAGGAATCGTTGTGGTTGTTGAGCTGACGTAGATATCCAGTCATCTGTAATAACCAGTTCACGCAGACTTGGAGGATCCCTAGGTAACGCACGTCGCCTATGCCGACGAAGATCACGTCGACATGTATCCAGCTGACCAACGTTGGCTCGAACTTCAGCACTTGCTGACTGCAACCCCTGGGTAAGCAGCGGGTTTGGTTTACTTTTAGTTTGTCTTGTTGTTTGAGAGTTGCTCTAAGTTTTGTGACCAACTGAATTTTCATCTGCTTCATGGTTGTGCTCTGCAAAAGAGCGCGGATTCTGAATCTAGGACAATGAATGGTAATTAGGTCAAACATGCATTCACAAACTATTCACAACTCCGTGAAATTAATGTTCATGCAAATATTGTAATCATATATATATTTATTTGTATTTATATTTATATAAATTTTAATTAAGTAAATAAATATAGGCAAACAATGAATATCAAATCACTTAAGTATTAGTATGTATTGTATTAAGAATGTATGGAAGTATTAAGTATTAGTAGACGTATTAAGCAATTTCCGATCCAAAAACCGAAAGGAAAGTATATAAATAATGTTTTCACATTGATACCTGTGGTTAATGCTTCCTTGCATTTCAGGCTTGATTGCTGTGAACACTGCCATCGGATCCAATCCCTTTTTTTATATTTTTGTGACGTACATGTATCCATTATAGCACAGCTTTTGGCCACCTTTGTTGGTTCTTATGATCTCTGACTATACAGATAAATGAAATTGGTACTTTCCTGTTAACGCGAATACCAAACTGTTATGTATATTTGCTCTCGTCATTTTCGTTTAAACTAACGAAAATATCACAACTTAACCTAACCAATCATCAAGGGCGTACAGTTGACCTAACCGGGCATTGAATTAACCTAACAGGTTAATATAAGGGAAAATGCCCGGTTAGGTCAACTGTACGCCCTTTATGATTGATTAGGTTAAGTTGCGATATTTTGGTTAGTTTAAACGAAAATGACGAGAGCAAAAATACATAACAGTTTGGTATTCCCGTTAACAGGAAAGTACCATGAAATTTTATAGACACTGTAATTATCATATGCGAATTATGATGTAATTAAATCAACAATTAGGTAAAGCTATTTTTATGTACACATCGTTGTATTACAAATATATTTTTCACCACTATACTACTATTGGTTTATCGTGTAGATGCCTTTGAAAAATAGCAAAACCAAAATGTAATATGAAATGAAAATGAAAAGGTTTATTGGCAGACTATAGTCCATATGACAAATATTATTAATACAATGACAGTTCATACACTAATGATAGAAAATATACAATTGATTAGAAATAATACTGCACTGTCGAAGTTAAGTGGAGCTACAGACAGACGTTTTCGTACCAAGAAGTCCATAGCTTAGACTTAGAGGATAAATGGCAGGACTCATGGATAGCTTGGATGATCGGGTTGGTTGATTTTTTAATTCTTTGCATTAGACTGTGTTGAGCACGTCTTGTTACCTCCGGGAAGCTCGGGACATTGCGGGTAGCAAACATTTGCGAAGCTGAGCATCTCGGGGGTAATTTATGTAAGAGTCTAAAAGACCTGTTATACAGCAAATTTAGGGTTCTGCCAGAACCTTTTTTATAATTCACCCAGAGTTGCTGACCGTATATATTACTGCAGAAAGTACGAAAGAGTGTGTCTTTAGCTTCACTTGTACAGAAACGAAAGTTCCTTATGGTCATATTCGCTTTAGCACACAGGCTTCGAGATTGTTTTCTTATATCCGAGTCATCACTCAAGGAGCTGGTAATAGTTTGACCCAAATACTTAAACTCTTGTACTTCCTCAATTACTTCACCATTCATTTTAAACCTTATATCAGCTGGCTGATTACAGCTTTTCGGATGAAATTGCATAACCTTCAACGTTAGAGTTGAGAAAACAACTGGCATAAAAAACGGGATACGTTATAAACTTATAACGAAAGATTGGTAGGTTGGTGAAAAATTAATGTTGGTTGGTTGGTTAAAAGCAGAACATTTTGAAAGATGAAGAGTAATTATCTACAATGAGTCTAAAATCTTGAAATCTTAAAATCTAGACTAGTGTATGTATTTCGCAAAAACAGTTGTCTGGTGAGTTTTTGTCATCTTTTGCATTTAAGTGGTGAGTTTTTGTCCGTGCCCCCAAAAGTATATACAACGGGACAGAAAAACAAAAAGATTAACACAAGATTAACAAGAGTTAATTAGAGGCAAAAGGTATTTTAATAAGATATTGTCAATTTTATACATTCCCATACTGTTATTGAAATTATTTTTAAAATGGATAAATGCACATTCTAGAATATTCCTTTCGATTGTTTTTTTTTCTAACGAGAGCTTTAGAACTCTCCCACTTAATACTATGATTACATCTATACATATGGTTAAACAATGCATTAGAATTATTTGCTGTTCTACACGCATATCTATGCTGTTTTACCCTAATATCTAACGTTTTACCCGTTTGGCCTATATATACTAAGTCACATTGTGTACATCCGATCGAATATACACAACCAACCAGATTATCCGGGCTATTCTTTATTAAGCGTGATTTTACAGTATTATTATACTTAAAGACTACATTGATACCAATTACTTTTAGTAAAGTCTGAAGATATTGAAAATTTACATGATAAGGTAGGCTAAGGATATTTTTACGCTCAAATTCCTTTACAGTTACACTATTATAATACCTATTCTTAGCTTTCCTTAGGCAGTTATCTAAAAGTGAAATAGGGTAACATAATTTAGTACCAATATTCATGATATTGCATAACTCGGAATCTAAAAATTCAGGACTGACAACTCTCAATGTTCTAAGAAACATAGCACAGAAAATAGAAGATTTAATCGCGGGATGATGGTCGGAATAAAAATGCACATAAGAGTTATTATTAGTAGGCTTTCGATAAACTTCAAATTTGAACTGATTAAAACATCTCCTAATTTTTAGATCCAGAAAAGATAAGCTTCCGTCATTTTCTTTTTCAACCGTGAACTTAATAGATGGGACTAAACTATTTAGCCTTCCAAGAAATAAGTCAACATCCAAATTATTAGGCCAAAGGCATAAAATAGCATCTATATACCTGTACCAAACAAGGTTAAAATTAACAATAGTAGGCAAAATTCTGCTTTCAAAAAATTCCATATATAAGTTAGCCAATACCGGAGAAAGGGGATTTCCCATCTCTAATCCAAACGACATAGCATAAAACTTATTTTCAAACTGAAATTTATAATCTTTGATGCAAAGCTTAATTAACTCAATAAGAGTTGTGTTGAACAGGGAAAGAATATTCAGAGTTCTTATCTTTTAAAAAATCAAGTAGGTCATCAACCGGGACTTTTGTGAATAACGAGCATACATCAAAACTTACCAGTTTGAAATTAGGGTCATTAGGAAACTTCAGCTTGTCAATAAGATCCATGCTATTAACAATGTGACTTGGAAATAGAGCCAACTAACCGCGTTAATAAACTAACTAACCAGTTAGATAGCTTATAGCAGTGATGGCGAACCTATGACACGCGTGTCAGCAGTGACACGCCGCAGGGTTTCAGGTGACACGCGATGGATGTTGAAAATTTTTGGTATTCTGATGAAAAACTGCAATAAATCGTCTACGATCATTTTCAATTAAGGCGATTGTCGGTTTTGTCCCATTGAAAGAAATCTATTTTATAGTTAGCCTATTTTTAATTATACTATCATTATTACCACCCGAGACTCCATCATATGTGCAAATTAGTTATATAATTAAGTATATTATGAATTCATAGATTATATTTCAATATACTATTAGTTGAATAGCCTAGTACTTTCGATTAATAAGTCAGCTATCTATGATTTTGTAGTTAAATTTAAAATGCATGTATGCAAGTGACACGCCAACAATATCATTATTTAAAAAACACGAATTTTGGCACACTTGGATAAAAAGGTTTGCCATCACTGGCTTATAGGTTACGGAGCCTACTGAGCTAACAATAGGCCTCATGGGATTATTAACTTTGTGTTTTTACTAAACTACAGATATGGTAGCGATGGATTAATACTAAGAAACTGCTTAGAAAGCCCATTATAGTTATTTTTTAATATTTCTCTTAATTTTCTGTTAAAAGCAGTTTCTTAGTATTAATCCATCGCTATCATATCTGTACGGTTTAGTGAAAACACACGAAGTTAATAATCCCTGACGAGTGACGAGGTGTACTTCTGAATACACGAAAGACCTTGGAATAATTTTTCTTGTTCCTTGTGGATTTGCATTATATCTCTATCTATCTATCTATCTATCTATCTATCTCGTATTTCATAAAAACAGCATTGATCGGCTGCATATAAAACGTTTACAGATATCGATCGCTAAAAATATAACCAAAATCGTACGCCCGCCAGAGTACTGACTCTCAATTCCTTCCAGCCTCTGGATATTCTGGGCGACAATGTTATACTCCTCTTTGGGCGTGCTCTGAATTACTTTGATGCCGGCGAAAAGAGCTTGAGTCAGGGTTGCCAGATTGGGCGACTTTTCGCAAATGGGGCTACTTCTGAGGACCTGTGCTATCAACATTTATGATTTTGCGATTTTGCGAATTTTGTGCTACTTCCCCCCACAACTTCGCGACATTGGGCTATTTTCAGAAATTTTATGTAAGTGTACAAATATTTGTTATACGATGAACCCTTTCTTTCTTAATGTGTAATTTTTTGAAGCGACAATGCAAAACCCCGAAATTATGAATAATAGACCACTAATATAATGTAGAAAACATTCTATTTTCACCTGAATTTAATATTAAACCTTATGCATTAGGACATAGAGTTCAAAATAACTGATCTCCGACTTAATTTTCTTTCGATTTTGGACCTTATGTAAGTAAAATCTTTCCTTTAAAAGACATTTCTGTATTCGCATTAAAGCTATACAGCTTGCCAATAAGCATTGCAACTGTGGAACGAGTATTTTCAAGAGTTACATCAACAAAAAACAAACTTAGGAATCGGATGGGTTTAGAACTTTTAGCTTCTGTACTTCGTATAAAAATGATGCTTGAAGAAAAAAGCATTTGTTGTGCTAATTTTGAACCTTCGCCACCTATGCTTAAATATAATTCTGGCATTTACGAAAAGTCAGAAAAGACCTTTACAAACCATGATGAAGGAGAAAAAGAAGACGACGAGCTATTGAATTCACTACAATTTTAAATAAAAACCGTAAGTAAATTTTATAGTATAATAAAATAATGAAATTGGGGTTGGGCTACTTTTTGCGACTTTTCGATACGTTCCTCGCTAATTTTGTTCAAAAGTATCTGGCAACTCTGGCTTGAGTCGCCATCTTAGTTTATTCGAAGATCTCCTACGAGTAATGCGTATCGGTTTGACTCCGTAATTTTAGCCGTTATTATTTCAATTAACTTCGTTTTATAATAAAATGCCAAGATTTAACATCATTCACTAATGATTCTAATAAGTGTCGAATTCTTTTAAGATCTAGGATTCATTTTAAGCTCTTTATTCTCAGTCAGTAGAACTTTTATCATATATCTCGCCGATTCACTTGTACTCGTATATAGAGGCTAAGCTTCACGCCTCTAATTTTCACTCATCGTTCCACCAATATATATTTGTACCCGGGTGTTAATCGTTGACCCAAGTGTTTGAGAACGCCATTGTGGATTGTCTTACACGAGGAGAACCATCCAGGGGTAGCTATTTAGATTAACTTGGAATTTCATTAACGTTCGTCAAGTTGAACCTTCGACAGGTTGACTGGGGTCATCAGCTTGAAACGAGTTAATTGCGATTCACGAGCTTAATCTGACTAGCGGTATATATTGTGGAACAACCAATTGCATAACGTCGCAAACTAAATAGATACTTTATAGTTAGGCTTGTAATTCCGGTTTTCTTTCCTTATTGGGAATATACACTTCAAGCCTAGCCTCCTGTTCATAGTGTGGTCTTTTACGTTTATTATTATTTTATTTCATTTCCCTGGACTTCTCGAACAATATCTGGAGTTCAATAAATGCATTATATGGGCTATTCCGAACCGTAGCCATTTTCCATCCACGTATACTTTACAACTGCTATCTGCGCTTGCAATAGGTTCAAGGAATCCCATCCCTTTTTCTGATCGAATGTTTTCACTTAAATCGTCCTATTTTGATGGTTTAAGTGTTTATTTTTTTTATTACTAAAATGTTTTCTAGATTATTTTGGTTTTCCTGACAATTTTGCAGCATTGTCAATAGTGTTCATACAATATTGAAAAATGTGGTGCTCAAAAAAAGAAAATTTAAAAACTTGAGAAGGAAAGAGCGATATCCTATTTTGGTGCCCCATATTATTTAACAATTACAAAATAAACAAATAGAGGGAAGATATGTATTTGCGAAAACTGTCAAGATACCGCAATACATCTGTTGAAGAGTCACAGAAGGTATGACAAAAGACTGCACGTGTATAAGAGTGATTTTTAACATTTTTGCTAATGTCCTCCCACACAGGAGTCAATATTTGAAAAAATTAAGAAATTGCTGGCAGAAAACGATATAAATATTATGAACTGCAAATGGCAGTCGTATGACTGTTGGAAATAGTGGCAAGTATAATGGAGTTTTCAAGGTAAGTTTCGTGGAAGTAAACCCACTTGGCATTTTTGATGCTCCAGGAATTGTAATTTCTTTTCAGATCAACAGCACGCTGTGATCATCTGATGGGATGCTTGCAAGGAAAACTTGTGAAGATAATACAAAACGCACGTTGGTCAGCTACACTTGATGCTAAAGGTTATGCACGGAGTTGTCAGGAAATTAGCAATTGCTTAGAAAAACAGCGAAGATGAAAAGCCAATCGCCAGAAGGAAGCTATAGAGCTCAAAGTTTTAGATAAAAGCCTTACTTCAGAAACTAATCATATGTGAGATTTGAAGTTTTATTATATCGAATTCATCACCTATCCCAAGTGGCCTACTTGAACGTGAACGAGGAAACTTGGACCTTTGAACTTGTGTAGAGATGATAAGATCTCTACACAAAGACAGATGGAGATTATAGAGTGATCAGAGTTTGACGAAGAAAAATTCAGGCGAAAATACAGACTAAACACTTCTATCAGAATCACCGAGACACAATTTAGAATTGAAACATTTAAAAATTGTTGGCAATTTAGGCGAGAATAAGAAGAGACCAGATGTTTATAATGACCTTAATGATAGATTTGGAATACTAAGCATCTTTGAGCTAACATTGGATAAGCGCCATAGACCGCGAAAAAAAAAAAAAAAGAAACTAGCTAGTCAGTACCCGAATGATTTGAGGCTAGCTTCCCAATTGAATTTTAATTTTTTGTGTTGTGTCAAAGAAAATGTTTTTTCTGATTTGAAACCGGTAGACCTATTTGAAGAAATTCACAAACGGAGTAGTTTTCCCGAATACCTGTATTGCATATCGCATATATTTGTTTGATGATAAATGCAATTGGGGAACATACATTTTTGAAGTCGAGTATGATTAAAAATGTGAAACGGTAAAGCTGCATTCAAGAAATGGTCATTATGCAGAAAATGACATGGCCTGAAGTTGAATTCAAAAATACATTTTTCTAGTGTATTTTGGTGTGCTCTGTTCAAATATATAACCTTTATTTCTTGTGCAAATGAGCAGAAATACATGTTTGGGCCATGCAATGACAACTGTATTTCTGTTCATTTGCGAAAGAAATGGTCATATTCAAACACCACACCAAAAATACACTTGAAAAATGTATTTTTGACTACATTTTATACAATAAAGCAGGGGTTCCCAACCCTGTGCCCGCGAGCACCATGGTGCCCGCCACTGATTGACTACGATTGATTTTTTTTTTTTAAATTTTTAATAAAATGTTAAGTATGTTACATATTTTAAATATTTAGTTACTAAATATTTAAAATATGTAACATACTTAACATTTTATTAAATTTTAGTAGTTAATTACAGAAACAGATGCTCATTTATTTGAAAATAATTATTTCTTTATAAATAAATTAAGTTATCGTTTTGATTATTTTTCTATCGTTTTGATTATTTTTCTAAGATTCTTAGTTAGCCCGTCTTTGTTCATCGTACTGCGCAACGTTGTCATAGCAGCTACCAGCTAGGAATATCAGCCTACTCTCGTAATTATGAGGCATTGGCCAATGAAATTCAGTGCCAAAGATCACATTGACTGAGATTGCTAAAAAAGATTTTTACATAAGAATATAAATAATTAGTTAAACTTGTTTCGCATTAAATTTTTTATTGTGTATTATGTGCATTATTTTACATAGGAACTAAATGTTTTTTTTTGTGTATGTGCATTATTTTACATAGGAATTAATTTTTTTTTTTTTTTTTTTGTATTATCATTATTAAGTCCAACTAAATTTGCCTTGAAAAAGTAAATGGTGCCCGCCGCACTACCGGTAGTCTGGTAGTCTTGAATGTGCTCCGGCACAAAAAGGTTGGGGATCCCTGCAATAAAGCATAACCTAACATGTTCATGTTACGAGATTTCGTAAACGACGCATTACCACAGGAAACGTGCAAAACACCTCAGAATTAACCAGAAAAGTTTGCTCGTCATTTTCCTTTAAACTAACGAAAATATCACGACTTAACCTAACCAATCATCAAGGGCATTCAGTTGACTTACAGGTTAATATTGGTTATTTCACCTAAATATATTGATCTTTTCGTATTATCATCTAGGTCACATGAGTCAAGTTCTCAAAGTCGAAACCACACGAACGGCACGTCATAATTCTATCACAAACACCACCAAACAATCCAATTAGAAAAAAAAATAGCCAGAACAGAAACCAACAAACTAATTAAGTCGCAGAGTAACATGACGTCATACCACCCTGACTACAAATACACTATATATATATATATATATATAATATATATATATATATATTATATTATATTACTTTAATGTAACCGAAAATCATATTTCTTTTCATTTGCACAGGAAATGAAGGTTATATTTGAACAGAGTACACCAAAATACACTAGAAAAATGTATTTTTGAATTCAACTTCAGGCCATGTCATTTTCTGCATAATGGCCCATGTAAATTTTGATGCCAAGCGGCGCAAAAGACTGGTAGATCGATTTAGAATTATGTTAATGGAAAATTATGGGAATGTATTGCGATTTTATAACAATTATTATATTGCATACTTTTTGGGAGACGGGGGCCCGAGAATGTTTTGGCCCCAGAGCCCTTAAATCTTTAATACGCTACTGCTGGGGCAGCACAAAGTCTATATATTCACCAAAAGGTTATAGACAATTCAAGTCCACATAACAGACTACAAGAACCAACTCCTCCATAAACACCACCATCTCACCATACATTTACCACCACCTCAAGTAACTCACACCAATACCACAAGTCATTAATACATGATACACCACCGCAAATGCCCAAAACTTATTGTAGATTTGTAGAGAGTTATAAAGGCTAAAGGCTTATAATGAATGCAAAAAAAAAAACTTCACTTTTTTACGTGAAGGTCAAAATATGAGAATAAAAACCCACTCTAATAGACAGAGTTTATTTCCACGACAGTTTCGACGCCCACTGGCATCCTCCTCGGGTGGATACAGAAACACAAATGAAACAAAACAAGAGGGAAAAACAGTTCAGGGATCGACCGTTAAGAAATTCGCACCTAGGTTGGATTCCATTCTCTCGAGACAGGAGGGGCATTTTCATTAAGTACATTCGCACAAATTTTTTTAAAACTATCTTCCTGTTCTAAACATACAGATTCTATTATTTTTACATAATTATTACATTTATAATTAAATTTATTACATTTAATATTGCATAATTATTAATTACAGAAATTATAAATTTATTATTACATGTAATAATAAATTTATAATTTCTGTAATTAATAATTATGCAATATTAAATGTAATAAATTTAATTATAAATGTAATAATTATGTAAAAATAATAGAATCTGTATGTTTAGAACAGGAAGATAGTTTTAAAAAAATTTGTGCGAATGTACTTAATGAAAATGCCCCTCCTGTCTCGAGAGAATGGAATCCAACCTAGGTGCGAATTTCTTAACGGTCGATCCCTGAACTGTTTTTCCCTCTTGTTTTGTTTCATTTGTGTTTCTGTATCCACCCGAGGAGGATGCCAGTGGGCGTCGAAACTGTCGTGGAATCGACCGTTAAGAAATTCGCACCTAGGTTGGATTCCATTCTCTCGAGACAGGAGGGGCATTTTCATTAAGTACATTCGCACAAATTTTTTTAAAACTATCTTCCTGTTCTAAACATACAGATTCTATTATTTTTACATAATTATTACATTTATAATTAAATTTATTACATTTAATATTGCATAATTATTAATTACAGAAATTATAAATTTATTATTACATGTAATAATAAATTTATAATTTCTGTAATTAATAATTATGCAATATTAAATGTAATAAATTTAATTATAAATGTAATAATTATGTAAAATAATAGAATCTGTATGTTTAGAACAGGAAGATAGTTTTAAAAAATTTGTGCGAATGTACTTAATGAAAATGCCCCTCCTGTCTCGAGAGAATGGAATCCAACCTAGGTGCGAATTTCTTAACGGTCGATCCCTGAACTGTTTTTCCCTCTTGTTTTGTTTCATTTGTGTTTCTGTATCCACCCGAGGAGGATGCCAGTGGGCGTCGAAACTGTCGTGGAAATAAACTCTGTCTATTAGAGTGGGTTTTTATTCTCATGCTTATAATGAAGTTTCGTTACGTTACGTTACGTTGGATCGGCAGGCCCCCACCTCCGCATCATCCTTCACCAATGATTTTCTAGAAGTATTTTTTTCCTTTATAATTTATTTGAAATGTTGTGTAGAATTGTTAATGATGCGTGGCAACTGTCTGCCCGGACAGTTTCCACGCTCCTACGCTCCTCACCACACCATTTTTAATGTGATGTAGAAAGGATGCTACGGCATAGTAATACGTAATACCTACATAAATTTTGTCGCCCCCAGGCAACTGTCTAGTTTGCCTAGTGCTTGCACCGGCCTTGGTTATGATAAAGTAATTTTAACTTTATACGACAGATTACCCTTAATTAAAACAAGATTCAAATATTACACAATCTGGCCAATTTTTAACTTTACTTTGGAAATGTTTTCCTTATGTCTTGAGTAAATAAACATACTCAAATTTAATTCAAATTTAATTCTCAACTAGTTGGATCAAAATGAACCAACTTGTTATCCTTGTTGGATGGGTAACATGAAGTATACCATGTTTCCACTCAAGTGATGTATATCTACGTACGTATTGAAGAAAATTATATTTAAGTACAGTGGCAGTAGTAATTCTGGCATTTATAGTTGTTTCTTGGATATAAACATATGACGGAGTGAACCACAATATACTATTTAAAAACTTAAGGTTATTATTTTGAATGGCCAGACAATTTTTACATATAATCTCTATGATCTTGCATCCAAATTTAAGATTTTTTAAAGGGTGGAAAGATTTTTCATAATCAAAAGGGAAGAGGCTAAAAATTTTCTCCACGTTAAATGTAATTATTATTAACCAGATTTAAGCCTATGAAATTATTTTCTATTGTCTGTGGGAGCTTCATGCTACTTTATACATGATATGGAATAGGATCCTATAGGATTGATAGCTAGGTAGTAACTATGACTTTGGTACTTTAGGACCAGTCAAGAAACTTGCAAACTTCATTAATATCTTAAGACTTAAAATATAAGCTAATTTAGATTATGTACAAGTTAGCAAAATTTTCAATCAGTAGGCTATATGATAACAGTAGGTACCAGTATGGTATAGTGGTATTTCAGGGTGTTTACTGGTTTGGATAATCTGGAAAAGTAAGGGAATTTATTTTAGGCCTGGAAAACCTGGAAGTGTCAGGGAATTTTGATGTTTAACCCGGAAAAAGACACACAAAAGGAAATTAACGGAGAGTGCAAAGAAGAGACAAAGATTGTTGCTATGACAAGAAATTAATAAATTGAAAAAGACCATATAGCTTTTTTATTTACTGTAGATTATAAGGGAATATCTAAACTGTGTAAGCCAGTCGTTGTATCGAAGCCATTGTTACTTTTTTGTGCCAAATTTTTTCTGGTCAATAATAATTTTTATTTGCGTACTAATTTTGTTTTCTAGCTCTCGATAAATAATATACTTCGTACTAAAGTATATATGTAATGTACTGTACTTCCTTTTCAAGTTATTGTTTGCTTATTTACTGTAGTACTTTCATACATAGTTAATAGAAGAACCTCATGTTCCTGTAGCTACTTTTTTGTTCTCTATATAATATACTAGCTGTTTTTGCCCGCGCTGCTAGGCTTATATCCTAGATAATGAAGTTTTTAGTATTTTTGTTTTATCTGGAGGTAATTTTAGTTTTGTAAAGGCATTTCTATTTGACTGGAGGTCAAGAAGTAAGTCTGGGAGTCGTATCCCCGACTTTGAGCTCAAAGAAAAAAGTGCCTTCCATTATGCCCAACGGCAAATGAAAAAGGGTTTTTAATGATATATAAAATTTAATAGAACATTATTTCTTAAGTTCTTGGTACTTTTACATGAAAACATTAAAAAAAAAAATTACAAACTTAAAAATACAACTTCAACGAAATTTCTATTAATAAATAATATATGTATATACTGTTATTATTTCACAAATTCAACCAAGAGCTGCTTCATATACTACATTCTTTGTCACTTCACTAATATAATACCACACTCCTCACAACTTACTCTAGAGCAGGGGTTCTTAATCTCTGGGTCGCGAACCAAACTTGGGTCTAACTTTTATGATTTATATTTATTTTATCCCCAATCATTTACCGTTATTTATTTTATTATCTATTACGAGTGAACTGTTTGAAGGCTTTGTTCGCCGAGCTAGCCCCGAGACCAGAATTTGGATCGTAGTCTAAAAGGGTTAAGAACCCAGCCCCTGCTCTAGAGCAATCACATAAACTGACCATGGCTAAAACATGGCGTCTCCAAATTCAATCCAACACATTTTATTGGTTGGCCTTGCGACTTATTTATTGACCGCAAAGATCAATCTCTCACGGAACTGTAATCTGAACCTTATTGCTAAATCCGATGTCTCTATAGGAATTTTTTTAATAAATACATCCTCACCTCTATAACTTCCTGTCATGATTTGTGCTTGTGACATTTCTCTTTAGCCTCGTGACATGGTAGCATGGTAAAAATTTTTATAGTGGGCACTCAAGCGGCCCTTCGGCCCATCTGGGTGGCTGCACTGTTAATATAAACAAACCACAAATCCATTTATACGCAAAATTAAGATACAATTGATCTCTGCAGATTGTCACACGTCTACTAGCTGTACATTAACTTTAAATCTTTGGAACCTGTGGATCATTCTTCAGTACCACTACCGTACTAATTTTAAACATCATATGATTATCTCATCTCAAGAAGTTTTACATGGATCTAGAGGATCTTAGTCGCTGCTTGTCTACTACTTACGAGTATAAATACAGTACCTTACAATAGTTCTGCAGACCCGAAGGATTAGGTTGTCTGTTTCTCATATGACTATGTATATAGCTATGTACATATAACCTGAATAATACAAGCTCTACAATTAAGAGAAAAGGAGTAGTTGGGACTAATAAAGACTGTATAGAGTATTTGAATGTACGTCCATTCAGGGTCTCCCACTTAAAGGTGTTTGATGCAAGTGACCATAATGAGTCTCGTACATCACAGTGTTATGGGGGCCACCCGCTTGGCAGAGAAATCTCCTTAAATGGGGGGTATAAAGACAGTATCCCCTAACCCAAGATGCTGCCTCCCTACATCCCAATACTGTGTGGGGGTAACAAGATCTACCCAAATAAAAAAAACTATATATACTGGGTGTCCCGTAAGTCTGGAACCATAGGGCAAAATGATTAAAACGCAAGAGAGACTTGGGGACTGTTTGTGAAATGAGCGAGGATGGTAGCGGCTGTCATCGTCGGTGGATGTCCTCGGGAGGTCCACTGCGTGGTTTATCTCCTATGGATCCCGTTTCCCTGAACTTTGCTACAAGTTTGCCGACACCGCTGTGTGTTATCGGCGCGCGGTCCGGATGCAATCTGTTAAATTCTTCAGCGACCTCTCTCTGACTCCGATTTCCTACGAGCAGAATTACCTGGATGCGTTCTTCCTTACTCAGACATCATGGGTAAACGGAAAAACATGAATTACTTATTTTACCCTATGGTTCCAGACTTATGGGACACCCTGTAAAATATATATATATATATATATATACAGGGTGGGGCACGGGAACCAAGTGTTTTTGGAATCAGGAAAATGATATTTATTTTTGTAAAGAAAATATATTGGTAAAACAACATTCGTAAGAACAAATTATATCTGGCATATGAATATCATTACCGAAATTCCATTGGCGTCTGGCCGTCACATTGTTGAGCGCGTTTACGAAAATTGGCCTCCACTCTTCCCAGCAGGTCTCTGTTGATTTGGATGATTTGTTGACGGATCGCTTCCTCTGCATCTCTAATGTACGGGGCTTGTCCTCGTAGACACGTGACTTGAGGTACCCCCATAGAAAGAAGTCACATGTGGACAAGTCAGGGGACCGAGGGGGCCATGCAATGTCACCAAATCTCGAAATGAGATGGTTGGGAAACAGGGGGGCGAAGAACAGCCATTGACGCTCTGGCGGTGTGTGGCGTGGCCCCATCTTGCTGAAACCACAAATGTCGACGAGCAATACGCCTTCTTCGTAACTCAGGGATGAAAAAGGTGTTCACCATCTCAATGTAACGCCCAGATGTTATGGTAACGGTAACCCCATTTTGTTCGAAGAAATAGGGACCGATGACGCCAAACTTTCCCACCGCGCACCAAACTGTAACCTTAGGGCTATGCAGCGGTTTTTCATGGAGTTGTCGCGGATTTTCAGCAGCCCAATACCGACAGTTTTGATTGTTGACGGCCCCATTAAGGTGGAAATGGGCTTCATCACTCATTACCACCATCATGTTTTCATTCTGCTCATAAAGTGCAAGCATTTCCTGTGCAAAATTCAGTCGTTGGGGCAATCGTTTACATTCAATTCCTGCACCATCGCTAACTTGTATGGGTGAAAATGTAATTCTTCATGCAAAATCCGTCTAACAGTACGATTGCTGATTCCGAGTGCAGCTGAATGTCTCCGAGCAGAGCGGCCTGGGCTTTGCAACATCGCTTGTCTGACCCTTTCAACGTTCTCTGGAGTACGCACAGTGCGTTGCGGCCCCTTCGGTTTTGTTTTCATTATTGAGCCTCCTGTTCGAAGATTGTTAACCCAACGTAAGATTGTGTCACGAGCGGGAACAGAGTCATTTCGATGAATGTTGAATCTGCGGCGAAACGCACGCTGAACTGCTGTCACTGACTCGCCACTCCTAACAAAATGATCATACGCGAACATGCGGTGTTCTAACGTCCACTGCTCCATGATGGCACCTGAAAGATAAAGGTGAGTGTTAGTTAAATGCTATGAACCCAGGAATGGAATGCTACCTACCGCACGCCCCTCCCATTCCTAATGGCCGATTACTAGCTATTCAAAAAACACTTGATTCCCGTGCCATTTAACTGGACCCTCTCTTCTTTCTCTAAGCCATTCTTCAATCCAATTTGCTACTGTCCCTTTTATTCCATGAGCTCTAACTTTAACAAGCAGCCGCTTATGAGGAACTGTATCAAAAGCTTTGGCAAAATCTAAGTACAGAATATCTATGGATTCTTTATTATCCAGATGCTCCAACATACTATCATAAAACTCAATTAAGTTTGTCAAACATGACCTGCCATTTCGAAAGCCATGTTGGCTATTACTAATTAATCCTTCATCTTCTAAAAATATTGTAATTTTGTCTGATGACACTTTCAAGTAATTTACAAATAATAGAAGTTAAACTAATTGGTTATAGTTTTTAGCTAAGTTTTTGTTTCCTTTTTTGAAAAGTGGGATCACATTTGCTGTTCTCCAGTCCTCTGAAACTTCGTCGTTAATCAGTGAAAGGTTGAAAAGTATTTTAAGTGCTTGGGCTATGCTATATTTTGCTTCCTTTACTACTAAGATAAGTCACCAGGACCTCATGAAATTTATCCTGTTTATTTTTGCCTGTCAATTGCTCTGAAAATATCCACTTCCTCAATATTTATATGATTTATCTCTCTTGTGTTACCAATGTAAAATCTGGAATTGTATTTACATTTTCCTTTGTAAACACTGAGCAGAAATGTCTATATAACTCCTCAGTAATTTCAAAATCTTCAATAGTTTTGTCATCAGCATGAAGGGGTCCAATTTTTTTTATGATAGATTTATTTTTCAAGTTGAAATGACTAAAGAACTTTTTGGGATTTCCTTTACAATTTTTGGCTAAGTTCCTCTCTAAATTGCGTTTACTCTCTTTTATAAGTTTCTTGCTTTGTAGTCTTTTATTTTTATTGATCTCAAGGTGTTATCTTAAACTTGTTGAAGGCCTTTCTCTTCTCTTATTCCTTTCTTAATAGACAGAGTTATCCAGGGTTCTCTGTTATTTCTGATTCTTATTTTACGCTGAGAAATAAATTTACTTTGAACAGCTTTTAATTTATTTTTTAACTTTTCCCGTACATAGTGTGTAGATTTACTTTGGTTGAAGCTCAAAAATCTCCGCCAATTTATACAATTTAACTTGTTAACTAGTTCAGTCATATTTCCATTTTTAAAGTCAGAAATTTCGGCTGCATTTAGTATACTTTGATAGTATACTTTGGGTTAAATTTAACCTTGAATCTTATAAAATGATCACTTGAACCCAGTGTTTCAAAGACATATGTCATATAGAATCAGCAATATTTGTTAATGAATCTAAAATTGCATTCTCTCTGGTTGGTTCTTTAACTGACTTAGACCATTTTCTATAATACAATCAAGGAAGTTCTCATTACTTTCAGGTGCTTGTAATGTTTCCCAATTTATATATCTATAGTTAAAATCTCCGACAATAATTACATCATTTGAACCTACCTTATTGATTTCCTTAATTCCATTTTCTACATCGATTCTCCTCTCTTGTTTTGGGGATTCCTCTAATTGAACATCCTTCTGGTGGCCTATATATACACCACCTATTTTAATTTTTTACCACTTTTATTTCTGATTTCTATCCATACTGGCTCGACTATTTCACTTTATTGAATTTATTTCTATTGGAGACAAATTTGACTTTGCATAAATAAATACTCCACCGCCTTCAAAATGTTTACGCTCATAATAAAAAAGTTCATAGCCATTTAATTCATAGGTAATATTATCTCGCTCACTTAATTCATTATTTGGCACACTGCTAAATTTTGTCTGTTTCAGTTATGATCATATCTGGTTTTTCAATTTCAACATGTTTTAAATTCATCTCTTCTCTGATGCTTCTTGCATTTGCATAAATATCTAGAGAGAACCTGCAACATTTTCTTTAATTTTGGGTCTAATATCACTAGACTTTGGTCTTTGCCATCTTTAATTTTGTTTCTTTAATTCTTAGCCCATTTATTTGTTTGACAGTTGTCATTATTTTTTGGAGATATTATTTTATTCAGTGAAGTACCATTTGTTAGTCAGAGACAACCAGGTTTTTTGCATTTTCATTTTGGATTGCTGTTAATAAAATTGTGCAGCGTACAGCTTTACCATTTGTATTAAGATGAACCCCATCTTCATTATAGTACTCTCTCTCCCAATAAAATTTGTTCCATAGATCAATATATGTTACACCTACTTGTTCTATTATTTATGCTAAAGGCCCTGAAGAACCATTTATTACCTTCATTCATCCTTGGAATAATACCTGTAATGTTTTATGCCTGCCTACCTTTTAATTTTACCAATATTTCATTGCAGGGGCGGATCCAGACTTCTCCAGTTTGGGTTATGAAGCAAATTTTCAACTTATATTCAAAAAATTCCATTTTTTATCGTATGGATACTAGTTGAAAAGCGAAATTTTAGTTAGAGTATATTTCTATCACTGAACAATGTAATAGAGAGACGGTAAAATTGAGAATTGTTTGTAAAGTAAAATTAAGTTAAAAATTAAACGATTTCGACGTAGGCGTAGCCAGAAATTTCAATTAGATGGGGTCAAATTGAGCATTGCAGTGTCAATGACTTATCAGTTTAAAAATGTAAATTTTTAGCAAAATTAATTTTTAAGAAATTTAATTGACAAAAAAAAAAATCTATAATTGCAAAAAACTAGTTACAACGTAAAAATACCTATAAATCATTCAATTTGTGGATTGGAGGGGCGAATGGCCCTTGTGGCCCCCTCTGGCTACACCCTTGCACTTCGATAATTAAAAGTTAAACTAAAATTAAGCAAAATTAAATTCCTAAATGCTATGTATCATAAAAACTGAAAGTGTTGAAATGCAGATTTTCAATGATTTGGAACAATTTCGAGATGAACGAACGTATTTTTTTAAACAAAAAGAGCAAAGCTTGCCAATAAATAATTTGAACGTGACAATTTAATTTGAAATTTTTTCTAAATGTATGTATCATGAGAACTGAAAATGTATTGAAATGCAGATAACTATATAACAAAATCGCTTCGGCGCTTTCTTTGATTGGGGAATTTCTGAATAACATCTACACGAATATCAATCTTGGGATGTATATACAATTTAGGGGGGGGTCGAAAATTTGCACTCTTTTTCTACACACTGCTCGGAGTTTCCTTTGGGCCCCTAAACAACATACTGTAATTACACCGCTATGCCCCCCTTTTTTTTAAGTTGAAATGAAATTGAAACCAATTCTTTGAATAAAAAAAATCTGATAAATGACAAAGATTAAAGTAAATAATAATATGAGTAAAGTTATATATATATATATATATATATATAAAAATCTTTCTTCGTATATTACTTATTGAAGCATATTAAAACCAAAATATTCACCTTAAGAAATTTTAAATCGTAAATTACTGACACCGCTGGCCTTTCCATTGGAACACAGGTAGCTTTTTTCTCGACTCCAGTACATTCAAAATAAATTTGTCTGTTTTCGTAACCAATTCCATCTTGTGATGCTTCTGTTACCGCATTTACAGCATGTTCTACTCCCTGGCTGTGACAGGGAAAAGGAATAAGCTGAAGTGGTTCATTTCGAATTTTAAGATCATTTGTTAAATTCTGTAAAATAGGTAGAGGGGTGATGGTTTCGTTGTCCCAGTCGATCATGTTAGGGTAATCGTCTGCTTCAAAGTTCAGTGTTTTTGGCAGCTCAGAATTTCTCGCATTGGTGCTCCTAGTTCTTGCTCGAATGATGTGCTGAAGAGCCAGCTCTCTGACCTCTCTTCTTGTCTGTTATCATTGAGAGTAAGATATTCTCTGGGTGGGCAAAATAGGCGTTATTTCTGAGGACACGCTCCATAATCATCCGATGCTTTTTATCTAAGCCTTTAAGCAAGTGCATGATATACCAAAAATTAGATGCTCCCTCATTTGCCTTTGGATGAGACTTTATTCAAAACCAGCCTGGAGCGTAAACCAGCATTATAATTTTTACTAGGTCTTGGATGTTTTTGTCTGGATTCCGTGTAGAGACATACTATATAAGCGCAGGATCCTGTTTGCTCGTGTTAGCCATCTTGCATGATGGAGGGCACCTGGGGATCTGGTGGCTAACTCTTGTGAGATCTACAGAAGCTAAGGCTAACAAAGACCCTAAGATCCACTCTAAGGTTAGCCCGAGAGAAAGGAAAGAGTAGGGGGTTAAGAGAAGAGAATAAGGGGTTAAGTAGGAACACCTATCACTCGTGGGTTAACATTCATTCAGAAAAAGAGAAAAAAGACTCGACAAGTCAGAAAAATAGTCGAAGAGAATAGAAGACGGGTGAAAGATGAAAAGAAGTAAAATAAGAATGCTTACAAACCATGCAAACGCAGTCGTAACTCAGTCATATCATGCAAACTACAGACATGCAAGGAGAGGATAGGGGGAAAAAAAAAAAAAAAGTGGGTTAGTTTACCCTACGAGCTACATCTACGTTCGTGTTAGTCTAATTTTTTTTTAATAATTTTTTTTGCTGGCACATCACACGCTGGCATGTCACAAGCTGGCATTAATCGTCAACAGACTCATCCTCGACCACCACCCCCAGAGCTCCTATTGCCAATTTTTTTTTTTAAACAACGTTAATATTTTTAAAATGCCTATCTAAATGGTTCTTGAACATATTAACGCTGGTAGAGTTAACGACTGACGCGGGAAGATTATTCCATTTATCAATTACTTTAAACGTAAAGAAGTTTTTAGCGATATTAGTAATGAAACGTCTGCCACGCAACTTAAATCCGTTATTGCGAGTATTACTATTATCGGAAGTGAACAATTTGTCAAAATTTACGTTATCGATGTTATTAACGATTTTGAAAACTTCAATAAGCTCCCCCCTTAATCTTCTAATTTCGAGCGAATACAGGTCTAACTCTTTAATCCTATCTTCAAAAGGCTTATTGCGCAATGACGGAATAAGTTTCGTGGCACGACGCTGAACCCTTTCTAACCTATCAATATCCTCACGCAAGTACGGGCACCAAAACTGAACGGCATATTCTAAATGAGGCCTGACTAGGGACTTGTAAAGGGGCATTATAATATCCTTCGATTTAAATTCGAAATTACGCGCTATGAAGCCTAACATCCTATTAGCTTTTGCGCAAGACTCCAGGCACTGGTTCCTAACCTTCAAATCCTTAGATACGCGTACGCCTAAATCTACTTCCTCGTCAACGCTCGCTAACTCTCTATCATCCATCGTGTACGTGTAATTATTGTTGCGAGAACCTATATGCAAAACTTTACATTTGTCTACGTTAAATTGCATCTGCCACTTATCTGTCCACTCCATAATCCTATTTCTATCGTCTTGGATCCTATTTCTATCGTCCTCGTTGACAACCTTACCGCCTATTTTAGTATCGTCCGCGAATTTTGACACGTTACTAGTCAATCCTACATCTATGTCGTTAATGTAAATTACGAATAGCAATGGGCCTAACACTGAACCCTGTGGGACACCGCTACCTACATCTAACCACCCGGATTCACTACCATTAACTACGACCCTCTGCCTCCTAGCACGAAGCCATTCTTCTAACCAGTTAGCTACCTGACCGCGTATACCGTGCGCTTTAACCTTCGCAATTGGTCTCCTATGCGGAACTGTATCGAACGCCTTTTTAAAATCTAAATAAATAACGTCAGCTGCTTTATGCCTATCGTATTCGCGCACTATTTCGTTATAAAATTCTAACAAATTAGTTAAACAAGACCTATGGCGTCGAAACCCATGCTGACTACTATTAATCAAATCTCTACTTTCTAAGTGATCGATAATACGATCCCTAACTACGGATTCCAAAAGTTTACCGACAATTGACGTTAAGCTAATGGGCCTATAATTACTAGCTACTGCGCGGTCGCCTTTTTTAAAAATAGGCGTGACGTTAGCTAATTTGAAGTCTTCAGGAATAATCCCCGTTCCGAGTGACTGATTAAAAATCTTCGTTAAGGGGCCTACGATAACTTCTTTCAAATGTCTGGGATAAAAAGCGTCAGGGCCTGGAGCCTTGCTAACTTTTAGCCTATCGATATAATGCGCGATCTCAGCCTCGTAAACAGTTATTTCATCCAAAATAGTCTCGCTACTGAATGGAACGATATCGTCCACGTCGGGGACATTATTTACGTCTTCTACGGTAAAAACTGTCGCAAAAAAGTTATTGAAAATACCTGCCATCGCCTGAGCGTTAGAAGCCAAAGCGCCATTAACATCCACTAGAGGGCCTATGTTATCTTTGACCGGCTTACGATTATTTACATATTCAAAAAACTTTTTTGGATTATGTTTACTATCCGCAGCTATAAGTATCTCTAAATTACGCTTGGCATTCCTAACTGATCTTTTAACCTGATGTCTAAGCTCGATATATCTATTAAAGTTAGCTGCCGTGCCATTGCGCTTACTAAGTCTATACGCTCTATTACGCTCGTTTATAAACTCTCCTATTTCCCTACTCCACCACTTCGGCCTACCACGATTTTTAGCGCGCTTAGGCCTACGAGGAATAAACTCAACTTTCAATATTCCTAAAACTTTCTTTAAACGCCACCCAACGCAAATTTGTGTCATTACCCATAAATAAGTTATCCCAGTCCACTACTCTCATCCTATCAGCAAAACATCAAAATTAGCCCTACGAAAATCAGGGACTTCTATTACGTTACTATCCTGAGAGTTTTCTATCAATAACTTAGACCTAAGAATTTGATGATCACTACATCCTAAACTCTCGCCTACTTCTAAACCTTCGACTATATTCTCGCCGTTCGTCATCACCAAATCTAAAATATTGTCACCGCGCGTTGGTTCGGTAACTATCTGTCGTAAAAAGTTATCGTCCATAAACTCAACCAATCTCAAACCCTCCTCATTACCAGTAAAATTCTCGTAATTAACATTAGGGCAGTTAAAGTCTCCGACAATTATACTATTCCGATTGTCAATAAAATTACCAAGAAGTGAGTAAAATCTAGTATCTGTATCGAGGGATTGAACGGGAGGTCTATAAACAACAACAAAATTAAAACTAATACTACGCGCCCTAACTTCAACACATCGCATTAATTGCTGCCGGAAAATCTAACTTAACCTCGATAACCCTAAGGGAATTACGAATGTACAGCAAAACGCCTCCACCAAACCTATGTAACCTATCATTAGTAGAGTTTAAAACCCGGTATATCAAGTTCCCCCAACAAGTCCCGAGTCACGGTATTTAACCAAGTTTCAGTGATAGCAACTATGTCATAGTTGCCGGAATAAATTATCGCCTTAAATTCATTTAATTTATTTCTAATACTACGCGCGTTACAATAAAACTTATTTTTTACCACGGGCCCGCGTTTGAAACTATTTATCACGTCGGGCCCGCGTTTCCCGGACCCACAACGTTTAAAGAAGGCTTCGACCTATACAGCTTTCGCACGTTTTCGTCTATTAGCCTACCTAGCCTAGCATTACCCATTTCATTAAAATGCACCCCCATCATTTATAAAAAGGCTAGGATCACTGAATTCGGACCACAGCTTTACGAAGGGTACATTTTCCTCAGCACAAATCTCTTCTAATTTAAGATTCAAAAGTATTGTTTTTGATGTAATTCTAAGACCCAACCCGTGCCTAGGGGTAATACCTAGAACTAAAGACCTATCTGACGTCGCCTTCAGGGACCTAATTAACCCCCTATATCTCTCCAAAAGGTCAGGCACTCTCGTATCGGGCCTATACGAGTCGTTGCCTCCTACCATCGTCACCAACATTGAGTGACGGGAGGCAACGTCAACCCTATCCACTTCGTCTCTAACTCTGTCAACCCTGGCCCCTGGGAGACAGACCCTCCTCCTCTTGGTTGGATGCCGTTTAACGAACTCTCTGTCCATGTGGCGCACTAAAGAGTCCCCGATTAAAATACTTTCCCCCTCATTGACGTCCCTTTCCAAATGGGCGAAAGGGTTCGAAACCTCGATAGGGGGGGAATTCCTATCACCTAACGTACGCGGCCTAGCTCCACCCTTAACCTCTCTAAATCCCTCGCTATCTACTACTATCGGACTAACCTTAACCCCTTCCTCAACTCTATCTAACCTTCCCGACAAGCTACCTAAACTAGAAACTAGGTTACGCACCTCACCCTTCAAATTACTAACGTCTACAACGTTAGTATTGGTTCGGCCTACGTCAACCGTAGCCCTACCCCTGCCCTAATCAAGCGTTGCAAGTCTTTCCGCTACCTCACGTACACTGCGTTTTATGTCAACCAATTCCCCCATGAACTCGCAAAAGAAACAAACTGATCTATTGGTAATCGCCACTGGACCGCCGTTATAATCCTTAAATTCCGAATACCACCGGTTTACCCTACACCTAACACACGACGCTTTCTGCGACGGCATCGCGCGGTTAAAAATTAGTTTAAACCGTCACAGGTATAAATTAAATTAAGCCGACACGCTATGAAAACTTCTAAATCGCCAAAAACCACTAATATTCAATTACTTAACTATAACAACGTAAATTTAAACGCAAGTATATAAAATTCAAAACTATCCAAAAGTAAAATTCTCAGCAATATACAAAAGTAGATGCAAAATCAGAGCTCAGGAAATGCGTCCGTTCAGTACAGAGTCTGGCTGACCAAATTATTACCCTCTTCTCTCTCTTGGGACCAAGTTTACAATATCTACCATATAGTTTATTGTGATATCTAGTGTCATACTCTCTAGGCCAAGAATCCAATCCAACTGCGATTGCTTTATCTGTTAATAGGGCCTCTGCATCTACATGCCAATTAAATTCTATACATTCTTGTATTATTATGTTGTGAAAATCATCAGGATGCCATTCTGATGATAATTCATTCCACAATTCATTCCACGTATTATTGTTTATTGCTTGTAATATTAAGGCATTTACTGGTCCTCTTGTCTTAATGGGAGGCCATGCTTTGCGTCTTCTCACCCATTCTCTACAAAAAACCACCTTGAACATATTAAGAGCATTGATGCCGCCTACTCTGTCAAAATCTAGTCTATGTCCCTTCTCTTTTACATTATTTACAGCGGAATCTATATCCACAATAGGATATGTAAAACATTTACTCATACCTGTAAGTGACAATTGTAACATTTTGCCTTCTCTTGTTAGTTGGCTGTCTACTATAAAATCTTTCAAAGGACAATTAGGCATTTCCTTAATAACCTCATCATATAATTCATTAGTGTAACCCTCATGTTCTGTATTTAATATTTTCCCTATAATACTTGGATACCATGACTTAAGAACTTTATATACATCTAAACCTAATATTAAAGCTGATTCAATACATAACTTTATAACTTCTTCAACCGCTTTAGTATGATTCCTAGTCATAATGAAATCATTAACATAGGTATGCATTAAAATATCACATAGACCCATTAAGGAATCTCTTATAGCTATAACACATAACCAAGGTATTAAGATGTGATCATTCCTTGTGGACAATTTTACCCAATTATCACATGTTACAAATACTGCAGAGAAGTGTTTAAACCTTACTTCTTGAGAAGATAATGGAGACATTTTGAGAACTTCAATAATTCTGTCCCATTCCAATCTAAGAGAATGAACTAGCTTGAATGTTTCTGACCTATTGATCAAAGCCAGATCTAGCTTGTAATCTACATGACTCCAGTGTATTGTAGCTGCTCTCAGGACTTCGTTTAGGGCTGTGGTCTGACTTGTGCTGATGCCTTTCTTGGCAGTGTACCTGCTATAAATGTGAGCATAGAAGAATCTTTGATACTCTTGGGGAGGATTTAAATTAATGATATGTTTATTGTTCTCAAAAAATTGCTTTAAGGGAGGTAGTAAATTTCCTTCTTTCCAGGAGTCTAATTCAGGTATAGTTATAGCCGATGAAACTCGTTTCTTTTCTAAATAGAATACTAGGCTTATCAGGTACTGGAGGTAAAATGGACTCCCATAAATCATTTGAGTTATCATCTGAAACCATCTGTGGGAGAGACATATAGAATGTTATTATTAGTCATCTCCCTATAAATAGTGAATTAGTAATAACAGCTTAGCCACGAGAAGGCTTCACCCCTAAGCCGTGGCCCCGAAGGGCCTGTTGGCATACAATCATACAGACGTACTAATGTCTGACAAACCATCATTGTTAAATGCAGATGTATTTGATGTATGAGGAATGCTAGACACCCATCTTTCTATACGATAAGTATGACGGAAGTAGCAAGATTTATAGATCCTACAAAGGAGCACAACAAAGAGAAGCACAGCCAACACAATTCCTAGACCCCAATAGAGAGGCTCATAGCTTGTCTCTACGGGGGGTGGAGGGGTTGCAGGGCCGGACCTAAATATGTTGTCCCACTCTTCCTTGGTTCTGTGATTGTCCCACATGACTTCAGTTTTTCTTAACTTAAATTTAATATATATGCTGTACAGTTGTTCCTCCTAACCCTGAGGGTGGATGGGTGAGCATGCTGATTAATGGTGGCTGAGAGTCGGACTGGATGATGAGGAAAATTGGAAAACAAGGTGGGACAGTTTGAACATGTGGACTGGGCTGAGTTGAGTTGTTGAACTGAGTTGAATTAGATTGAATCAACTAAGCATCTTGTAGCATTTACTCTATGATCTCCTGCTCACCCAAAAATCTTTGTCTATTCATACCTATTCTAAGTTTACATGATAAGAGCTTATTAACAAGATACAAAACACCACCAAATGTACCGGCTGTTTGTAGAAATGCTATTAAATTGGCAAACCACCCAAATAGGAACCCAGGAAGGTTAGTGGAACCAATCCCCCCTCCTTGAACTTTAATTGAGCCACCCATGGATCTGGAAAATGTTAATAAGTCAGCTTGATTTTCCATGAGATCTTGTATCTCTGTCATTATATCTTCCCTTAAGGGAATGATACCTGTAAAATTGGGATTCAGAGCTTCCATCAACTTTCTATGTTGGATGATCAATTGTAGTTGTTTTTAGTTTTATGGTCTTACTACCTATCTCACAATAAGGTTCTCCATCTAAAGAAAACACTTTTACAAGATTTTTTAGGTGATCTTAGTAAGATCTCACCATTATCATCAATGAATCGCAGTTTCCCATCCCCTAACTTGATCCTAGGATGAGTATGGCAAGTTCCAGATGTTACAGTGGCTTTGAGTCGTGTGCAGTGCCATATAAACAAATAATTATCAAAAACTTTAGCAATTACATTTGAACTATTTAACAAGAGTCTTGCATAGTAAGTGGGATTTGCATGAGGTATAATAGAGGATCCAGTTACAACACCAAACATACTTTCGCAGAATGTGCTTTTGTCATTAGTAAGTTGACTGTAAAAGTATTCTAGTAAACTCATAGTTTTGTTAGTTTCTATGGATCTTTTTTTTCTTAATTTAGTTTGGTTGTTGACCTCCCATTTCAACTGTACTGATTCGTAACTATCCTTGTACCCATCCCATTCACACCCATATTTTCTTAATCCGAAGCCTATGTTTTTATTTGGAAACCATACTCTGTTTCCATCACAATATGCATAATTATTGCTTGTCTCTATGTAATCTTTTCTGCTTCTTTCATCAACATCCCACATCGAATCGTACCCAACCCCCATGTAGACCTAGTCCCATTTAACCGGACACACACTTCTTTCTCTAAGCTACCGTCCCTTTTATTCCATGAGCTCTAACTTTAACAAACAACCGCTTATGAGGAACTGTATCAAAAGCGTTGGCAAAATGTAAGTACACAATAGCTACGGATTCTTTATTATCGAGATGCTTCAATATACTATCATAAAACTCAAGTTTGTCAAACATGACCTGCCATTTCGAAAGCCATGTTGGCTATTAGCCTATTACTAATTAATCTTTCATCTAAGAATATTGTAATTTTGCTCTCTTGACACTTTCAAGTAATTTGCAAATAATAGAAGTTAAACTAATTGGTCTATAGTTTTTGTTTCCTTTTTTTTGAAAAGTGGGACCACATTTGCTGTTTTCCAGTCCTTGGAACTTCGTTGTTAACCAATAAAAGGTTGAAAGTATTTTAAGCGCTTGGGCTCTGCTATATTTTGCTTCCTTTACTACTAAGATAAGTCACCAGGACCTGATGAAATTTATCCTAATATTAGTTTAGCCTTGTCAGTTGCTCTCAAAATAGCCATTTCCTCAATATTTATATGATTTATCTGTTTTATCAATGTAAGATCTGGAATTGTATTTACATTTTCCTTCGTAAATACTGAGCAGAAATATCTATTTAGCTCCTCAGTAATTTCAAAATCATCATCAATAATTTTGTCATCAGCATGAAGGGGTCCAATTTTTTTATTAGATTTATTTTTCAAGTTGAAATGACTAAAGAACTTTTTGGATTTCCTTTACAATTTTCGGTTAAGTTCCTCTCTAAATTGCGTTTACTCTCTCTCTATAAGTTTCTTGCTTTCTAGTCTTATTTTTATTGATCTCAAGGTCCATTTCATTTTGAGTGCTCTTAAATTTGCTGAAGGCCTTTCTCTTCTCTCATTCCTTTCTTAATGGACAGATTTATCCAGGGTTCTGTTACTTCTGATTCTTATTTTACGCTGAGGAATATATTTACTTTGTACATCTTTTAATTTATTTTTTAACTTTTCCCATACATAGTGTTTAGATTTACTTTGGTTGAAGCTCAAAAGTCTCCGCCCAATTTATACAATTTAACTTGTTAATTAGTTAAGTCACTTCCAATTTTAAAGTCAGGAATTTCGGCTGCATTTAGTATACTTTGAGTCAAATTTAACCTTGAATCTTATAAATGAATCTTATAAAATGATCACTTGAACCCAGTGTTTCAAAGACTGATATGTCATATATAGAATCAGCAATATTTGTTAATAATAAATCTAAAATTGCATTCGCTCTGGTTGGTTCATTAATTAACTGATTTTAGACCATTTTCTATAATACAATCAAGGTAGTTCTCATTACTTTCAGGTGCTTGTAATGTTTCCCGATTTATATATCTATAGTTGAACTCTCCAACAATAATTAAATCATTTCAACCTACCTTATTGATTTCCTTAATTCCATTTTCTACATATCGATTCTCCTCTTGTTTTGGGGATTCCTCTAATTGAACATCCTTCTGGTGGCCTATATATATATATATATATATATATAGGGTGGGCGGAAAGTAGCTCCCTATTTTGGATTGGTATAAAAATACGTATATTATCCATTTATTTCAGAAGAAATAATATGAAAAGGTAGGCATACATGGTAGGTTTTCTCTAAAATTCAATGTGGGCTCCAACTCTTTCCACCAGCTTCTGGAGCCGCCCAGGAATGGCGTCCACTGACTTTAGCAGGAACTCCGGCGGGATGGAGGACATGACTTCCCGAATTCGGTCCTCCAGTTCTTCCAATGTCCTCGGTTTGGTGCGGTAGACTTCTTCCTTTACCCTCCCCCAAAGAAAGAAGTCGCACGGTTACCGCTGAAAAACGGCAGAATCGGTTCAGTGTAACGGTGTGGTGTGGTATGACCTCAGATCAGGTTGTGGGCCCGTTCCTTCTGCGCAACACCATGAATGCTGAGCGGTACCTTGCTATGTTGCGAAACGAGGTCTGGCCGGTTGTCAGCACATGGGAGAACATCGACGATCTGATATTTATGCAAGATGGCGCCCCTCCGCACTTCGCTCTTGTTGTCCGTGAGTGGCTGGATGCCCACTTCCCTGGGCGTTGGATGGGTCGTCGTGGTCCACATCAGTGGCCAGCCAGGAGCCCGACTTGACACCGTGCGACTTCTTTCTTTGGGGGTGGGTAAAGGAAGAAGTCTACCGCACCAAACCGAGGACATTGGAAGAACTGGAGGACCGAATTCGGGAAGTCATGTCCTCCATCCCGCCGGAGTTCCTGCTAAAGTCAGTGGACGCCATTCCTGGGCGGCTCCAGAAGCTGGTGGAAAGAGTTGGAGCCCACATTGAATTTTAGAGAAAACCTACCATGTATGCCTACCTTTTCATATTATTTCTTCTGAAATAAATGGATAATATACGTATTTTTTTACCAATCCAAAATAGGGAGCTACTTTCCGCCCACCCTGTGTATATATATATATATATATATATATATATATATATATATATATATATATATACACACACACACCACCTTTTTTTAATTTTTTACAACTTTTATTTCTGATTTCTATCCATACTGGCTCGACTATTTCACTTTATTGAATTTATTTCT
The DNA here is from genome assembly GCA_023014485.1 of Bathynomus jamesi. Classification (NCBI taxonomy): domain Eukaryota; kingdom Metazoa; phylum Arthropoda; class Malacostraca; order Isopoda; family Cirolanidae; genus Bathynomus; species Bathynomus jamesi. Next base: position 666,982 of record JAJOZX010000622.1, on the reverse strand, counting down.
ATTGGAGACAAATTTGACTTTGCATAAATAAATACTCCACCGCCTTCAAAATGTTTATGCTCATAATAAAAAAGATCATAGCCATTTAATTCATAGGTAATAATATCTCGCTCACTTAATTCATTATTTGATACACTGCTAAATTTTGTCCACGTCTCAGTTATGATTATAATATCTGGTTTTTCAATTTCAACATGTTTTAAATTCATCTATCTTCTCTGATGCTTCTTGCATTTGCATAAAATATCGAAAGAGAACCTGCAACATTTTTATTAATTTTGGATCTAATAACTGGTTTTTGCCATCTTTAATTTTGTTTCTTTAATTTTTACCCCATTTATTTGTTTCTGACAGTTGCCATTATTATTTTGAGAGATTTTATTCAGTGAAGTACCATTTGTTAGTCAGAGATATAGCCAGGTTTTTGCATTTTCATTTTGGATTATTGTTAATAAAATTGTGCAGAGTACATCCTTACCATTTGTAGTAAGATGAGCCCCATCTTTATCATATAATTTTCTTTTCCAATAAAATTTGTTCCATAGAACAATATATGTTACACCTACTTGTGCACAGAGTTCTTAGTCTATTATTTATGCTAAAGGCCCACGAGAACCATTTATTTATTACCTTCATTCATCCTTGGAATAATACCTGTAATAAATGTTTTATGCCTACCTTTTTAATTTTACCAATATTTCATTGCAGGGGCGGATCCAGACTTCTGCAGTGGGGGGGGGGGGGTATGAAGCAAATTTTCAAACTTAGTTTTCAACTTGTATTCAAAAAGAGCTATTTTGTATCTTATGAATACTAGTTGAAAAGCGAAATTTTAGTCAAGAGTATATTTCTATCACTGAACAATGTAATAGAGAGACGGTAAAATTGAGAATTGTTTGTAAAGTAAAATTAAACCACACTTCGACATAGGCGTAGCTAGAAATTTCAATTAGACCACACTTCGACATAGGCGTAGCTAGAAATTTCAATTAGACGGGGTCAAATTGAGTATTAAAGTGTCAATGACTTATCAGTTTAAATATGTAAATTTTTAGCAATTATTAATTTAAGAAATTTAACTGACAAAATATAAACAAATCAATATAATTGCAAAAAACTATAAACTATAGTTACAATGTAAAAATACCTATAAATCAAATTCAATTTGTGGATTGGAGGGGCAAATGGCCCTTGTGCCCCCTCTGGCTATGCCCTTGCACTTCGATAATTAAAAATTAAACTAAAATTAAGCAATTAAATTCCTAAAGGTTATGTATCATAAAAACAGTGTTGAAATGCAGATTTTCAATGATTTGGAAAAATTTCGAGATGAACGAACGTATTTTTTTAAACAAAAAGAGCAAAGCTTTCCAGTAAATAATTTGAACGTGACAAATTTAATGTGAAATTTTTTCTAAATGTATGTATCATAAGAACTGAAAATGTATTCAAATGCAGATAACTATAACAAAATCGCTTCGGCGCTTTTTTTATTGGAGAGTTTCTGAACAACATTTACACGAATATCAATCTTAGGATGTATATTACATTAAGGCCAATCCAGTGGACCGTTGATGTAATTCGGTTCCGGAGATAATTTTTTCAAAATCTTTATTGCGCTGAAGGCTCTTTCAGCTGCGCAAGCTGTCACAGGCAAGGTGCAAAAAAATTGTAGTGTGTTTTCCGATATAATTGAACCTGCTTGGAATGACATCTAGAGTTGCCAACGTTGTTGCTTGGAAATCTGGTTGAGTAGAACAAAATTCTTTCCATTGGAAATGCTCGTTCCATACTTCTTCATCATCATTACTGCCAATTATGTGACGACTAGAGATTTTTACAATATCATTAATATTCCAATTGGAATTAGAAACCTGCAGTGGTAATAATTTAACCATTTTAGTAGCCAGTTTTTAATGAGAAGTAAAACGTACTTCAAGTAGGGGGGGGGGGGGGGTCAATTTTTATTTTTTTGGGATTATTTATTTTTTCTGGTTTAAAATATGCTATCACTTACGAACAGCTTAGAAATAGAAAAAAAAAACATGTATTTTACTCGATAACCCCTGTACATGTGGTTTGAAAGTTTATTGAATATCATAATGTTTATTCTAAGAGTAAATTTCAGTTTATTTAAACAAATCTTGTTAAAAAACATGAAATATCATTGAAGAAGTTAGAAATAGACCTGTAATTGATTAATTCATTACAGAATATATTTGCTAGAAAATAATATACAGTATGTATATATTTTTACATCACGTCGACAAAACGACAAAAAAAATAATAAATTCAGACAGCATAATATAAATACCTCCTAATTATCACACATTATTTAGCGCACAAGTATATTTATAGCATTATCAAAATCTTTCATTGTCATATTTGCTGCAACTCTGTCTAGATAGATTTTCAAGTTAATTGCATAAGTCTCTATTGGAAGATTCTTGTAGTACTTTTTCAGTTTGAAGATATCTGACAACCTGGGAAGATATGTCGATGTATATTCTGTCATTTTTCTCTGAGTGACACAAAATCATCTACTTCACTAGCTTTGGTGAAAGGTCCACCAAGTTTCTTCAGGGTGTCTAGATCTTTGTTCTTCTCTTGTCAGCTGCTATGTTTGCTACCTCCTTGTCACTTAATCCTTGCCTCTTAAGTTCTTGTTGTTTTCTGCTCCATTCTACCAACACGTTAGGAAGGGGACCATCTTGCTGTACTAGTTTTACATATACTTTGGCCATAGACTTGCCTTCAATCAAGTCAGTGCTTCTTCCTTTTACATGTGCACGGCTGGCCATAGGTAGCTGTTTTGCACCACGTTGACAGCTCATAGTTGATGCTGCCCACCGACCGTTCTGGATGCAAGTTGTTGATTGGTGCTTTCTGTAGTTTCTCCTGATCCATCGATGCTACCTGAAAAGGAATAAAATAGTACTGTACCATGAGGATACAAAAACAGCATCAATTCAACAACAATAGGACATTATAAAATTATGTATTGCACTTACCTGTCGAGGGGCTTCCGCATCACAGTCACCAAACTGGAATGTGTGTACGTTGTTTCTGCCATCCAGCTGCTAATTTCTTCATGATGATGCTGAGAACATTTGTGACTTAGTTTGTAGCGGTTAACGGCTTTCGTGATTGAATTACGGATGTCTTCATTCCGCAGAACCATTTTAAACCTATCAGGTGATATGAAGTTGAATGCAGGCTCGTCTATGTTCAGAAGATCAGATGGATCCGTTTTGCATAAATCATCGTACATCGTTGGAAATGCAATCACGATCTTAGCATAATCTGCTGTGCTAGCCGATGTCAGACTGATGAATGATTCAATCAAATTTATTCCAATTGGTGCACCAGCTAGACAAAGGATGCGAATATATTCAAGGTTACTGAATGAGCGCAGCATCCATGGAAGTTGGTTAGTGATGTGTTCATACTTGTTGAGAAAATTAGAAAAATCTTCATCCAAGTGGATGGTGATAGCGCACAAGAAAGTAAGCCTATTGAACATCTCTTTTTGTAGGCGAACAGCAGCATTCTTCTTTGGCATGATGTATTGATCAGTCACCTGCTTTGTTCCACTGTTTATGGTCATAATCGTGTGAAACCAATCTCACTAAACAGTCCATGAACTGTTCTGTGATTGAATCATGGGATGTAACACAACTGACAAAGAAGTTTGCAAATATTTTGTTTGGTCCAATAGTACAGTATTATCAATTTCTTTAAACACCAACAATTTTGCGATTAAACATTAATGTAGGATAAACTTGACATAAGGGGTGTTCAGGTGTGTGTGATCGGTGTCAAGCATGTCAGATACAATGCTTTCGACCCCAATGTTGTGGCTTGTTGCATCAGTCATCACAAAATCTATTTTCTCATACAGAGTCTTAGGATCGAAACCGCTGACTACCGATAAAATGTTCAGGATAGTAACTCAGTGCTGCTAGATTTTCTCACGATTCTGATACTAGCTGCAGCGTTGGGAAGGAACGGTATTTTCCATTAATTGTGATACCTTGAACAGAAAATGACCCTGCACCCTGTTTTCTAGATACATCATCATGATAAGTAATTGTGACTGACTCATCCGAATTCATGATGTCTTGTACTATTTCTGCCAGTACAAAGGCTTCAATAGCTTTTCCTATTTTTCGGCATGCTAATTGGGCTGGAGCTGTGTCTTAAATCAATGTAATGCGCATTTTCGTCAAAGTACTTCCAGCTGCGATCGAACATGTAGTTTCCCACTTCAATAATAGTTGCTGTTGCTTGGTTGTATGATAAATGATATTTGGATATCAGTTTGTCAGCCACTCTGAGAATGCTTCATTCATTTTTGCTGGACTTTCACAGATATGCCTGTATTGATGAGGCAACTTGTCTCTATCCTCATTCAAGTTTGCATACACAAATTTTCGTTTTTTTGATGTTGGTATATTTTCTTCAGGATATATTCATCTTCAGTACATGTGTCCTCATCTGTTATCGAGCCATCAAATTCTTGGTAAAGCTGTGATACAAACTGATTTTTCTTTGTCTCTTGTTCCTTTAGGAGCATCTTGTCCATTGCAGCTTGCATCCTCATTTGCCTCTCAGCTGTTCTTTGCCATGCCATGTCCATTGAATTATCACAAAACATTTTTCTTGGGCCTCGTTGATCCTCCAGGAACTTCCACTCTATCTCAGTAACTTTAACACCATAGATCTTCTCTTAGCGTCTTCGTGATTTCATATCTGTACAGGAGATATCGAACAAAGTGGCTGCAACATGGTTGTTGAATTCTGAAATTTCTGCTCGGTTTGCTTGTCATTCTCTGTGAGCGAACCTGAGTGTTTTTTTGAACTCTTCATACGATTTCGTTAGCTGGTTGACAATGTTACTGATCGACTTTGTGTATAGGTTGCACCAGATCCAAAGGTTCTGCAAGTTGTAGGCAACTTCCCATGCAACATCACTAACAAAGTTTATTCTTACCAGCTCTGGCTGGCCTCAGCATGAACATCATCACTTGAATAACATCTTGCTGGAGTGGCAGTACACCTGCCTTAAACTGATATAGCTCAATATATTCCACATCACACCGGCGTGTGGAAGCAGAACGTAACGCTTTCATTTTGATCCTGTTAATTACTGTAAGTATTTTAAGATATCTTTAGCTCCTGTAAATGAGAAAATTATTAAACAAGCATAAAAAAGTTACAACTAAAATAATCACGTAATATATATATATATATATATATATATATATATATATATATATATATATATAAATAATCATAAAATAAATCAATGGCAAATAATAAGTTTTTGTGGCTAATATTGTTATTTAGCATCAGCAAACAATTCAGTTAACTAAATTTGTGAATATTGATGTCATAGCAATTTAATAGTATTTATTTAACAAAACCAGATAAAGTGGCTAATAATTTTCATTGATAATATCGGCAAAACTTCAGAGGGCATGTACAGGGGGGTTAATGACATCAGATATTTGTGAAACGGTTCATTTTACTTTTTGTATGATAGCAACTTTTAAAGACCAGAAAACTGGGGGTCACCATTTCTGTTCCCCCCCTACTCATAGAGCTCGTCGGTGGGAGGATGGCTAGTAGCCGCGATCAGTATGTGGGATGCTCTTTAAAATCTGAGATTTTATGGCACCCAATGTCGTAATAGGTCCATCCTCTCTGAACTTACCGATCGATTGGTAAGCACAGCTAGTCCTCACCCTCTTCCACATAGTATGTGAGATTGAAGGGTCTCGGTAGTCATAGGCAAGCTCTCTAACTACTTGCCTCCTATGGGCGTCAGCTTCGATCATCTTACGGGGAGAGAGTTGTCCGCCAGGCACATCAGGTACCTTTTGCCCTGCATTAAACAGGGCCCGCACTTTAGCAATTGCAGAACCAGTGCCGATAGAAAGCTTCTTGAATTGTGAAGTAGAAGTAGAAGTTGACGCTTCTGCTCTAGGTTCGCTGGAAGAACTCTCCGCCCTTGTGGGCAGGCGGGAGATAACTTCCCGTTCCGAAGGAATGCTGGCTGAGGCTCTACAGCCTTTGTCACTCATTGAAGATGGTCTTTGAGGAGGACAAGGGGGAGGGAAAAAGTTCGGCTAGACCTCACAAAGAGGGCTTAAGCCGAACAGCGAAACTTGGGTGCTAGTCTGTGGGCAATCAGAACTGACCCCGACGTTTCTAAGAAAAAAAATTTTAGCCGAGAGCAAGTTCGGCCTAAGTTTTCGAAAATATATATTTTCTAACACTTGCGAACTGAACTCTGGGGGCACAAGGCCAAAATGAACTCATAAAGTCTCGGTTTCAATTTGTTTTTCTATCTCTTTAGATGGTTTCCTAAGACCAAAATTTAATCCTTTGACAAGTATACTAGGTTCATAATTTGATGAAGTAGTCACTATTGATTCTTTGTTTTTCTGTATAATTGTTCTCCCATAAAGTTGTGTAATTTATTTAAGTGTTTAAACTCGTGTCATCTTTGAATTCTCTTAAGCTTCTATTTAAGAATAAGATAGAAAAATAGAAGTGTAGATTTCCGTTTTCTTTTCTGAAAAGTAAAACATTTTTAATGGATTCTTTTTTAAGGTCGATTAATTTATCTTTGTTTCACAATTTCGCGTTTGAGAAGTTGCGTTTTGAAATTTTCTGTAGACTTTTCTTTGTGGGATGTTTTGTCGTAAAGTCTTATGTTTAGAAAATTAGGAAACAGCTGATTATTGAGGCAAAATTTTAGAAAGTCGATATCAGCCTGTCTTTATAAAGGATTTACATTTAATTTCGAATATTGTGAATAGATTTTGGTTAATATTCGTCTTTTCAGACGCTCACGCGCAGTTAAAACAGTATAATATATTGAATTGCCATTCAAAGCTAAGAAAATATACCTATATCTTATGTTGTGCAAATTTGTTCAAATGTACTTTTTTCAATAAAATATATTTCCTGTTTTGGCTATAATTCACTGGTATGCATATGAAATGTTTTTGTCTGCTGTGAGGGTTTTTTCAACTCATATTACATAATTCGAAAATGACACTGGTTTTCCTCAATCAGGTCAGGTTTTTTCTCTATTGGCCATTTATTATAAGTCCAATTTTATCCCCAAATTTATTGATTTTTTTTTAGCTTAAACACTGTAGATACGAGTAATATTATAAGAACACACGTGAAAAATGAAAACATTGTGTGAATAAATACTTTTATTCATACAATGAATATGGAAAAAAGTTTGAGGAAGGAATGAAGTTTTTTTGGCTTTCTGTCTGTTTTTCTTCGGGCACGTCTCGCTTCAAACACCAGCAATAGTCCGCCAGCATATTGATATCCCAGTTTCCCTGGTACCTCTCTTCCATTATTTTGATATCTTGGTGAAATCGTTCACACTGGATGCCCATTCACGCTGTGCATAGTGCTTCTCATCCGCTCGGCTATCCCATTTGCAGAGGAAACATGGGTATTTCGTGTATCCCCCTTGCATTCCCAATACAAATGCCACAATCTGAAAAAAAATGAAAATATTTAAAGAATTTAGAGAATTTGTTCTATCAGATAAAAAAATCTATGCATTGGACTGTATCACTTCTGTGGGGAAGTTAAGTGTTCTTATACGCTCTCAAATAACCTTTGGAAAAACAACATAGTCAATAGCAATAGTTTACTTATGATATTAGTATTACCTTCAAATCTCCACAGATCCTCAGTTATGTTGGTCGTATACGAGAGCATCCAGTAAAATTTTCATGTTATCGTAGCTCTCAGTAAGTTGTACGGAATGTGCTACAGGGACTGATGCAACCCTATTCCCAATGTTGAGAAGTACTGCTTTCAAACTTCGTTTAGACGAGTTATAAATAGCCTCCATTCTGATGCGTTATATGGCAGGCCCAAGGATTCGATTAGCCCCTCAACATTGCAGCAGTACACTAAGGAAGAGGTATTTTCGTGCACTGCAAAAAACTTGCGGAATTCTTCCTCTCGTTTCCTATACCAGGAGAATGTTGTTCCCGGAGCCAGCAAGTTGTCCTCTCGAAGTCGTGAGCCCAAGATCTCGGCAGCTAATTTGGAAAGTCCTAAATCCCTGGTAAGATCATTAAGTTTGGCCTGGTTGAGAGGCCTCGGCTCATTTGAAGCGGTATTTTGAGGTATATACGACTGGGACTGGTCATTGATTCATCATCAGAATCATCGAAGTCCAGGGTTTGAGGTGGGTCGGGTATTGGAATTCCAGGACCATGGGGTACAGGTCTCATAGCAGAAGGAATGTCAGGGTATACAACAATGTGTTTATTCTTCTTGTTAACTCCTGAAAATAGAAACACAGAAACATGGATATAAAACTTGCATATGAAATAGAAGAAGCATTCAGACAGTGGCGGCTCGTGAGGGAAGGCTGCGGTCTGTAAGATATGAAATAGGTCGATGGAGTCTATATTTTCTTTTTCATTCATATTGTCCCTTCGGGGACAATATGAATGAAAAAGAAAGAAAAAATATACAATCATTGTATATGTAAATGTAACTTGTATAACAATATGTATGTGTAAATGTATTTTCTATAACTATGTATATGTAAATGTATGATTACTATTATGGTGAATATTATGCTATATATGGTGAATATTACATTATGGTGAATATTATGTCAAGTTTCATACGAGGATTTCAAAATATTTAAGAAAAATAAATTTATAAGCCCACCTTGGAGGTTTGTTATGCAGAAATAGCAATATGTCACGTGATCCTTTCCTTCTCTCCAAATCATGGGAATTCCAAAAGGCAAAGATTTCGCTCTGCCTTTGCTCCATCATCTCAAATTTTCAATGCACGTCTTGCACCACATATGAGGGGCGAAATTTTTGTCCTGGTCCCCTAGCTTAATTCCAAAGTATGCTCTATACATTGTCTTTACAAATTTAGTGATTTGGGACTGGTTATTTGGCATGGTAACCGTCCCACATATGTAGCAGAATCTATTGGGATCATTTTTACATGCCCTATTCATTATGAAATATTTTATCTGTATGCCTGAAAAGTAAAAAAAGATATTATACAAGTGAAACAAGTGATGATAGATGTTACTGTTCCAATTCCGCTTTGACAAAATCACGAAAAATTCTATTTTACTTATGAGGCCATAGCCGGATAACCTGAGCTGATTGAGAAAAACGGATTGCAGATTCGAAATCAGCGGGAAAAACTCTATAAGACTCACTTACAAAACCCTTGACAGCAAAATTGATGCATACCAGTGTAATGTACTTTTTTTCATAAAATATTTTTCCTGATTTGGGCTATATTTTCGCTACTCTGCGACTTAACTAGTTTGTTGGTTTTTGTTCTGGCTTTTTTTTTTTTCTAATTGTGTTCAGTTTGGAGGTGCTTGTGATAGAATTATGACGTGCCGTTCGTGGGATTTCGACTTTGAGAACTTGATTCGTCATGTGCCCTAGGTGAAGACAAAGGATTGGATGTTTTTATCAATTACGGCGTTATTCTCTCATCCTTAACTTGTCCGAAATGTGACAGTGAATGCCTAATACGAAAAGATCAGAAGATATTTAGGTGAAATAACCAAATAACCTGTTAGGTTAATTGAATGCTCGGTTAGGTCGACTGAACGCCTTTGATGATTGGTTAGGTTAACTCGTGATATTTTCGTTAGTTTAAACGAAAATAACGAGAGCAAACTTTCTGGTTAATTTTGAGGTTTCGTACGAAACGGCCATCCGTTTCCTGTGCAAATGCATAGTTTTCGAGATGACGATATCTCGAAAATTACGCATTTGCACAGGAAACGGATGGCAGATTCGTGCAAAACACCAAAATTGACCATAAAAACGAATAATTACCTAGTTTTTTATTCTCAGTACTGAGTTTCTTAATAATAACTCTAGATAAGAATTTGCAGTATGCTAAGAATATATACTGTCTTCATCTTTTCTTCTGCTGACGCGTTTCGTTCATATACTTTGAACATCTTCAGAGCTTTATACATAATTTTAAAATAAAATGGGTGATATACGTGTGTATATATAATATATATATATATATAATATATATATATATATATCTATATCGATTTTAAGTTTGATACAATTTTAAATTAATTTGAGAATATTCGAAAGTTCACTAAATTTTATATTAATTTTTTTTTTTTTTTCATTTTAATGTAAAAGGCTTCGGCAACTAGTTTTTGTACGTTGTGATGAGTATAAGATTTGAAAGTTTTAAGATATTAATGGAACATTATTTCTTTAACAGTTGTTGAGACTTTTACATGAAAACATTAAAAAAAACAAAAAATATAAAAATACAACTTCAACGAATAATTTTTATTAATAAATGATATACTTTTTTTATTACTTCACAAATTCAACCAAGAGCTTCTTTATACATTACATTCTTTGTTCCTTCTTCACTAATATAATACCACAGTCCTCGCAACTTTAGAGCAGGGGTTCTTAACATCTGGTCGCGGGTCGCGACTCCAAACTTGGGTCATTAAATTATTTATCCCTAATCATTGTACCATTATTTTTTTTTATCTATTACGAGTGAACTTTTTGAAGGCTTTGGTCGCCCAGCTAGCCCCGAGACTAGAATTTGGATCGCAGCCTAAAAAGATCTAGAGCAACCAAACTGACCATGGCTAAAACATGGCGTCTCCAAATTCAATCCAACATATTTTATTGATTGGCCTTGCGACTTATTGACATAGCAAAGCTCAATCTCACAGGGAACTGTAATCTTCTGAACCTTATTGCTAAATCCGGTCTCTAGGGATTTTTTTGAATAAATACATCCTCACCTCTATAACTTCATGATTTTTGCTTCAATGACATTTCTCTAGCCTCGTGACACTTAGCCTTGTCCCATTACATAATCTAGGAGGATCTATATTCCTCAACATTATTATAGGTACTCTTACCTTCAACTTTAACGCATTGGGTGGAAGTCCATTTGGATTCAACGAGTTTAAAAACTGTTGGGTACTACACCGCCATGTCTTCGGCTACCACCAAATCGATAGGCTTATACCATCTTGCTGGGAATTCTGTCCAGTTCTTCATTTACACTATTGACCACGTCATTCTTAGGTGCCAATATAGCCCTACAACTTACCAGTTCCATATTACTACAATTGGTCTATATGTTACAAAGTTTATAAAATGACTGAAATATTTAGGCAATTTACAAAATACCTAATTCACTCGTCAATTTATAGATTTCATGAAAATTCCAGGCAATTTACAAATTATTTGAATAATTCGGCTACTTGACACATTGACTAAAGGAAGTGTCGGCGTGATGATATGATTTCTTCTGATCCTGGTATCGGTCGCCAGTGTCGGATATGATGTTATTATTGCTTCGTTACACCACATCCGACTGTTTAACAGGTGTTCTCGGTATGTCGCTTCCTCGCACCCACAAGGAAGTTTATACCGTTTAATTATTTTTATTCTGACTGCGAATTTCGAGGACAACAATTTATACCCTCGGTTGATGGCGTCCGCTCTCTCAGTCCGTTGAGAGAAGGGAATGCTTTCTCCGTTGGAAGGATATAAAATGACGAGTTTTCCTTTGCTCAGTCCTTTATTTCCACAAAGTTGAAATCACTAATAAACACCCTTAACACAACACTTGGTTTAGAGAAGTTATTAACGGGCAAATGCTTACATCAAAATAAGCTGAGGGGTCCAGCCAAAACGGCCCGGCCCAAGGGCGGAACACACCGACTCGAGGCCGAGGCGAGACTCCTCACTCCCTACCTCTCGAAGCTGAGGCATGACTCCCTCAAGGCGTGTTCATTTCCTCCTTGAGAAAACCCAGTGGTGCCACGTTTTACAGAAGTCTATTAAACTTGCAAAATCTTACTCTAATAATGATATTAACGAGAGAATTGGTATAATTGGATATTAGCAAAATAATTTATACAATTGTAGTTTTATACTAGTCGAAAAGAACATTTAGAATTTTAGGAAATCTCTGTTAAGATTATACAGGGTGTCCCGTAAGTCTGGACCCATAGGGATTTATAATATATTTTTTTATTATGTTATTATTATTATTTTATTATTATTTTTTATTATGATTTTTATTTGTGGGGCCACTTGAAAGCCAAAGTGTACGAGGTCAAACTTCAGAACATTTTCCACCTTAAAGCACGCATTGTGGAGGCGTGTCAAGAAATTTCTGCGACTGTGATTCAGAAAGTGCTGTCGCAGTGGAGATTGCGTCTTCAACTATGTGTGCGACACAACGGCGGACACTTTGAACAGATTATGTAATAAATTTTTGGACTATTTTGTAATTTTATTATTTTTCCCTATGGGTCCAGACTTACGGGACACCCTGTAGATGTGACAACTGTGGTGAGCATCGTTAGGCTTATCGAAAAGGTGCAGAGAATCTGCGCTTGAGGCAATCTATACAAACATTAAAAATGTAACGGAATCATATTTTAATTTAGTTGAACAGAATAATATCTTTTAAAGGATTAATGTGTTAATTTATACAAACAGAATGATATATTTTAAATTTATTTTCTCGTAGAAACACTTTTCTACAGAAGGCATTAATTAATACTTAGGCTTAACAGAACTATAAAAATTAGGCATGATAAAAAATCTTTATTCGCTTACATTTATTACGATAATAAGGCATGGTAAAAACTGTTTATTGACTTGCATATATTACGATAATAAGGCATGGAAAATCAATCTTTATTGGTTTACATATATTGGAACGATAATAAAAATATGATAAACGATGGTAAAAATATATCTTATTTTAAAGTACAAAATTAGGTAAAAACTTTTTTGTTCTTATTTCCACATGTCAGACTTGAATGGCATCTGCTATTATACACGAGACCAAATTTATAGCAATTGCACCTGTTTGTTTAGCATTGCTTGCCACAGGTACTGCAATTACACTTATCTAGGTTTGGTGTGATCAGGGTTATGCTGTCTTGTACAGCTTGACAAAGGCCTACTTCTTTATCATCTGGAGCAGACGTATCAGCGGGTGTACCATCTGGAGCAGACGTATCAGCGGGTGTACCATCGGGCGCTGTTTCATACACTGCCATCAAATCATCTTCCGACACCATTCGAGCCAAAACTTCAGGCGGGAGTGTAGTTGAGCGTAGCCCAACCCTTGGATGCTTTATACCAGTATGGTAACTACTATTCTTTTGAAACTGGACAAATCGCAGTCCCATGGGCCCAATTATTGGAGTCATTATCAGCTGTTCAGGCAATTAACATATCCTTGATGTCGGAATTTAGGCATTCCACTGATCCTTGACGTTGTGGATGTCTAGGCTTACCGTGAACGATTAAGAGGTCAGGCCAAAAAAAGCTTCAATTCTGTTATGACAGATGATGTAAATTCACTACCATTATCACACTAAAATTTGAGGTTCCCCAAACATCAAGAATATATCCATTAGTTGAAATGCAACCTCAGTGGCTCGCTTTGAGGTCAATGGACGTAATAGACAATATTTAAAGTGATCCTGGTACACCATAATCCACTTGTACTGTACTGCCCTTTGGCACATGACCATGTCAACAAGATCAATCTCGGCGCGGGATCCAAAATCCTTCGACAAAATTGGTTTAACAAAAACTCCCTTGGTGGTAACGCGCTTGCACTTTTGGTAAATTTGCAGTTTCGGCCCCAATTCGTTTTGAACATGAAACTTATGTTTTGCCTGTTTTTGATGCGATTCATTCGAATTTGGTATCCGTTTCTGTCGCAAATCACTTTTTTTTTTTAGACCCCCTCCCCCCAACATCAAAAGCCAAAAACGAGTGATTTGCAATGGAAATGGATGTCAAATTCAAGTGAATCATCAAAAAACAAGAAAAACAAGTTTCATAACCCAACTCAATCCAACCTAACTTAACCTTAATGAGAAGTGACGGGTTGAGGAGCAGGGTCGGCGCAGGCTCGTCAGTGTTGTCCTCAGACTCGCCGTCCTCGTGCGGGATAGAGACACGTGGAAAGGCAGGGGTAACTCGTCCTGATTGTGGAGGGTACAATTTTGCTGCCTCTAGTAGGAAGGTATGGAGTTCACTTTCGCCACCCTGCTTGATGACCAAATACAGGGTGTTCCAAAAGTCATCAACCCATTTGTTTTGCTAATAACTATTGAACCAATAAAACAAATACTGTAGAAAGTGGAAATAATTTTTTATTTAGAATTATGTTCTGAAAATAATGTCCAACAAATGGCCCCCTCCATTGCGCTGGCACACTAGTTCTTTCTATGGCATTTTTCATGACCCTGCTCAATGTTTCTCCCGATAGATTGGCTATTTCGGCACGGATGTTAACCAGCTCTGCCCGGGTTGTTGGTTTGTTGACATAAACTCTCCTTCAGATGCCCCCACAAAAAAAAGTCAGGGGTCGTCAAATCAGGAAAGCGCGCAGGCCAACTCAAATCTCCATATCTTGAAATTAAACGATTTGGAAAAATCCCTCACAAAATGGTCATCGTTTCCCGAGCAGTGTGTGTCGTAGCTCCATCCTGTTGGAACCACATATTCTCCAACTCTGGCACCAAAAAGTCTTGAATCATTGCTCTGTAGCGATCACCATTTATGGTAATGGGATTTCCTTCTCCATCTTCGAAAAAGTACGGCCCAATAACTATACCAGCCGTCACAACACCAAACCGTAACTTTTTGTGGGTGTTTCTGGGTTTTCCGTTCCCCAGAGCCTGCTATTCTGCTTATTAACAAAGCCACTTAGCTCAAAATGATCCTCGTCCGACATCATGTTTGATGGGAAAGATTCAATTTCGGCATTAAGATTTAAGAGTCCACGGCAGTAGGTAAAGCGTGCTTCAGCATCTTGGTCTTAATTCTTGAATCATCTGTATCTTATAGGGAAAAATGTAAGTCGATATGCAATATCCGAAGTAGGGACGTTGTTGAGATCCCCAATTGAGCAGAACGTCTCCTTAGGGATGTTTCCGGGATTTCTCGCCCACTTTCGTTCGCACGCTCCATGCTTTCCACAGTCCGAACTGTTCGGGGTCTCCCTGTACGTATCCGATCACCAGTTGATCCCGACCCATCAAATCGTGCAACCAGACGTCGAATTGTTTGAGCAGTTGGTGTCTTTTTGATTACAATATCGCCTAAGATATTCTCTTTGTGTAGCTACGATTGAAGATGTTTCTGGCGTACATCATAATGATTGCGGCCCGTTGTTGTGGTGTGTAGTGTTCCATCTTCAAATTATTGGGGTTGATCTACACTGGAAAAAAACAAAAAAAACTATAATTAAATTAAGGTTACAGCTACTTCAGATGGGGTGATGACTTCTGCAACACCCTGTTCCTTCCCAAATACTGGCGTAAATACCGCAACCGTATTCCAGGGCGCCTAAGCCACTCTTTTAGATCTCCACAACCGTTCAATGTTTTGCGTATGACATTCAATGTCGTTAGGGCTCAAAGTTTTCCGAGTGGTTCACCATGTGGTGAACGTAGCCCTCGTCTTTCAGGGTAAAATAGGCCACCCACACATCACTATATAATGGACACTGGGCGGATGTATTTTATAATGAGCGGGATAAGGGTAGCTCGATCCCGTTTCTGGCTGGGCGGCTCCAGAAGCGGAACCACAAACTGTTTCTTAGAAACCCGCTCAATGCCACTGAAGAGCCACGTTTGATTGAGCAAACGTCCACGTTGGTATTTTCTACGCACAATCAGTGTTTCGTCTATTTCAACAAAAACGTTTTGTCCGCCAATAGGCCCTTGATTGGTGAAGCAATTTTCGGTCACCTCGCTACAAAAGCTGCGCCAGTCCACACTAGTGTGACGAGAAAATTTTAGGTTACGAAACACTGTCTGATGGTCCCATTGTTTCTGTAGCAACTGATCAATAAATAATAGCAATTTCCAAGGTTCTATGTGGGTGCCCCAAAAACGTCCCTTTGTAATCACTCGTGCAGAAATTGCACCACCTGCGTTTCTTCGTTTTGGGAATCACGTGCGATCTCCCGCAGCACCACTGATGTCTATCTTCACGATAAGTACACGGAGAATTACACTTGGGGCAGTCAACGTAGGAAGGCAGAACACTGTGAGAACGAAAGAAACCGAGCGAGTCAGTTATTCTTAAAAAAATTATGAATCGCTTCAAACGGAGTAAGAGCACAACCTTCACATACTGTAGCCTAGCCATGGCTAGACTGAGACAGTATGGCGGACCAAAAATTATTATATTTATTATCTCCGTTATTATCCATTTGCGACGGAAGTGGTATTAGGAAAACTTGTCCGAAATGAAGAGAGAGAGCTAAAAACACACAAAAATTGCCAAGAACCGATTGGGGCCGAAAACGCAATAATACCCACTTTTTTTGATATTCAATGCACATCGACTTGAACAGTTCTACAGCTTCCTCAGTCACATTTGCTTACTTAATCAAAGCTTTAATCATTTTGCCTCTGCCACCGTGGCCAGTAGTAATGTGAGCACGTTTTATAATGTCAAACATGTCATCGATATGAACAAAATAAATAGGCTCGTGATTTGTATACTTGACTCATTCATTTACTACTTTCAGCTGCTCATCATTCTTATTGGACAATTCCTTTCCGAATGACGTGTAATATTTTTCCCTTCATCTATGGAAAACGGAAAATAGCGATAGATATAATTGTCTTTTATTAGGTGTTCAAGTGCGATAATACCTGAAGACCTAAATACAAGCCGAAAGCATACGCTTCAAATAAATCCATTTCCCATTGTGACTTAACTTCCTTAATTTAATTTCTCCTAACTGAGATTATTCACTAACGTCTTGCTGAAGGAAACTGGCTTTAACCAGTTAAGTAACTCATTTAGTAGCGCGCGCACGCATTGCGGCGGCTTCCTTTACATTACACCTCACTGTTTTTCCGATGTCATCCGCCTTTGTTCACACGAGTGCAATCACTCATAAACCATTCTAAAAATCTCGACATTTCATTTTTCCACAAAACTGCCTATTCCAATGTGTTTATGTATCCTCACAACGGATGACTTTTTTAACTACACTTCATTTAATAAACAATGCTTTGGGGGTTACTTAACCTTATTCAAAACATCTACGGTCACTTGACGGAGGGGACCTACAGCTTTACGTGGAGAGACCAGAGAAATGCCTTAATGGCTAAATTCGGAAGTGCGAGCCGATTTGAACCCATGACATGACTCTGATAAATAAGTCTGATCCGTGCAGGTTAAATAATTTCAATTACAAATACATTAGCTTGTATATTTAAATTATATAGCATTAAAATTAAATTTCAATAGTAAATACAATGATGGCCAGTAAATACGATGCCCAGTACCCACTTACAAGTACATCTGTGAAATTAAATTTTAACCAGTGATATAACTGTCATTTTGCATAATTACGCTTTTAGCTATGTGAGCTTAATGAATGAAACGCTCAAATCTACAATGATGCGGTACGATGATTGATTACTTGAAACAATAAAGCTAAAAGACATGTTTTCGACCGATACTATTTCAGATTGGTGGCTGGTGTTAGGTAAATCCCATGTAAAAGAAACGCTATATATCAACCTTATAGGCTTTCTCATGAAGGGAAAATTCAACATTCATACATCTTACCCATTTTTCCATGTGATTGAAGCCTCTCCATGAACTTGCCATTGTGAACAATTTTATCGGACGTGTTCTGGTCTCTATACCATGAGGAGTCGACATCTTGAGAATGCCCGACATGTTTGAAGAAAAGTGTTCTTTCATAAAGAACGTTTCTGTTTCCCAGAAAGCCGAAGCCCTGTGCCTCAAGTCATCGGCGCTGAACATCACATCAATATTGCACTTCTTAAAGAATTCCATCCAACATCATATGATATCGTGAAGCGCAAGCCTTACACATCCCTGATGAAGTAAAAACTTTAAAAAATTATACTATAAATAAGGTAATAATAATAATATTATTATTATTATTATTATTATTATTATTATTATAATTATAATTATAATAGATTCTCAAGACATTTAAGTGAAATCAATCCTTACTTCAAATTCCTATGTTTATACATATGTGAACAAATGTTTGACTGAAAGGTAACTTGGGTACAGAATGCTATAGTATTAGCATTATTATCTTTAAAATGTCTGGTATCTGACCGAAATATTAGAATGGGAGTAATAGACAAAAAGTTCGTTTTATTTTACAATTTGCATTCAACAGAGTCTATCGTATTGAACCACTACTGCAATTATAAGTAAAAGAAAGTGATATGAAGATGTATAAAAAATTATGATGTAACCGTCTTATAAATACAGTAATTACTAAAAAACAGTTGTTTTGGGTATGGTCAATCTGTGGGATGCTTGGCGAACTGACATTCTTTGATCGTCTTCGAACATTATGCGAACAGATTCAATGTTTTGTTGTACTGTTCTTGGGCGTCCACTTCTTCCTTCATCATGCACAGATCCAGTAACTGGTACAGAATGCTTATAGTATTAGTATTATTACCTTTAAAATGTCTGTGGTATCTCGCCGAAATATTAGAATGGAAGTATTGAACCACTACTGCAGTTATAAGTAAAAGAAAGTGATATGAAGATGTATAAAAAATTATGATGTAACCGTCTTATAAATAAAGTAATTACTAAAAAACAAACCTGTAGATGGGAAGAGAAAATGATTGTAGTACGCAACCCCAGAATCTTGAACATGGGCAAGGTGTAAGTTGGGGCAAATACATCTGAGAAACAACGTGCAAACAAGGGTTTAGCAATTCAGAAGATCGAAGATATTATGCACCTTTATTTTACTGATTCACTACATGAAAATTTAAAACACAAGAAAACGTCGAAACAAATAGAAACGAAATGACTATTAGATCTCAAATAATTTAATGAACGACAAAAATAGATATCGAAACAACTTTTACCCTGATATAAACTATAAAAAGAACATAGCAATAAATAGCCTATTTTCAACAACTTTTATCCATATGGAAATTAAGTTCATGACCAGAGGAGATTATTTGCAAAAGTAGATTTTCGGAAGGTATTACGAGACTCCTCGTAATGTCTCAACAGCAACCGGAGGCAAGGATAGTCAGCTTATTCTCCGGACGGTCCCAAGCCCGGGTAAAGGGGGAGGGTTGGTGTCAGGAAGGGCATCCGGCCGTAAAAACCCACGCCACAACCAAATGAGATGAGTCAAGAACCAAGATGGAGGCGACTCACCTTAAACAGCGACCCCATATAAAAATGGGATTAATTATGCTGAAGAAGAGTTGAAATCAAACAAAACTTTTTTTTAAGGAGAAACCTAAAATGAATGTTTATTTCTGATGGTATTTCATATAACAGTTTCTATCATTAGTGAGACACAGACCAACGTTACATTTTACACAAATTACTCGAGTAAGTACTGTTAAGCATTGTTTGCATCTCTTTTTTTTTTCCTTTACACAATTTGGTAAATGACCAACATTGTCTAGCCTAACAGATTCTGCTGGGTGACTTGACTTCCGCATTTTCTGTGGTGGATCATTTATTTGAGAAACACTTGGTCTTCCTTTCTTAGATGTATTTTCATTTGAAGCCAAGAGTCCACTTGCAATATCATCATTGAAATCTGAGAGAGAGATGCATTTCCTTTTGTGTTTCATTTGAACGTCGGTACAATAACCAAGCATTGACCACACTCAAATCTATCGGATAAAAAAAAAAATTCGCATATACCACTTTTTTTGATTTGAAGTTGATTCTATAAAGTTCCATCAACATATCACGGAGATCTACTCCACCCATGAACTTATTGTATTCCTTTATGGCATAAGGTCTTTCAATATTTACATGATCTTTTTGTTTTGCATCCCACCTCCTTGTATCAAGAGGATATAATCCTGCATAGGTGGAAAGACAGTGAACAGATTTATTATCAAACCATTTGATAGCTATTACATTGGTCGATGTTTCCACTCTATGATGCAAACCTCCCCCTTCCTTCTTTTTTCATGTCTTTCTCTTGTTTCAATACGCATCCTTTTAGTCTATTTGGTCGAATGGTTGACATACTTAGAACACCATTATCTTTCAATTTCTTTGCTAGAGCAATAGAAGAAAACCAATTATCAATAAATTTTGTAGTTACGATGCTTGGGAATATCTTCTGATAGGCGCAAAACAAAATTTGAAGAAATTCCCAATCCTAAATCTTCACTTTGCATAGTTTTTGCCTGCGTATACTTCGAAATCGTAAATAAAACCAAATTACTCGTAGGCTAACACCATCTCCATGACGATTGTTGCCACATGTCTACACGTTTTTCTACCATAGAGTAACTATTATTTGAAAACTTTTGCTAAAAACTATGCATGCAATAACTAGCTATAACATATACAGTATATTTCAATTAATGAAATATGTAATATTTTATGAGTTACTTTTGATGTAAAAGCTAAAATAAATTCAAGGGAATGTATGCAACTTACCATCAGTTTTGCACAAGCTAAAACACTGTCTTCAGCCTCAATAGCCTAAGACACTAAATTTTTCAACTGTGATTAACCTCATTATAATGAACATCTGAGACAAGACTATCATTCAGTGCAAAATATACCAAAATGACTCGTATTTTAAGGGTCAAAATCCCGTGTTTAGGTAATGTAGACATATGTCTACATTTGGCCTCAAAGGGTTAAACGGAATCTTTTCTTGGGTAGTGAAATAAAGGAAGCAGAACCGCTGGAGTTCTCACCTGCAAGATGAACAACAAAAGTCTTTCAAATGGAGTGATGCAACTTTCGCGAGATGAATGCTTTGCAATTTGTACAGACTACGTACGATCCTTCCCATTGAATTTTTCCTTTGTTTTTCAATATTTTCGGGTTTATTCTCTGCAATCATTCTCTCATGTTGATAAATACCCACGAGGCGTCTCTTCAGTTCTTTTTTTGGGTTTTTCCATTCTATGGACACCAATCAAACTAAATTTGCGTTTGCATTATGATTATTAAGAAAGTATATTTCAGTAAATTTCATTGTTTTTAAGGTGAAGAAAATTATTTTCATTCACAAATTAAAAGTTTTATTTATTGAAATTGGCAATGTCCTGTAATATTACATTAAATAAGTCGTGTTTACCTTTATTTCTTTGTCGCCACATAAATTCGCACAAGTAAGAGTTGATCATATTCCTGGACGTCCCACATTGTCTCGTTTCTCAGTTTTGCTAAATTCCAAGTATTTTCAATGTGCTGAGTGTGTGCGCTCGTTGTTGAGTCAATGAAGTTCTGACCATGGTTTACTGTCGGGTGCTTATATTCATAGCCTTGAAAATTTTCCTAAATTTTCATACGCTTTCCACTTGTCAGATATTATTGTGGTTCCTGGTTTTATATTATTTTTAATGCATTCTTACAAAGGAGATTTATCTCATGTGAACCGCATACAAAAAGCATTCACCAGTTTCCCTACAAATGCCACCGAATACCCACTGTTCAGATAGCATGTGACCTCTTGTTATATGCACACCTGAAATATGCAATACCTTTGGAGTACATTGGTTAGGTCAGGCTGTTAAGCTAGGTTAGGTATGACCAATGATAATGTAATGGCCATTCACCTCTCCCAATTAACTATTATTATCAACTATTGTACAGGGTGTCCCAAAAGTCCCTATCTATTTTGTTGAAATAGGCTTAATTTCAAATAAATGTCACACTGACCTGAATACAGAGGTATTTCTATACAAATTACAAGTATTACACCATTAAAATCTTTAATTAGTAGTTTCCACATGTGCTCCATCTGTATCTGCAAATCTCAAAGCGGTCAGCTGCATTGCGGAATACATTTCCGAGCATTTCGGGGGTTATTTTCTCAACTGCTTGCCTAATGCGATCTCGCAGATCTGGTAAATCTCGAATATTTCTGCGATAGACCTCTGATTTAATGAAACCCCAAGCAAAGAAATCCAATGGGGTCAAATCTGGAGATCGCGCTGCCCATGGCCTATTTCCTCCACGTCCAATCCAACGATTTGGAAAACGCTCGTTTAGGTATGTCTGAATAATTCTGGCATAATGACATGGTGCCCCATCCTGCTGAAAGACTACATTGTCGAGAATGCAATCTTCAAGAAGTTGGTTCTAGAAAATTTTGAAGCATATCAAAGTAAACAGGCCCTGTCACTGTAGCCTATGCAAAGAAAAATGGCCCGTAAATCTTAGACTTCGTCATTCCAAGCCACACGTTGACTTTAGGCGAGTTTCTTTTCCATTCAGTGAACTGAGTTGGCTTTTCATCAGCCCAGATGCGACAATTATGTCGATTGATTTTACCACATGTGTGAAAAGTCGCCTCATCACTAAACAAAATGTGGTCCATTAAATTGTTATTTTGGATTTGTTCGACCAGTTCCGCACAAATTGCTGCTCGTTTTGGAAAGTCTTCCTCGTGTAAGCTGTGTAACAGCTGAATGTGATAACACTACTTCTTCAGCCGAACGCAAGATTCTGTGAACAGTTGTTTTGGGTATGGTCAATCTGTGGGATGCTTGGCGAACTGACATTCTTTGATCGTCTTCGAACATTATGCGAACAGATTCAATGTTTTGTTGTACTGTTCTTGGGCGTCCACTTCTTCCTTCATCATGCACAGATCCAGTCCTTTTGAATTTGTTCACCAATTCACGAATTGCTTTATCTGTCGGTCCAGGCTTATGAAACCTTGAGAATCTAATTTCAAAACATTTCATTCCTCTGATGCGACATGTTACTACCATAACGCGTTCATGCACATCCATCACCAATGATATGGATCTGAAAAAATTAATTAAAAATTTAAAAATAATTAAAATAGAAATCTAAAGTAGGTCACCCGTTCTTTGAACGAGGTGGGAAATTTTAATTTAAAATTATTGTTTTTAAGATTTCTTATTATTTTATTTAATTATTGATTTGGGGGATAAAATTTGTTTTTCAAAATAAAAATTTGGGCATTACATTAAATTTTCGCTAAAATAAAATCATATGCTAAAAGGTTCTTCAAATTTCGGGAAGATTTGCTCAACATTAGTACGGTCTTGATGTTATATGTATAAATTATAAGTTAATTAATAATAATTATAATTATAATTGTCTACCGATATGAAATGTAATGTAATATTGTTGAACTATATTTGACTTAGTTCCACAACACCATTGAGGTCAAGTCACAGCGCGTTTTAATTTAACAAAACGAACATAAATCCGGAGATCGCGTGGCCACAACCCACGTGAGATCAATCGTCCTGGAAAACACGTTTCCAAGTAAGCCATGGTGTTTCTGGCTGTATGGGCTGTGGAATTGTCCTGTTGAAACCACGTGTTCTGCAACCTCTCTGCCGGCAAGGTGTTGACAAATTCTTTCACCATCATTATGTACCGGCCACTGTTCACTGTGTATTGGAAGAATGTTATGAAGATGCGACTACGTGACATGGCACACCAGACACCAATTTTCTGTGCGTGTAGAGGTGACTCATGCAGCTCATGTGGGTTTTCCGTGGCCCATACTCGACTATTCTGCGCATTGACGTATCCATCAAGATGGAACCACGCCTCGTCTGACCAGTACCAATCATCCAGTTCTTCCCCATCCGGCGTTACAAATTCCATAAACCATCGACAATAAGATTGGCGAGATTCATGGTCTCGAGCCAGGAGTTGATGGACGGCACGCATTTTGTAGGGTACATTTTCAATGATCTTCGCACCGCGGTGTGGGCACTGCCATAGGAGAGCCCGGACTGGCTTGAAAGGCGTCGCAGGGACTTTCGGGGCTCAGAGTATAGGCAGCTTGCACGTCGATCAACTTGTCCTGTGTCAACACCTTCGGCCGACCGCTTCTCGTTACGTCATCGACATTCCCTGTCTCTTGAAACTTGTCGTATAGTCGCTTGATAGAGGATTTGTTTGGAGCACCTCTTCCATACATTTCCGTGAAGGCCTCCTGCGTCTGGGCATAGCTTCTGGAGCGAATGTACTGCGTGACAATGAATATACGCTGCTCCAAGGTGTATTTCATATCTCATATATTCACCACCTGCAACAGAAGGAAAAAATCAATTATGTGCGTTTCTCCATGGGTTGCGTTACTTTTTGATTACCCTGTATATATATATATATATACAGTGCCCGCGAAAAGTATCCGATCACCCTTGAAATTTGTATTTTTTACATAAAAAACAATGTTTAAATGTATACTAACCTTATATTAGTATTTTGTCATCTGTCCTTTGGTTTGGATGACTTGTTCTAGACGTTTTGGCATGGATTTAATCAAGTTTTGACAAACTTCCACTGATATTTCCTTGCACCATACCTTTTTGATGGCCTCTTGTAATTTTTCGACTGAGCCAGTGTCGTGGCATTCAACCTTATTTTTTATTATTAGCCACAGATTTTCTATCGGATTGAGATCTGGACTATTACCAGGCCAATCCAAAATATCAAATTTATTGTCAGTAATCCATTTTGTCACTATTTTGGCCCTGTGACATGGTGCACCATCATGCATGTATGTTTTTGTCCTTTGGATTGCCATTGCCATTGGAAGTTTATCCTGTAGCATTGCTAAATACCGTGCACCATTCATAGTTGTGTTCTTCGGAAGAAAATATAAGTTTCCACGCCCATAGTAACCGAAACAACCCCAAACCATCACACTTGGAGGGTGTTTCATTGTCTTTAGGGTGTATTTAGGGTCCATCCTATTTGAGCCAATAGGCCGGCGAACCTTTTTTGGACAACTTCTGAATGTCAAAAATGTCGACTCATCGCTAAATAAAACCTTCTTCCAGTCATCAACAGTCCAATGAATGTATTTTTTACAAAATGCGACACGTTTTTTACGCATTTTTTCATTAATGAACGGTTTCTTAGCAGCATGGCGAGATGGTAATCCGAGTTCTTTTTGGAGCCGCTCCTGGATAGTTCGTTCAGAAACACCAGATAACAAATTATTCATATTAAATTTTATTTCTTTCGCAGTTATTGTTGGGTTTTTCAATACTAAACGTTTCATAAGTTTGTCTGTTCGCGAATTTGTTTTTCTCGGTCTGCCAGATCGTTTTTTAGGGACTGGCGTGGTTAGGCCACCATTGTTCTTAGCCCGTGAAACCCATAAATTAACGGTACTTTGGGATATGTTTAATTCCTTAGCTATCTGTCTCTGTGATTTCCCACATGCATGCAAAGCAACAATAGCACCTCGACAATCACTCTTAAGTTGTTTTTTAGCACACATTATATATAAATTTTATTTACACCACTTTCTGTAAAAAAAAAAAAAAATCAAGAAATTTACACAAACAGTGAAATCTGACAAATTTGAGACACAGCCACCCGCAACGAAGGCTACCAGAACACTAATTTGAGAATGCGTTGGATAGCTCTCATATCAGCGAGCAACCTCAAAGTTACCAGATGTCGCTAGAACAAATAGAAAGTGAATTACGTGTCTCTGAATTCAAGGGAAAATATTGTATTTTCTTGAGTGATCGGATACTTTTCGCGGGCACTGTATATATATATATATATATATATATATACTCAAAAGAAGTTAAGGGTCAAAAATATTTGTGCATATAAATATAAGCTAACGAGCTAAAATGGTGACGACTAATGACAAAATAATTCTTTGATGGCTCAAGAACAGAAAACACAAAACAAAAACTTTTGATTAGACACTAGTTTATTACCCTGATGAAAAAAAGTCATGCACCCCCCAAAATGATGTTCACACAAGTCGCAGAAGCTTCAGTAACTGGTGTAGCCACCGTTAGCATTCACACATTCTTGACAACGTTGGCGCATGCTGTTCATCAGGCGTTGGAAATAACGTTGAGGGATCGCTTGCCATTCTGCGACTAATCGCTGAGCCAGTTGCCGGAGGTTGACGGTAGGGACGTGATGTGATCGAACTCGCCGCCCTAGTTCATCCCACGCATGCTCAATGGGTGACAAGTCGGGTGAATATGCAGGCCAATCCATGTGCTGAACGTTCTGCTCCTGCAGGAAGTCGGTCACCACCCTGGCACGATGAGGTCTTGCGTTGTCGTCCTGGAACCAAGCTCCTGGTCCAATCCGCTGCAGAAGTGGAATTACCAGAGGTTGAACAATCTCGTTGAGATAACGCTGACCAGTCAAATTTCCGTTGACGACGTACAGAGGGGTTCTGTGGTTCATGGATATCCCCGCCCACACCATCACACTTCCTCCTCCAAATGGTAGACTTTGAGCAACGTTGACATCAGCAGATCTCTCTCCTTGACGACGATAAACACGAGCCCGGCCATCATTGAACTGGAGCGAGAAGCGTGACTCATTTGTGAACATTGTCTCTGCCCACTGACCACGGTTCTATCGGATATGACGTCTGCACCAATCTCGGCGAGCCCTTCTGTGACGGTCAAGTAGCGGTGGTCGGACTGCAGGACGCCGGCATCGCAAACCTCGGTCTCGCAGACGATTCCTAATGGTCTGGTCGGACACGTTGGTGCCTCTGGCAGCTCTTAGTTGATCCCGAAGATGCCGTGCGGTCACAAAGCGCTGTCGCAACGCCGTTATCATCAGGAAGCGGTCTTCTCGTGCTGTTGTTGATCGGGGTCTTCCAGAACGGGGGCGATTCTGAACAGCATTAGTTGTCCTGAACCTCTGCCAGAGTCTGCCGATAACGCTTTGGCTTACATTTAGACGCTGAGCCACAGTTCTCTGAGTTTGTCCATCTTGTAGCCAGCCAATGGCCCTTCCCCTGTCTTGGATGCTGAGTTGTCGTCGAACCATCTTCAAATTTCAAGTGATGATGAATAGAAAATGCTCAGCCATTTTATTGCTAAAATTGGCATGCATGGAATGACACTCGTGCAAATGGTGCATGAGGTGTCACAATGGGTGTTTCGAGGCAGTTTGTCAATTTAGTCTGACTAAGTTCGTGCTTCAAATCTATGAAAAGGAAATCTGGGTTAACTTAAAAAGTTTCTAAAGGTAAGTGCAATGATTGCATGTCCCATAATAACGTGATGTCTATAGTCCAAATGACAACCCAAAGGGGGATATTCTAACCCTATCTGGCTTAAAAAGACATACTTAGAAAAATTATCAAAAAATTTCCTTTGACCCTTAAATTCTTTTTAGTAGTATATATATATATATACAGGGTGGTGCAGAAGTCTGGACCCATAGGCGGTTTATATGGAAAAAAAAGTGTGGCCTGCAGGAGGTTTATTATGAAATGAAATTTAATTAACCATACACCAGTGACTAAATTATGTTAAATTTAACGTTCTAGTTCAGAATTTACAATAAGTGTTCGAATTGATGTCCATCTTCTTCCAAACACTTTTCTACTCGGTTGACACAAGACCTTTGCACATTTGTAAGCATAGTAATATTCGTTCTTATGGCTTCAATTTCTGTTGTGATGTTATCCTTTAGCGCCTGTATTGTTCTTGGTTTGTTAACGTAAACCACTGATTATAAAAATCGAAAGATATTTTTTATATAGTAAATTACCTATGGGTCCAGACTTTTCAACCACCCTGTGTATATATATATATATATATATTTGCATTATTTTTATATTTTTTAATATGTATAATTTGAACGTAACATATATAATAACCAACATAAAAAAATGTATATATAAATAGTGAGTTGGAATGGTTATTTAAACAGGCAATCGATAGCACATCACTGTAATGGTGATGAATACAACCTTCTTTTTCTAAATCCAGTCTGAGAATATCTTTATTTAATAATATACATACATGTATAACCTACAATAAAGCACCTTACTTTTTTTAACATTACAATGATAACATAATATTTAATATTATAGTTTTATATTATTATGAAAAAGTCAGTATTATTATTATTAGCAGAAATATGTTGTTGAATCAAGTCTTGATAGACATTTTTTAGTATGTGAAGAACCTTCTGTTAAAATTTCTGTGGCGGCAAATCCGGTTGATCTTGAAAGCGCAACATATAACTGTCCATGACTGAATACAGGATTTGGTAGATATTGCCAACCTTTTGCTTGGTTTGACCTTGACATCTGTTAATAGTCATTCCTCCAGCAGCGATAATTGGGAATTGTAATCTTTTGAATGTAAATCCGGTACCTGATTTGGCATTAATAATTGCCGGTATTCGTGGAATAAATGCAGCTTCATTTTTTGCTGGTTCGGTTAAAATTTTCACCTCAATAACATTATTCAGCAATTTATTTATTGTACAAATTACGCATAATGCAAACAGGCATATTTAACTTTAATTTCAAAATGTGTGCTGGCATTCCAGACATTTCAATTTTTTCCATGATTTCAGGCTGTATATCCATTCGTTCTTCGTCCAATAATGTGTTAATACTTTTATATATTTTCATTTCACCAGGTAAATGTTGCAGAATTTTTTCGTTGATTTTGTTCGCTTCTTTGATGAATGGCGTGATAATTACTTTCTTCAAACCATTTCGAATCTGCAATTTAAATGTATATTCGGATAAATATTCATAATAAGTTCATCCAAATTTTGCGCTTGACTTTTAGTATTGTCTGGAATATCGATATAATCTTGTCCAATTTGCTCGATGTGAGGAATTTGTCCAGATCCAACTGATTTTAAGAATGCAGAAAATTGTTCAGCTTCACTGTCACCGTTTAATAAAGCTCTCATATTTGTACGCAGTTCAACGATTTTTATATTTGTCCACAGAGAGGAAGAAAATAAGCATGCATCTAATATATCTTCTTTTCGACCAGATGAAACTATTGGTAAGATTTGTTGCCAGTCACCAGCAAAAACAATCGTTTTGCCTCCAAAAAGTATATTGCAGTTGCAGATATCTCTTAATAGACGGTCGACTGCTTCAATTGTGTGTCGATGAATCATTGTGATTTCATCCCAAATAATTAATGCAGCGGAAGATATATATTTAGCCGACTCGGTTTCCTTGTCAATATCGCAAACAGAATTGTTGTCTAGTTGAATATAATGAGCTGTTGTGCCTCCAATTAGAAGCGATGCTGCAATGCCAGAAGCAGCTACTGAAATTGTAATTTTGTTCTGCAATTTTAATTTCATTATTATTAAATTTTCAATATAAGTTTTACCTGTGCCACCAGGTGCTTGTATGAAAAAAGCTTTTCTATTTATTGTTCGTAACGTTGCTGTTTGTTGCATCCAAAATTTGATCATAAATTTCTCTGTTCATTATTTAATGAATCTTCTTCAATGTTATAGCTCGATATTTGATTTTGTAGTGGGCAAGTATTTGAAAAAAATCGATGTTTCAATTTGTGCAGGTAATCCATAACTCTAAATTGCGTCCATTTATTCTTTGTACTTTGTTTCCGATTTCATTTAGTGCGTGCTGGTAAATTACCTCATCTTGAATATTCATTTGGCGAGTTTCGCAAAAACGCTTAAAATCATCTGACAGTACACCTTTATACTCGTTCCATAATTGTAATAAGTTACATTCTGATTTCTTCGGTAATAATAATTATAAATAATGCTCTGAGTTGTGCTGGCATACTGCACTGTGAAGCTTCTTCACCATATTTCCAGTGTTGGCCATCGTCTAATAATCCGAGAGCAATGCAAGCATCTTTATACGACTCGTATGTTATGCCGTCGACCGTTCTTAAACTATTGTACGATGTTGAACCGCGAACATTTAATAACAATATCCTTAGATAGTACAAATCACCACTTTTCGGACTGACAGTATATAACCGTCCAAGAGTATCTGCCTGCCTAATTTCTGGATTTGAATCAATTGGTCGGCCATTTTTTCGTCTTAACCATTTTTTTGCTTGTTTATTCCAAGTATAATATTGCGGAATTTCAGAGTATAGCGAAGTTTTGGAAAACTCGTCGACACTATTTAATTCAAAAAATGATATTAGTTTAGATGATCTCTGATCGGCCAAAATTTGTTGAATATTGCTATCGCTTGAAAAAATTATTCTTCGTTCATCACCTAGGTGGACATCCATGCCGCTTCCATTGATCCTAAATATCGGTAATTTTTATACGATGAAATTTCGTCGATTGAATTGTTTGATACGGCATACATCACCTGATCGTTGCCTTTTGTAATATATTTTATGACATATTTGATGCACGAAATAGAATGTGATAATTTCTACATTGATATGCGCATTGAAGTTGCGGGACAGGTACGGGTTATATGGTACTATCCAGCGATTGTCGATTTCAATATCTGCATTGGCTCATTCGCACAATAGTAGTAAAGCCACCATCTTGTGGACTTAGCCGTCTGTATATCGGATAGCCTCTGTCTGGAATGATTGTTTCCGCTTGAAATGTTTTTGGATAGTTGTTAGAGCAGCTACTGCTTCTTATATCCTCACGTTGTCGCATGCATGGCGAATTCTGGTTCAGTGTGCCGCACGGTCCATGTATCATACAGGTCCTCACTATGTTGTGTAGTACTGGATCGGCAGTTGGGTCCGGTATTTCTGCTGTGACATAGTCGTCGATATATTCTCGTTGTGGTTTGTGCTCTGCTGTCAGCCAAATAACGATATGCGCGTGTGGAAGACGACCACGTTTCTGCCATTCTACTGTATAGACGATGGCACGCATTTCACCAAAAATTTTCTTCTTTATCATGCTAATTAATATATTTAATTTTATTGAAAAAACTTCAGAGACAATTTCCGGATGGTCGTTACTGTTTTGATTTGGATATTTTTGCCGAATCGTAGTGCTGATTTCTTCCCATTTGGGGTTGCACGTAAACGTTATGAATAAATCGGCCGATCCGTAGATTCTGACGTACGTCAAGATGATATTCAAATTCTTCATCATATAACGCTTTCCGCCCGTAAAACTTGCTGGCAAGCGAATGATTCGTCCTATATTGTTTGCGTCATTGTCGTGATTGATAGCATCCATAATTCCACGTATTGTGGCAGATCGGAAGCCATTTGGACCATCTTGATGTCGAATGTAGTTGAGACGATCGGATTCAACACGAATTTGCCCATCAACAATAAATTGTTGGAAAAGACGGCCAGATTTTGGAATAAAGTTGAAGTTGTCTCCTCGAAATTGCATCAGGTATGCAAAATATTGTCTACCTGTGATTTTGTGCGTTTGTTTCAGCTCTAAGGAAGATCCGTCACTTCCATAAGGGAATAAAAACGCATAGTCCAATGGATCATAGGATCGGTGAAATTCGTCGATTCTAGATATGCTTCAGTTTTTCAGACGAATGATATCTCTTATTAATTGTTTCATTAGGTAAAATTACAGAAATTTCTCGACTTTCTGGTAGATTATATCTACGTTCATGTTCAGATAATGGTCGCTTTTTAGCAGATATCAAAATTTGGTAATTATCTATGGAATTATTACAAATTAAATTCATTGTGTTATGTAAGGATGCAACATACGTGTTGCATGAATGCAGCATTGTTTGCAGTTTTTCAATAATGCGTTTTAGTACGTTAAAAAGACCAAGGCGCGCGTCAATTTGGTCAAGAAAATAAATTTGGAGAAATTGATGATTTTCGTTTTCGTTAGGCAACAAATTTCCAATGAAATGACAAATATTGCCTTGAATGGTAAACACAGGATTCCAGCCATCTCTCCGTACTTCGTTGCACCTCATGCTTGCCATCTGAAATGCACAATTATATTGTATATGCGTATATATGCTTCCGATTATCTGAGAAACATAACGTGCAAACGAGGGTTTAGCAATTCAGAAGATCGAAGATATTATGTACCTTTATTTTACTGATTCACTACATGAAAATTTAAAACACAAGAAAACGTCGAAACAAACAAACGAAATGCCTATTAGATCTCAAATAATTTAATCAACGACAAAAATAGATATCGAAACAACAACTTTTATCCTGATATAAACTATAAAAAGAACATAGACAATAAATAGCCTATTTTCAACAACTTTTATCCATATGGAAATTAAGTTCATGACTCCAGAGATTATTTCCAAAAGTAGATTTTCGGAAGGTATTACGAGACTACTCCTAATAAAAACCAACGCCACAACCATATTAAAAATGGGATTAATTATGCTGAGGAAGAAGAAGATTGTCGTATATGCGTTCTAAAATGTCGCGATTCGGTATTATCAGCTGATAGCAAATCCTTCAAAATTGTTGGCGGATCAGGATATGGAGGCACTTTTACTTTACCGTTTTGACAGCATACTCCAGGCGAGTCATTTTTCCATTTATGTGCGTGACAGTGTTGGCATTCAATATATTTTTCACAATTATGTGTCACAATTACAACTTCATTGGCATTGTATAATCTTGGATGTTGTTGGCGAATATTTTCATGCCGTATAGCTTGTAATTCACTTCGTCTTCGATATTCACAAATTTGTTGCTCGGTGAAATTAGCCACTCTTGTACAAATATTACTTAATCTGTTTAGTCGATTTGTCTTATCTTCATTTTCTAGACGTTCCATTTGGTTTTCCCTTAGAATCAATAATCTAGCCTGTCTGCTTGTTTCGCCTTCATTTTCTAGCCGCTCCATTTGATTGTTTCTCAGATGCAATAATCTAGCCTGCCTGCTTGCTTCATCTTCTAAACGTTCCATTCGATTGTTTCTCGATGCAATAATCTAACCTGTCTGCTTTCATCATCATCATTTTCTAGACGCTCCATTTGATTTTCTCTCAGGCGCAATAATCTAGCCTGCCTGTTTGCTTCATCTTCATTTTGATTACGTTCTGATTGTCTTGCATGTAATCTGGCGAGTCTTGCTTCTCTTTGAATTTGCGTTTCATTGTTTCGTCTTTCAGCATTTTGATTCCGAATATATTCCAACCGTTCTTGATACCGATCTCTTCGACGTGTTTGATCTACTTCGCCAGTCGATTGCCTGTTTAGGTGACGAATTTGTCTATTTCTTCGTCTTTGCCTCAAAGATGAAGGCATTTCTGAGCTGGAAATTTTTATTTAAAAGCGTTTTAATTTTTTTTTTAAAGTTAAATTTAAAAATTAATACTGTGTGATATTAATAATGCTAAAATAAATGTATACTAAAAAACTAAATATTATAAAAAAACCTTTAGTAGACGTTACGACCAGTGTTCCCTCTAAGGTGTGCGCGCGTGCGCGCGCACACGCGTTGTGAAACCCGCGCACACAGCAAAATAAAATGCGCACAGGCTCAAGCGTATCATGAGTCACGACAGTAAATGAAGTAATTTAAAAAGTATACCGTCACACAAGGTCTGACCATTTGCATCAACATACTCTATAGTCGTTCTTTTAAGTATTAACTCCTTCCGCCCGACTTCGCTGACGTCCGCGCAATTAAGCAATACGGATTTTTTTTACTCTATGTATTTGCATTTTTTCTTTTATACATTAACGCATTGAATATAAACCTTCTCTCTCTTATTTTTGCATAAAAACGAATAGTAATTATCTCATAATTCCTTTTGTGAATGGATGAAATTATGTATTAATCTTGATAGTCTATTTTAAATTGCTAAATGCTAAAAATTGTTTTGAGAAATGATAACTAAAATAGTCATTTTCATTTAGTTATTTTTATTTTATTTATTTTGTTGAATTTTATTTTACTACTATTTATTTTATTCATATTTTTAGAATGGATAAAATGTTTTCTTTTTTAAGAATATATAATATTGTAAACAGTTTTTTAATATCCATTTAATAGTACCGTAATGATCAAGCTATTACCTTATGGAAATAATATTTATTAAGTATTTAATATTTATATATATTTAATTTTGAAGATAATAGCGCTCAGAAAAGTTTGCACAATTTTTCACCATGAATCTAAATGTATGCACTTTGAAAATTTCTTGCGCACACCGACTAACAAAAATTAGAGAGAACATTGGTTACGACCACCTATCAATCAGCTGAAGTCAGAATAATGAGGATATTACCACGATTTCAAGAAAAAAAAAATTGCACAGTGACGCGAACATTAAGTAAAAACATGGCAACACTGAATATTTTTTAATGTAGATTGGTATTATAAAGGAATTCAACACTAACATAAATGGACTCGTCCATGAGATGTGTGCGCGCAGTTGATTTATTACACTGCCCAACACCAATTTTGCTGATTTAATTCTAACACCTGTTTTTAGGTAACTTTGGTGTGCTGATTTAAAAAATCACCTTAGTTTTTGCCTATCACGTCAAGTTTTCGGGCAATCAAATACAGATATTTTGGAGATATCGCATTTTGGCAGGGTTATGCCCAATTTTTGTTCTTTTCAAAAAATAAGTTTTTACATACTCGGAATCAGCATGGAAAAGTAAACAATTGTGCAGGGAGTGAACTTTAATATACAATGGTAATATTGACATAAAGTGATTAAAAGTGTTTAAATAAGCAAAAAATGAATCCATATTAAAGCAAGCACGGGACCAGTTTTCTTAACATTGTCTTTTTCTTGTTTTCTTACTTTTCAGTGCTGATAAATTTTCTTTTATAGGACTTCCTAGAATGAGAGATGTCAAGACAATCTCTTTGCAGGCTCCAGCAGTAGTCAGCCATCATATGGGTATCCCATCTTTCTTGGTATCGTTCTTCCATCACTTTGATATCTTGGTGGAACCTTTCACCTTGCTCTTCACTAACATCACCAAGATTTTCTGGAAATTTATCCAGATGACTGTTGAGATAGTAAACCAAATCCTTCTCTGCACCAAAATATTGCAACAATTCTCTTTCCCTATTGCGATATGTTATTTTTGTCCCAGGATGAAGTAGATTTTTCTCGTGCAATCTTGAAGCTAATAATTCTGATGACTCTTGAAAGGCTGAGATCACGAATTAAATCATTCAACTCAAGTTGATTAAATCGCTGAGGTGTCGTTGATGAAGAAAGCTGTTCAAAATCATCATCAGTGATATCACGTTCGATCTCATCAGGTAATTCCATATCTTCATCTTCTGAGTGTGTTGGAAGGTCCGTGAAAATTGGAACAGGAATTTCATCTGAGTGAGAAACTGGTCTGATTGCTGAATCTAGGTTAGGATACTTTAGATGGTGAAATCCACAGATAAAATTTTAACAGCAAAACAGCTGTTAACAGGTCTCAAAAATCATCAATTTTGATAAGCGCCCTTCATGGATCACCCAAAATAGGCATATTGCATTCCACGAAAACCTGATGTGATGGACAAAATCTAAGATGATTTTTGAAATCAGCACATCAATATTATCCACAAACAGGTCTTAGAATTAAATCAGCAGCAAACAATTTTTTTTTTGTTGGGCAGTGTTATCGATCGATATTATAAAGCAGTTAACACGCTGACTTATACAGATTCGCATTTATTGAGATGGTGCGTTTGATAGTGTTTTTGCTAGTTTTATTTTTGTAAGAATTCTGTTATGAAGTTTAAATTATATAATTTTTTTTTCATTAAATCTATCAAGAAATCCTTTGTGAATAGAAATATTTTTTTTACAAAAACAAAAAGATAATTAACAATTATCAAAGTATTTTATATAAAAAATTACCACATATTAAAAATGCATGTTTGTTTTTAGTTTTTACAATAAGTTTATGAAGTTTGTTAATTTTTTATATTTGATATGGTGCATGACCGTAGTTAGCTGGTCGGAGGCCTTACAAAATTAAAATAGAGACCCCCATAACAAAATATAGGACCTATGTGATATATTTTTTATTGTAAATAGGCCCCTGTAATTGGTAGACCTTTGTCAATTGGGGAGTTTGGTGGGCCCTCACCACGGTCCTGCTATAGTGGATAGGTCTACTGTGGAAACCACTCAAAAACGCGGTGTGATTTGACCTCAATGGTGTTGTGGAACTAAGTCTAATAATTAATTATAATAAATATATGCACTTATATAATAAATATAATGAAATTTATCATTTAATTACAATATTAATTTATTTGATATATATATATATATATATATATATATATATTATATATTATGTATATATATATATATATGTGTATATATATCGGGTGGTCCGAAAAAAATGACGCATTTTTTAAAAATTAATATCTCAGTAACCCCCTTCCTTATCATGACAATTTTTATAGGCAAGATACTTTCAAACTTCTTTTTTTGAATGCAAGAAACGGAATTCTGATATCTTTTATAGTTTTCTCGCAATTAACAAAAGTAACAACATGGGTCAAAAAAACGAATATCATGAGAAAGGAAAAATTTAATCAGAAATTTAACTAATTAATTTACAGTAAATGATCGATTCGACCACCACTCTGTTGACACACTAATCTAAGTCTTTTCTTCCACACAAAAATAATACTTCTTACTTCATTAATGCCAATTTCTTGCCAAGATTCAAGTATTTTACTTTTTAATTCTGATTCGGTGAATTTTTCTCGTCGACCTCGGTAAACCTTCTCTTTTAGTAACTCCCAAATTGAGTAGTCCATAGGATTACAATCTGGGCTTTGTGGTGGCCACTCATTTTTCGTTATTAATTTTGGTGTATTGCTAATCAGAAACGACTGTGTGGCGTAGCTTGTATGCGACGGTGCTCCATCTTGTTGAAATATGAAATCATTTTCTTGATACAGGCGACGACAATCCGGCAACAATTTTGTTCTTAAAAGTTCAATGTAATTTGCAGAATTCACCTTTGTCTTTTCAGTTTCA
Source organism: Bathynomus jamesi (assembly GCA_023014485.1). Taxonomy (NCBI): domain Eukaryota; kingdom Metazoa; phylum Arthropoda; class Malacostraca; order Isopoda; family Cirolanidae; genus Bathynomus; species Bathynomus jamesi. The sequence goes on along the minus strand of JAJOZX010000622.1, from coordinate 630,220 downwards.
ATAAAATGAACATCTGTCTTGCCATTCCAAGAGAGCCCTGCAGATATCATAACCTTTTTGGAGAATCTTGACGTTTCATGATACAATCTGTTTATTGAAATGTCACACTTTTTACCACGCCCGTAGACAACATCATTTTGACGGTTTCGCGGAATTTCTAGAGTGAAATCTTTTTCATCCGTGAAGACTATCTTTTTAATATCAACGACAGAGAAATTAT
>JAJOZX010000621.1:1027500-1303612 GCA_023014485.1 Bathynomus jamesi | reverse complement strand
GTTACGGGCGTGCTTTATGTATACACCTGTCTGTTGCTGTAGATGTATGAGCCAGTAAATAAATAGCCTTGTGGCCGTAACTGCGGGGGTTGTTTCTGTGAATAATGGCTAAGGTGGCTTTGGGCATGAAGTTATTGTTGAACACCGTAAAACAATGACGCGATGGTGGTTGCGACTTGCAGCGGATCGCATTTGAAACGGCCTATGTACATCCTTCTAAAGGCCTGGAAACATACTCTAAGCACGCGTACATCATTCACGCAATAACGCTCACATTCATCAGCTATATTATAAGGATTACGTTCATTAAAACTGTTGTAGTATCGATCAAAGTCTTCACGTTCATGTGTGCTCATACAATCATAAAGTAATGTTTGGGTGGAGGTAGGCCTACGTAGTTTAAAGTATCGCTAGTGAGGAATGTGTAAGGGAAGTATCCTTTTCTTTTGAAACCAGCTGCTACCCTCATCACCTTGGGTAGCTTTGCTAATTTGCAGGGTGTGAATAATAGTGTGTTTAAATTGTACATTACCTCTTATTTGCATCTGTATTAATTTGTTGCCTCTTTTCAATGGGTCACCTGTAAATATCTCGGATGACTCGTGCTCAAGCAGCTCCTTATAAAGGAACTGCGTGTCAAACTTTGCCCAGTTATGAGCGAGAATATAGTCATTTTTTTTAACTTGTCGGCCAACTTGACAGTATAAGGTACAAATAGTTTCACAGGGCTATCGTGGACATTCGCTTTAAAAACGTTTGTCCGTTTACCACATTTGGGGCACTCATCACATTCGATCTCCATACACTCATCACAGATAGTCTGGTTCACAAGTAAATGTGGAATTACCCCTTTGGTTTCAGCGTTCGTGTATGTTTCTCTATCGTAGTATACAGTTATACAAGGGTTATTTTTAGGCTTGGCGTCTTTCATATAACATACATGCTTTACTCCATCCGCCTTATGTTCCTCCTGGCATGTAGGACAGTGAATTTCATCACATTTATGCCTAAATTTTCCCCAATTATCCATCATGTGAAACATACCACATTCACGGATTCTTATTTTCCTGCACGTGCCAATTGATTTATGGAGCTCAAAGCAGTTATTATTGAAAAATGTGCGTCTACACACTCATTACAGTCCCTCTTTTCAGCTTCAACTACACGGCTTTCACATTTGGAGCTTTTACACTGCTCACATACCATGTGGCAATCTTTACAATGTTTCACCATATCATCTGCAAACTCGAGACACCCCTTACACAAGTCATGATGTCGCCCATATTTTCGACTTTTATCATAATTCGCGTAAAACACCTTATATTACGGATGGGGAGATACGTTGTCCCTGACAGTCCTAAAATAAGTAGGGGTCTTGTACGATCTCTCTTATTGCTTTTAAAAACATACAGTCCTACGACGATCATCCAGTCCAAACGCAACTATACAAGCATTCATTTCCTGTTCTACCCTTCTCAGCTCTTCAGGGCCCATGTTACAGTCAAACTCAAGTTCACAGTCTACATCTAGTTTATGGACACGCTCCACGATCGTAGACAACCAAATTTTTGTGGTCTGTGTATTTTGTACAGTAAACATATGGGCTAAGACTACTGCTATAAAGCCGCAACCACGATCGACGTTTATATGCCGTCTAAAAATAGCCTGAGAATTGAAGTTAAGAGTGTAGGGTGTGGCACTATGACCCGCAACACGGAATACACGGTCAATATTTACCGTGAAGTTATCTATAGTGAATGCTATACTACTTTGGACGGCTTGCATTATACGTGCTAATATATATTCTACATCTTCAGCAGCCAAACGTCTAAATGGCACTACCACCCAAAAATAATCTCCATCGTTATCATCTGAACCGAATCCGAAGGACAGACTCGTCCTGACTTCACGCTCGTCGCGGTTCTGAAGGACACACTCTACAATGCGCTCTACAACGCGACGTAGCCCGCGCTCAATTCCATTACTATACAGGGATCTAGGGTCAACCCTGGCTATATACCGATTTCTAGTCAAGGCTGGGGTCCGGGTTGCGGAGCGCACCAACTCAAACGTTATATCATCCTCAACAGAACGAGTCACCGTTGAGGATGGACAAGGTCCTATATTGGTAGATGTGTGGTTGGCCGCGTAAGACGTTGAGGGCTGGGGGTGTATTACAGCAGACTCTACAGAACGGGTGGGGGCTGTGGAGGATGTACAAGGGACTGAAGAAGCTGATGTAGGGTTGGTAGCGTAAGACGTTGAGGGCTGGGGTTCTACTACTGGTTGTCTAACAACCGGCGCGTATTTCGCGCTTTTTATACCTGACGTGGAGGACTCTTCATCATGTCTCCGCTTAGAACGTGCTACACGTGTCGCAGGTGAGGGTTCATCGGCGGGTACGGGCACTGTAGATGCACGGTCAATGAATTCACCCCGTGATGTCGATGATAGGGGCCTGTACATCGTCGTCATTCACGGTTCTGTGGAAGAAGAAAAAATATAAGGAGCAGAACTCGTTATTTGTGATATTCTGTAAATTAGTCACTTAGGGGTGTGGTGTGTTAGAAATGGATGCTGTAGAAAAATTCAGATTCACGAGCCCGTCCACATGTATTATATCTGGACCGACAGGGTGTGGTAAAACGGTGTTAATGCTTAATATCATTAAAGAAAAGGGTGAAATGTTCTCAAAATTTGTGCATAAAGTTATATGGTGCTATTCGACATACCAATTAATGTTCAACAAGTACCAAGATGATGTATTGTTCCACAAGGGGGTCTATGACGTTAATTCGTTAAAGGGAAATGAACATAGTCATCGTAATTGACGACCTCATGTTGGAGATGGATAAAACGTTTGCCGAGACATTTACAGTATTCTCCCACCACCTTAACATAAGCGTGTTCTTCATCAATCAGAATTATTTTTTTTAAATAGATACATGGGCGATGTCGTTAAATACGCAATATCTAGTCTTATTCGCGCAACGTAGAGATGTCACAAATTGGGATATTAGCCAGTCAAATGTTCCCGAGTCAGCGTAAGGAATTTTTGGAGGTTTATAAAGAGGTCAAAGCAACGTTATGGATATTTGCTTTGTGACCTTCACCCGCGAAACACGTTTAGAGTGCTTCTAAGAATACTGAAATCCTGTCAGAAGGCTCGCTTACGTCGTTACAAGAACATAATACAGACGCTCGCCCATAAAAGTCAGACGGGGTAAGAAAAAGCGTATTGTACAAAGAGGCGGTTCGTTCCTCCCAATCTTTTCAATTTTGGGGCCTTTACTGACTAGATTAATATGAAGAAGGTGGTTGTGATCCCGCACGAGGTGTATGCTTCATTACAAAGGACCCCAGACGCGGCTCTAGAACCCCGTAAAAGTAGGCTTAAAAGAATGGAGAGTGAGCTACATCCCTATTAAACAGAAAAGGGTTTTGTATCAAGAGGCTTTGCAGAAATTTCTTCATGAGTACGAAGATTATAAGCATCCTACAGAGCTCACAGTGAGGCACAGCTCGAGTAGCGCTGAGCATAGCGACACAGGGCCTGAGCAACCAAAGAGTAGCGGAACACAGCACATCGAACATGTGCTAAAAAACACCCTCCCCCATACATTGAGGAATAAAGGGTTAAGTCTTTATAATCTGTTGAGTGAGGACCCCGTCATACAGTGGGCCGACACAGGCGAGGTCATTGTTGATGGAACAAGGGTCCAATATCGTTGATATTGTTCATGATCTGGTGAGAAAGTGGGACAGCCCCTCACCAACAGGATGGAGGCATATTAAAGCAAGACTACAGCAAATAAATGTCCCCAAAACATTGTAGGTAATCTGAATAGGTTAAAAGACTTAACACTTTATTCCTCAATGTATGGGGGAGGATGTTTTTTAGCACATGTTCGAGGCATCAGGGTATCCGCGAGGAGTTGATACCGAAGATGAAAAGTCTGCCTATATTCAACGTTACCGCGACCACAAAGGTATACAACTTGATCGTGCCCAAATTGCAAAGAATCCTGGCAAGCGCTTTAGTGCAAAATTGTGCCAAAGCAGCCTTTGGGGAAAGTTTGCGCAGAATACCGGTAAAGGGAATGTTCATTTGGCGCAAAGCTATAGTGAAGTCAGGGATTACGCCATCCACCCGATAAAGAATCATGGAGATTGTGAATGTAGCAATACTTACATAATAAATAAGGTAGGTTGATTTTGGAACTGTGATCCTGGACTAGTCTAGATAGAAAGGTATTAATGTATAAAAAACGTTGCCCAACTCATATTTGTGAAAATGATTGTATTTTTGAGGATTGTTATTATTTTTAAGTTGTAAAATTGCCGAATTTTAACGCGTAAATCGCGCGCGCGGCATTCGCCACAATGTAAACAAACAAATATCGGACCTTATTTCATCAAATAATCATTAAAATTCGGCTTTTTAACAAAACGATGCTTGAACTTATTGTAAATGCATTATAGATGTTTTATTAGTGTATTATTTTGTATTTTTTAATGATATTTACCTATAAATGTGTATTAAATTAAGTTATTTTATGATGCGTTCATTTAATTGTTTATTTTCAGATATTTCATAAAAATTGGGTAAAAACGGAAGTCTGCAGTGTTAACTCGAAGTGATAGTGCCAAAAAATTCAGTGGCCAGCCTTCCCTTTGGATAAAACAGAGCCTCCTACCCTCCGCCAAGTTATTCAGTACAGTTATTTCCTCCAAAACAGCCACCCGGACTTGAAGACTATGATATTGCTAAATGATAGCAAAGGATGTGATTGAGATCTTGGCAGGCAGTGACCCGCGGCTGCCCCTGTATGAGAATATTATGTAGTGAAATTGGTTGATAAAGTGTGCTTCAAGAAAGCAAATAGATAAACAGGAAATCTCTTTCTACAGTCCAGAGCAGAATCTGAGGAAAAGCTGGATAAACTTTTTGACATTTTTACTTGCACCTGTAAGCTACCTGTTCGTCCCTGTGATGACAATGCTGTGAAGTGCAAGAAAGAAAATTGTCAAACACAGCACATAATCTGCACTTGTCCTCCCAGTAAAGAAGGTATGCTATTATTTTTTTTAACTTTTAACTGGCCTAACTTAGTGCATTAGGTACCTTTAAATGGAAGGAAATTCAATGCTTGTAATTGAAAAATATCCGCATTTTCCTCCTGTAATCTTCCTTCCCCCCCCCCCCCCTCTGGTAATAGAAATTAATAATCAATTTTTTTTCAGGATTTTCTCTTATTTTAGATCCGCTATTTAATATACTTTAATATTTCAGGTTCCAGTAGAGGAGAGGGAATACTTGAGAGATCAGAGGGCCAAATAGGACCAAGGGCTCTTTCCAGCTGGGATCTGTGGATAAAGCTGCTGGAAGAGAGACCAGAGGGCTGCGCTGAAGCAGAAAGATTACAGAGCCAGATTCAACAGCAGCAGGAAGTGGATTTGGCCACTTTTGCCTCCACACCTTCACAGATATTTCTTTTAATCCAGCTCGGAGAATCAGGAGAGGTAATTACTTTTTTCTTATATCTCCCATTTTTACCCAAATTTATCCCTACTTTTTGTCCCTATTTCCCCCCTTTTTTCCCCCATTTTTCGCTTTAGTAATTTATTTTTATTTTCATTTCAGCCATCGGTGGTGAAGCTGAGAGTTCAAGCCAAGGAGGCACCCAAGTGGAGTTACAGCTTTTTGAAAACCCCAGATATGCCATGGAACTGATCAGGGTGATGTTTCTTCCAATCTTGGGCAAATCTTGCAATGCCTTCCTCCTGGACTTACAAGCTATGGCCTGCTTAAGCCTGGCCTTGATGTGAAACAGATATAGTTGATAAATCGAAATGGACAGGAAAAAAGCTAGAATGAAAGTGAAAAGTGATGAAAGCACAATGGGTCTGGAAAAGTTAGTCTGTATTGGGGTTGATGGGAAAGTTGACAAGGACACTTTGCTGTACAGAGAAGTTAAGGATGAAAATGGGGAGACTAAGCTGAAGAAAGGAAAGGGACAAGAGCACCATTTGACTTTCACAAAGGAGCCGGGGACTGAAAGTGGAACATATCTTACAGAAGTCATCCCAATTAAAGGTGCGACTGGAGTTGTTCTTGGTGAAGTTGCTAGTGTCTTGGAGGAGTTTAACAGTGTTCATACCCTGAAAGCTGTCCTTGACAATACAAACACTGGCTGGGAGGGAGGCCTTGTAACAGCTCTGGAAAATAAAATTGAGCGGAAATTGACTTCCAAGATCTGCCACAAGTGGAATTCACCAAACTCAGTGGCCCCCTGGATGACATGGAATTTGCTGGAGACACTGAATGATCTCAGTAGCGACCAGAGGCTTCTTTTGGAGTATGTGCTTGGAATTTCCAGGGGCAAAGTCAACCCAAGATTTGCTGCCTGGAAAATTGGACCATTAAACCATGCAAGATAGTTGACTTTGGCAATTAGATTGATGTGTCTGTGGACCAGAGGTGCTTACCCTCCAGAACTACAGGATAAGCTTTACCAAGCCATCAAGTTCATTGTGGAAGTGTATGCACTCAGTTGGTTTGAGATCAAAAGGGACAGCAAGTTCCACAATCAGCAGCTGTACATCTTCAACATGATCCAGAGGATCAAGCAGCAGTCTGAAGAAATCCAGGGTGTTGCTTTCAAGAACCTGAAATACAATGCTTTTGCCTTGCTGCCCGAGAATGTGCTGTACTCCATGATGAAGTCTGATGACTTGGAAGTGAGAGAAGCTGCTCTCAAGAAAATTCTGTCCATCAGGTAAGCATTTATTAATTTTAAAAAATGTGAAAAAAAAAATTTGATTATGCGGATTTATTTAATAAAAAAAAAAGGCCAGAGTTCTATAAATCCCCATAATCGATTTTTTTTTTTCACATTTTCTTATCCCAATTCCCCCCCTCCCCTCTGATAATGGAAATAATCTTACTTCTTTCTGAAAAAAAATTCGATAAATGGGGATTTATGGAACTCGGGTTTTTTGTTTTTTTTAATTTCAAGTTAAATTAATCAGCAATTCTGAGACTAATAGGGATTAAATCTTAAACTGGAATAAAAAATAAATTAATTATTATTCTTTCAGAAGTGGGAAGCCAGCCAAGAAGAGGCTGAAGAAGATCACAGCCATCAACATTGAAGCTACCCACTGGTCAGAACTAATCAACCTTTCTCAAAGTGGCATCTGTGAACCTACTTTCACAGAAGACTTTTCTGACCAGGAGCTTCAAGAAGTATTGCTGAATGGCACCAAGCTGGAGCTGCCTGATCTGCCTTCACATTCTCAGTGTGTTGAAAGGGCCGTGAAGCTGACATCTGAAGCTTTCCATACTGTTTATGGACTCGAATTAAGGCACAAACACATTCTGGCCAAAGCCCTAAGCCGCCAGATGAGGCCTTCCTTTGCTTCTAAGGGCTCTTACAGTGAAAATTATGATCTTGGGATCTAAATGTGTCTATTTGACTCTGTACATGTTTTTTTTTTACATTTTTTCAATAAAATTGTAACTTTTTTCAGGATTTTTTTATGAAAATAGCATTATTTTTTTTTTTTTTGCCCGAAATTTGCGAAAATGCGATATTTTTCGGTACGATTTTTTGACGATTTTTTGACGATTTTTGAAACGATTTCCTCAAAAAACGGTTAAAGCTAGGGATCTGAAATTTTTTGTCAGTTATCATATTAAGCCCTGACTATCTCGACTAGTCCAAAGTCGATATCTAAAAAAATGCGGAAAATCAACCTACCTTAATAATAAAGTACAATAACACTGAATTGGCCACAGATACCTCACGGGTTACAAACATTCCTGTAGCCAGCTTCACAACAGCCTACGCCCGCATCAAACTTTGGGGTCTATTGCATTCTCTTGGGCGGAGAGTATTGTATGCCGATACAGATAGCGTGATATTCACAGGGAGGGAGGGTGAATACATGCCTGCTATTGGGGAGTTCCTCGGCGAGCTCGCTGATGAGATCAAGGACGAGTATGGGGACAACGCATACGCCGACTCTCTTGTCTCAACAGGTCCAAAAACTTATGGGGTACGGGTGAGGATAGGGAATGAAACGAAATATATCGTGAAGGCAAAGGGTATATCGCTTAACCAAGCGAATCAGCGGGTCGGTAACTTTGATTCGCTGAAGGATCTAGTGTGTGTGGACGATGATTAGAGCGAACGGCCTCCCCAACTAATTGTAGGCACCCACAATTTTCGGGCGCAGAAGCTCGGGGGCGTGAAGGAACTTAGGGGTACAAAGGTGTGCCGTAACACCTATAGGAAACGTTACCAGTTACCTGGTACCTATGATACCGTACCTTTTGGTTACCATAAACTTTGATGGGCCTATTGCTAACTTATTCATCACACGTATTTGTAAATATATACATGCTGATTATTTCGTTTATTAAATAAATCGTGCTTCAACTTGTTTCACTTTGCGTGCGTATGTACAGTAAAAGTTAAGCCCCACCCACTGTAAGACCGGGGACGTGATTCATCCCGTAGCTTGAGCAGGCCTCTGTCCCCGCGTTCTCAGTTGACCTCTGTATACCTTGAGCTCAGACGTGTATTCTCTCCCGCGTAGAAGAAAATGGGTACCTTTAATATCGCGTGGATATGTAGTGGATACTGAAAAACTCCCTATCCCCGCCTCCTTTGACTCTTTTAAGGAAGCATTGAATCGTGCGAAGGGTCAGGCTATTCAAATACTCTACGGATATTCTATTGAGGGGGTTGTAGGACTTCGCAGTACAGATGATGTACTGAAGTATGTTGTAGAACTAAGCTTTATAAAGGCACACGTGCACCGCGTGGTAGAAGAAGCGGCACGCTCAGAAGCTAAACAACAGTTATGGGTAGTGAGCCTTGTGGTTGAGTGGTGTGATAAACGTTATTATTATATGCTACACCATGTCGATTACTCATACCCTACGACTGAAAATGTGAATCTCGTTATCATGGACAATCTTAAGTATTTTTACCACTACATTAATATATATCATGAGGTTTCTAGTTAGGTTGTGGCTAAAGGGTTATGTGAGTTTTTAACAGATTTTAGAGATGAGTATCGCCTGTTAAGTAAAAAGCCTAAATATGAACATATGTTTCTCTCTAACAGCGCCCCGCAATGTGAAGATTTTTAGGAGATAAAACATTATAAAATGTGCCTAGTTCATGAAATTTACCCTGAGGGAAACTGTCTGGTGCGTATTCGGGGAAGTGGTAGTGATAGAACGTTAAAACCGAAATTAGTTCTTGTCCCGGAAAATTTCTCAAAACGCCTACCCAGTATAATGGGTTACAACAATTCATGTTGGGCCAGCGCCTGGGCACAGGTTTCATTAGATTATGGTGCGACTCGCACCTCACGGATTATACGGGTTCGAACAAACCTATTCACGTATCAGGGTGAGTCAACCTCCCATCGAACCGTTCCTGCCTACCTGCGTGCCTCACGCGGCTCAATCTTCTCAGAGCTTGCGCCGAGTGGATGTGCCATAGTCATCTCGAGCTGTGTGAATACGATGGAACTCCCTTTGAGAAGCATTCTCAACGCCTCGTACGACGTCTCCGTGACGAAGTCGTTGCGTATGTTCAGGCGGGAAACCGGCACCATTAACTGTGTGCTTGAAACGAACAGTAGACCTGCGAGCAAGCGCAACGTTATTTAAATCTTGAGGAGATGCATAAAATCTTCGCGGTAGTTGAGAGGTGGGCTGAGGACCGCTATAAAATACCAGCTGACGTAGGTATAATAAGAGAGGTGATTAGTGAAGCCGCCTCATATACCGTTCTTTGTACATTGAATGTAAATAACAATCAACCATGGGTTGATATACGACTGATGTGGAAGAACACAGAATGTTTGAGATCGTTAGATTCCGTAAGCTGAAGCCTATATTAGACACGTATCTCAGACATGATTTACTTTGACACAATACTTGAATACGCTTACACCGCTCTGCTCGACGGATTTGTTGAATGTAGGAATGTGCAGGGAGAGAACGGACTAGCTCTGGATGCGTATTTAAAAGGCTTAGACTTCGAAATATATCGAGCTTTGGTACAAAACGCTTGAGAGGTACAGAGCTGAGCTCGCCTACACTGTTCACCCTGAAGAACTGTACCTCTATATAGTAGTTAGCTGCCGTTACGACTTGGAAAATTATTTCAATTGCTGCTATGCCGGGTGAAGAAGAGTTCACGATTGAAAAGTTAGGTACGTTAAGAAAAAACCCTCGATTGGAAAGGCATGATTATAAGCTTGTATTTAATAACATAGTTAACGATGACGTTTTTGCGCGTGCTTTTGATCGCGTTCTAGTGGCGCTTAAAGACAACTTACCTGCCGAGTGTAAAGTGGGTACAAAAATAGTGTTGACTGATATGAAAGCCATTTACATCGAATATAAACCGCCGTATCAGTTAAGCGGCGAGGTGATGCTTGAGCGGTTTTACCACATCGTGCAGAGTAATGCCGATGTTGATGTAGCATCAATCAGCATTGAATTTACCGTTTTGTACCGTAGAACGTAAAGACAATATATATATATATTTACTGTAATATTTTGCTAATACTACGTTTTGTACGAATATATATAATTAATATAAATATATATTTTTCTAATGTTTGGTTAATACTATGATTTGTATGATTATATATTTTCCATGTTTTGTACGACTATATATAATTAATATAAATATATATTTTTCTAATGTTTGGTTAATACTATGATTTGTATGATTATATATTCCCCGTTCTATTATTTGACCATATGTATATATATATATAAAATATCCTATTGTATATCCATTAATTTATAAACAGAACGTTGTAATGGTGTTCCATTTCTTCCTTGAACACGTTTATATCATTTTCTAAAACAGAGTAATTGAATAGATAAGTAACGAGGCTGGCAGCTCAGTCAACTGTAACATAAGCTTATTTAAAATAAACAACGAATCTGGCCACTCAGCAGCCAACTGGCTGAATAATAATTATATATATGGCGTTGTCTGGCAACTCAGCAGCCGACTGACTGAATAATATATAGAAGAAAGGGGGTGGGGATTGGCACTATTGCAACATTATGTAATTGTGCAATATTGCAATGCAATTGCAATCATACATTTTGCGGCTATACTACTAGTGCTTATAGCAAATACCTGAAAATAAAATGTCATAACTCATAAGGAACTGAGCATTTGAGTATACCAAGGCGGAGAATTACATTCAGTTTATAACTAAAATAAAATGTACCTACGAAATAGTTATACTTACATCAATGCCATATATTTCTTTAGTTTTTGTTGTTGCTTCTCTAGCTAACTGTGCGCAATATTCTGCTGTCTTTTTTGTACTTCCAGCATCTACTGATGAAATCAGATATGGCATTTTTCCATTATGAATACTGTGCGCAATAATAGGATCATTACCTACTGAACTCCAGCCATCCTGTATAAGGGTAATGAAAATTAAAATGAAAACGTTTATTGGCAGACTATAGTCCATATGACAAATAATATTAATACAATGACAGTTCATATACTAAGGATAGAAATAGTATATACAACTGATTAGAAATAATACTGCACTGTCGAAGTTAAGTGGAGCTACAGACAGACGTTTTCGTACCAAGAAGTCCATAGCTTAGAGGATAAATGGCAGGACTCATGGATAGCTTGGATGATCGGGTTGGTTGATTTTTTAATTCTTTGCATTAGACTGTGTTGAGCATGTCTTGTTACCTCCGGGAAGCTCGGAACATTGCGGGAAGCAAACATTTGCGAAGCTGAGCATCTCGGGGGTAATTTATGTAAGAGTCTAAAAGACCTGTTGTACAGCACATTTAGGGTTCTGCCAGAACCTTTTTTATAGTTCACCCAGAGTTAGGGTTGCCAGATTTTTCAAATGCCCATGAGGGACAAAAAATTATCGTTTTTTTTTCAAAACAAAATTTTTTTTTTCAAATTGAAACAATTTCTTCAACGGTTACAACAAACAAAATTAGAAAAATTTTATTACAATAATATTTAACAATTAAACATCGTGAATAAATTGAAATTATTATACATAATATTGAAATTCTAAATCAATTCATCCCTAAAAAATTTGCTTAAAAAATATTTTTTGCGCCACATTTTGAACCCGGGATTTTGACGCGGGATTTTTGGATCAAATGCGGGACTGTCCCGTAAAATACAGGACGTTTGGCAACCCTACCCAGAGTTGCTGACCGTATATATTACTGCAGAAAGTACGAAAGAGTCTTTAGCTTCACTTGTACAGAAACGAAAGTTCCTTATGGTCATATTCGCTTTAGCACACAGGCTTCGAGATTTTCTTATATCCGAGTCATCACTCAAGGATGACCCAAATACTTAAACTCTTGTACTTCCTCAATTACTTCACCATTCATTTTAAACCTTATATCAGCTGGCTGATTACAGTTTTTAGGATGAAATTGCATAACCTTAGTTTTTGTAACATTAAAAAGAATCATGTTTCTGCGAATACACTTCGCAGACATTTAGTAGCCGATCCAGACCTTTAACAGAGGGACTTATTAACACCATATCATCGGTAATGGTACACTCATCAAGATTAAGGTCATTCTCCATTTCATGGGTTACTTCAGCATTAACTTTTATTAACAGATCAGATGCCAACCTTTTCCTGTTTGGTGGTTCATATCCTGATCTTAGACCTTTGATTAATTTTATAAATTCTTTATTTTCTAAAACGTTGAAGGGTATGTTAGCTGAAAAAAAGAACCTTGCAACTTGTAAATCTAATTCTTCCTTTTGGTCCACAGTCGTTCTTACCACAAATGGTATAATTGATCTTTGCCTTTATGCTTTATTGGTGTTGAATGACAGAATGTGGATGATGAAGAACCCGCACTGGTGTCACTCATTTCAGGCACATTTTCACTTATAATCTTTGGATCATCTTTGCCAGAAGCCAAAGTTGAAGGAAGTGAATCAGTTTCAACTGATGCTCCAAATTCGAGTCTCGGCATACCTCTTGCCTCATTTTCAAAACATTCCACTTTTCTTTTACTGCATTTCTCTAGATGTTTCACACTCAATTTTTCGAGTGATACTTTCTTTGCAATAATTGCATAGTACTCTAGTAGGCTGATCACTTAATAAAGTCACCTTGTCCCATTCGCTAGCTTTAGATCTTCCACCTCTATAACTCTTTTAAGTTTGGCATCTTAAAAATTTAAATTTGAGTTAGGTCTAAATAAAGCTGAAATCTACTGTTAAGAAATAAAGGAAAGATCTAAAATTAAAATGGAGAAAATTCTAATATGTCATTATTCTCTCATATCTGAACTTTCTTTGAAATAAAGATGTCTTTTTAATATATATTGTAGATTAGATTAGATAAATAAATTAATAAAATACTGTAGATATATTAGGCACTACATAATTATCGAACCTTTCTAAAAAAACTTTTAACCCATCAAAAACACAGTTGGGTTGGGTTTTTACCAACCCTGGTCTATACAGGGTTTCTACGACAAAAAATTGCCATATACTTCAATTTCGTACAATTTAAAAAGTTTCACTTTATCATAAACATTTACTAAACTAGGAAATTATAAGCAAGACGACAACAACCAACAACAACAACCGTTTAAATTTAAAAGTTATATTGTTATGAATATAAAAATTTGCGTGAAGTCTGAAATACAGACCTGAAATCCCTCTCGGTTGAAGGCTAAATAACAATCTATTCCATTCGCGTCTGGACACGATATTTGAATTATAAGACAGAATACGGTACACGCCATTTAGTATTACACAAGAATACGATACACGCCATCTAGTATTTCACATCTTTTTCCTGTTATTGATTCTACAAACATTTCGCAAAAGTGAACTGAATAGGAATCCTGTACTCGTAAAGAAGGATCATGATTAAAAACAAAAAATCTCAACTTGAGGAAATTCATATTTTACTCGATTTCATTTCCTTCTGACAGGAGTGGGCACTGCATTAGCCTGTGACCTGTGGATCTCGTGGGTAGCAATGAACCTCTTCTTGCACGTCGTGTGGGTGACCACATTGTTAGGATGTCAGTTGTATCAGGTAAAATTTCCCATGATTGTCAGTTTCTGGTTTGAATAAAAGAATATAGCATTTGTCCCGCGTGAACTTGCCATTTACAACAATTATTGGAAAATTGACTGTACATCTTTGTAAACCATAATGAAATTGCCAGCATAAAAATTTGAGTTATAAACGAATCAAAATTACGCCTTTGATCCGTTTCATGAACCGGTCAGTTAAATGTTATTTTGCCTGATCACGGTTGAATGCAGTATGTGACACTTTCCCCCCCCCCCTCTATATCACTGTTACAACTACTTTATCTCCCACAAGATTTTAATACTAGCGATGACCACCAATGAAAGGATGAACTGCTACAGGTACAGACATTTCCAGGTGAGTAATCTTAATTTCATTCTACTGTTCACAGATTTTATTTTTTTTATTATTTTTTTTTTTAAACGCATTCACCGCCCAAGACGAGAAATCTCGTCTTGAACGTATACATTATAAGCTTTATTTTGGTATACGAGTATAGTATTTTGTTTAGAGATGTCTTTAGTTTTAAATTTTTCGTTAGACCTTGTAGTTGGGTAAAAACTTGCAAAAGTGCTGGCGGTGAATGTGTTAACTAGAATGTCAATATTATGTATAATAATTTCAATATTATTCACGATGTTTAATTGTTAAGCATTATTGTAATAAATTTTTTCTAATTTTGTTTGTTGTAACCGCTGAAGAAATCGTTTCAATTTGAAAAAAAAAATTTGGTCTTAAAAAACCTCAGAAAATTTTTTGTCCCGCATCGGCATTTGAAAAATCTGGCAACCCTAGTGTTAACCCACAAATTTGACACGAAAATTTGAGATACAAAAAAAAAATATATTATTATTTAAGTGTAATTTTACCTTTTATTTAGGTTGGCAAAAAAGGCGAAATTCGCTCGCCCTTCGATCGGGGAATATTTCAAAATTGTTACAACCTCCTCCATTGGCGTTGTAGTGCTCAGTACTGTCAACCAGACTCAACCGACTGGTTGAATACATTTTCCGTGGACGAACATGAAGAAAGTCAACCTTTGATAAACGAGTCTGACTTGCAAGGCTTCGTTTAAGATGTTTTAACCAGTATCTGATATGCTCCATTTTTGTCAAAATCATTCAGTATGTAAAAACTTAGGAACTCGAGATAAATTGTAAACATAATTAAGTAATTTTAAAAGATGCGTTTACACGTACTCTTCAGACCCTGTTAGTACACAGGCAGTTCACGTTCTTCAATTAGAAAAAGTTTTCGAACAGTTTGCGAGGATTCAGGAGCTGCTGATGTTCGAACGTAAATGTATAATAGACCACATTTGAGAAAGTTAGGTTTGACTTTTGTAGTATAATTTAGCAAGAAGGAAACTAAAAGCACCAAGTATAGGACGAAAAAGGTTTTAACAATTATTTTTTTGTAGGGCTGTTCGATTGGTTCGTTCGTTCGTTTTTTTTTTTTTTTTTTTTTTTTTTTTTTTTTTTTTTAATAATAATAATAATAATTCAGTCAGTCAGTCAGTATTAAGTAATTTCTATAATTAACTTTATATTAAAAGCTTACATTATTTAAATTTTGACCAGAATGCGCTTTGATTTAATTTTTTTTTTTTTTTTTTTCAGCAACACACTAATAGTTTAGAGAAGTAAATGCCTTATGCTTCGAAACTTTATATTTTATCAATTTTCATTCTGTTTTAACTAAAATAATTTAAAAGAAAAATACATAGAAGATACGTGGCTTGTGTACGTTATGAGAAAAAACTGTTAATTAAAATCGAGGGACTAATTAGTTCATTATAGGAACTAGTTGGCTTATTGGTGGAACACTCTAAGTCTGAGCTAATTAGCTCGTTATAGTAACTAGATTTAGTTACTAGTTTTACTATAGTAACTAATGTTTATTATTATACGTGTAGATGGTGTAACAGTGATGCTACAGTGCTACCTACTAAGATGCGTTATTCAACAAATCTACTTCAAATAAGTCATAGCAATAGGAATGATAAGGCTGAAAATGTAACACGAGACGACGGATTGTCTCTTGATATCGAGTATTAATACAGAGTGATCAGTTTAAAAATGTGCACTGCAAACTTTGAAGTGCGCATTGTTAACCTCGTATTTTGTTCGATATTCAAGGACGACGAATTTTTATCATAGTTTTATATACTAACTGGCCTTTTACCTAGTCACGAAATATATTTGTTAGGTGTTCGTGTAGCTCTGTCATTCGCATTGCGTGGTAAACAAAATGAGAGTGTTTTTGCGCGATAATTTACTGTACTTTATATTTTCCACCGCTCTTTCAACCGAGCCCTGTTTTGTCGAAAACATTCGCTCTCGTAACTTTGGGTTCATTGAGAAAAGCTTTGACTCGACTCGAGGTTGTAAGTAAGTAAGTAAATAAATAAGTTTGGTAAATAGTTTTATTTCCAAACTAGATAAACTAAATACGGTATTGCAGATTTGATAATATTGTAAATATTGCAACTCGTATTTGAAAGTAGGATACGAGTTGCGTCCCTGTGTCCATTATTCGTATTAGTTGTATTTTAAACGCTCGTATCCAAAATTCCTAAGCAATAATTATTAACCCAAGAAGCAATGTACTTTAAGTACCGCATCAGTTTCGAACTTATTAATTAAATTGGACTGGAGGAGTTTGTGTGGTCGGTTGGCCACCGACGATTCTGATTGTAGAGACTGGAGGAGTTCACGCAGTTCCTCTACGTGGGGGTAAATAGAGAGTTTCGGTTACTTTTATTTTTTTACCCAGTGGCTTGAATATGGTATATTAACATATCTACCATATTTTATCTAGAGTTGTCATTCCTCTTGTTATTGCTATCTTAGGTAGCGGATTCACCTTCATTTAATTTTAGACAATGACCTTAAAATTATGCACACCTCGTTGTTACGAATGACTATTCTTGATCATGGTTAATGTATATGTATGCTTGGGTCTATTTCATAGGAATCAAAACCATCTCCTGACGAGATGTTCATTGTGTTTGATTGCAAGCTCCCTTCAGATGTTGCTTAAGTTATTCTTTTGCTTCTTAAGTATGAGCTGGACTCTCTGCCTGATATCATTGGTAAGTGCATTTGCGTGTAAAATTGATGCGAAACTCTCGTAAATTGAAATTAATAATCGCAAAAACTCTACATTTACATTTTTATACGGTTTGGTTTGGGAATTTGTCCTCCGTGTTTTTGTGTTATCCTACATTCGCAGTAATTCCAGTTGTGCGTTTATCTAATTTCAAATTAAGCTCTATATAATATACTTTGTCAGTCCGATGCTGAGAAGGCAAGATGATGAATTTATGACCAGTGTTCTGGTTGATTGAAACCGACTATAATCACGTCATTAACTAATGTAGTTACATTATTGTCAACAGTTGATACCGTACGTAGTTTGAATAACTCTTAAATGTAAATATGAGCAGCTTTTTAGTTATTCTCTCCTTGTATGAAATTTTTAATTTAATAATGAACACGAAATGTGTGTATTAGATATCTAGATTATTCTGATACTCGCGCGTAATCTACAGACATATTGTAAGGTTTACTCATTAAACCCAAGTTAAAAGCTTATCACTTCAAACAAACTATGGCAGTCTTTAATTATACTTTAGAGATTCATATATGGTGTGCTACGTATTTAATGTTAATGCAATTTTTTTTTTTTAAGATTTGTTTTGCTCAGGAAAAAAATTGAACAGTCTCGCGCTGGAGAAGTTAGTTCTAATTAAGAGAAGAGTATTGTTTTGCATAAATTTAAGGAACAGACTTACTGTAATTTAATCCGATCAGTTTCTTGGTTCTGCACAATACTAAAGATTTTTACGTTCAATTAAGTCAAATTATTTTTTCTCCACAAAACAACCCTCATCAGTGTGGAAAAGTATAAACATTTGACTATATGTATCTACAGTAAGTCTTAAAATTGTGTATTGCCACAATTTATTAGCAAGCAGTGATTTTGATTTAAAAAAAAAAAAAAAAAGTTCAATGAAATCACTGATTCATTAACATTTCTCTCTCTCTGCTGTTGATAAAAACTTCCATTTCCTGACGGCATTTATCAAATTACGAAGCTGAACAGAGACAAATTGTCGGAATACAGAAGACTAATGTAAAAGCTAAATGGTGCATAAGCACCGTGTTCAACCCAATTACTGCGGAGAAATAAATTTGGGATAATGAGGGAATAGAGGTTCTAGTATTATATTTTTAAGGATTACCGTATCAGTACCGTTTTACAAACAGTCTTTCTACCGGGTGTTCCACTTAAAACCGGCCCGCTGGAGTACTCCAGCGGGCCGGTTTTAAGTGGAACACCCGGTATAATAAAAGTGTTTAAAGACATTTTGTGTGGTAAATGCAGGTATTTCGAAGTCGTGCTGAACTTTTCTCGCTAATTGGAAAGTTTAAAAATAATTGTGCTCCGCTTCGGCCTTAAATGTAAAATTAAACATTCACTATTAAAATTTCACAAATTGAAAATTATCATCACGTAGTAGTACGAACTGCAATAAAATTAGTTCTTTAAGGAAATATTCAAAATTGTTCCCATTATTTATTATTAGTCTGTAGCTTCGTTTCAATAATGATGTAATTTAATAATAGGGAAAAAACGAGTATTTTTTTAATATTTAAAAGTGCTTAAAAGCTAATGCGAGTATTTTGTTTTAATTTGCATAATGTATTTAAATAATTTGATAAAGTTACATTTTACTGTTAGGTTTATGAGCGGTTCTTTTTCTAATGTACAGGGTTATTTAGAAGTTTGGAACCATAGAAATTTTACTTATTTTTGTCTGTTTCCATGAAATGGCTGTGAATAAAGAAATGTTGAAATCGTACTTCCGTATAGAAGTGGAAGCATAAAAGATGTTGCTAACAGATTTAACAGTGGTCACCTAGACCGTAACCCCATATCCCACAGTGCTGTAATGAAATTGGTATCCAAGTTCAGGGACCCAGAACGCCAACGACTCGTGAAACGATAAACACTCGTGGGTATGAGGGTTGTGGTCCGGTGATTACTGTTAAATCTCTCGGCAACATTCTCTCGCAATTATTCTTTTGTGTAGAATTGTAACACCACTTTCATAGCCATTTCATGGAAAGAAGAAAAAAATAAATTCCTATGGTTCCAAACTTTGACATACTCCTAACAAGAATCTATGTTAGTAGTTTATAAATAACTCCATTAAAATCAAACTTAAACTAGCTAAAATAATTTCTTTCAAAATTTTATACTTAAAATATTTATAAATACTGAAGAAAACATATGTATATTATCAAATTTTAGTGAAGGTATACCTATATGAACGAATCGTTATCAGTACTAACAATTACTACCTATATTACAAATAATAATAATTATTACTAATTGCATCCTTCCTAGTCAGTTCCACAATGTAATTTATCTTAAGCACAAATTGTCGCTTGCATTGTAATTGTAGAGATCTATTAAATTATTATTAAATACTCGAGCGTTTACTATAAATTGGGGCCCAACGTTTCATTAAAAGTCATTTTGTCAATATCCATGAATAAATACCAAAGATTATTTGAAATCATTCCAAATATTTATTATTTTTCGTACATTAATATTTAAAAAGCTTAGCCTCGTTGCAAAATTATTATTATTAATCATTAATATTACTTACTGTTAGTATTAATTTTCCGAATAGAAATAAGTTTCTCATGTAATATACTCACAAAAATACATTTCTTTATTATAAGAATCACTTTACTTATTTATCCTCCATTTCGCATCTAACACGGATACGTCGTGCCCAGTGTCGTAACACCACATTCCGTCGATCGGCGAAGTTAAGCGACATTGGGTTTGGGTAGTAGTTGAATGCGGGATCGTTCTCCGCGTCCAGATGATGTAGCGATCCGTGGTATGGATCTCTAGCAAAGCTGTAGGTCCTCCGTCATACGACCCTAGATGTCGCGAAGGATGTTAAACAACCCATCAAAAATTGAATATCGTCTAGTAAATTACTTTTTTTTTTTTCCATACTAAGCCCTCTTCA
This sequence comes from Bathynomus jamesi, assembly GCA_023014485.1. Classification (NCBI taxonomy): domain Eukaryota; kingdom Metazoa; phylum Arthropoda; class Malacostraca; order Isopoda; family Cirolanidae; genus Bathynomus; species Bathynomus jamesi. Next base: position 1,283,436 of record JAJOZX010000621.1, on the reverse strand, counting down.
CACGAACGTCAAGGAATTGGAAGAAACCTGAACAAGGAAGCATCATTGGGTTTTTTACTCGCATGGATTCGAGTCCAATAGGAATCGCAACAAACTGAACGGTTTCGGAATCGTTTCATTAAGTGATGTTTCAGTCAAACTACTTATTCCAAGAAGAGATTCTCATTGTTTGATGGGGTTGTTTAACCACCACCGCAACATCATACGTCATATGACGAGGGAACCTACAGTTTTACGTGGGATCCGAACTACCAGTCACTACATAGTCTGGACGCGGAGGACTCCCCCTACCCCCCTCGCATTCAACTACTACCCAAACCCAATGTCGTTCTACTTACTTAACCCCTTATTTTCTTCTCTTAACCCCCTACTCTTTCCTTTCTCTCGGGCTAACCTTAGAGTGGATCTTAAGGTCTTTGTTAGCCTTAGCTTCTGTAGAACTTCGCCGATCGATGGAAACTGGTGTTACAACACTGCCTACGACGTAGCTCGATTCTCTGTGAAATATTAGATATAGGTAAGGAAGGTAAGAGCATTTCATTTCATATATGTAGCGGGGATGATGATGATGATGATGAGATCTACAGATCTACAGAAGCTAAGGCTAACAAAGACCCTAAGATCCACTCTAAGGTTAGCCCGAGAGAAAAGGAAAGAGTAGCGGGTTAAGAGAAGAGAATAAGGGGTTAAGTAAGAGCAACACCTATCACTCATGGGTTAACATTCTCAGAAAAAGAGGAAAAGTGTTCTCACCATCATCATGCCGGGCCACTGCCGACAAGTCAGAAAAATAGTCGGAGAGAATAGGAGAGGGTGAAAGAGAAAAGAAGTAAAATAAGAACGCTTACAAACATGCAAATACAGTCTTAACTCACTGTCATACCTGCAAACTACAAACATGCAAGAAAAGAGTTAGACACATGCAAAGTAAGGGGGGGGGGAAAAGTGGGTTAGTTTCGCTGTGAGCTACATCTACATTCGTGTTAGCTAATATTTTTTTTTTTTTTATTTTATAATTTTATTGCTGGGCATCACAAGCTGGCATTCATCGCCAACAGACTCATCCTCGAGCACCACCACCAGAGCTTCTGTTGCTAAACCTTTGTTGTTTTTTAAAAATTAAACAACGTTAATACCTTTAAAATGTCTGTCAAGACAGTTCTAAACATATTAACGCTGGTAGAATGAACGACTGGACGAGCGGGAAGATTATTCCATTTATCAATTACTTTAAAACGTAAAGAAGTTTTTAGCGATATTAGTAATAAAACGCCTTGCCACGCAACTTAAATCCCGTTATTGCGAGTATTACTATTTCAAAAGTGAACAATTTGTCAAAATTTACATTATCGTGTTATTAACGATTTTGAAAATTCAATAAGTCTCCCCTTAATCTCTCTAGTTTCGAGTGAATACAAGTCTAAACTTTAATCCTATCTTCATAAGGCTTGTTGCGCAATGACCGAATAAGTCGTGGCACGACGCTGAACCCTTTCTAACCTATCAATATCCTCACGCAAGTATGGGCACCAAAAACTGAACGGCATATTCTAAATGAGGCCTGACTAGAGACTTGTAAAGGGCAATATAATATCCTTCGATTTAAATTCGAAATTACGCGCTATGAAGCCTAACATCCTATTCGCTTTTGCGCAAGACTCCAGGTACTGGTTCCTAACCTTTAAATCCTTAGACGCGTACGCCTAAATCTACTTCCTCGGCAACGCTCGCTAACTCCCTATCATCCATCGTGTACGCGTAATTATTGTTGCGAGAACCTATATGCAAAACTTTACATTTGTCTACGTTAAATTGCATCTGCCACTTATCTGTCCACTCCATAATCCTATTTACATCGTCTTGAATCCTATTTCTATCGTCCTCGTTAACAACCTTACCACCTATTTTAGTATCGTCCGCGAATTTTGAAACGTTACTAGTCAATCCTACATCTATGTCGTTAATGTAAATTACGAATAGCAATGGGCCTAACACTGAACCCTGTGGGACACCGCTACCTACATCTAACCACCCCGATTCACTACCATTAACTACGACCCTCTGTCTCCTAGCACGAAGGCATTCTTCTAACCAGTTAGCTACCTGACCGCGTATACCGTGCGCTTTAACCTTCGCAATTAGTCTCCTATGCGGAACTGTATCGAACGCCTTTTTAAAATCTAAATAAATAACGTCAGCTGCCCTATGCCTATCGTATTCGCGCACTACTTCGTTATAAAATTCTAACAAATTAGTTAAACAAGACCTATGGCGTCGAAACCCGTGCTGACTACTATTAATCAAATCTCTACTTTCTAAGTGATCGATAATACGATCCCTAACTACGGATTCCAAAAGTTTACCAACAATTGACGTTAAGCTAATGGGCCTATAATTGCTAGCTACCGCGCGGTCGCCTTTTTTAAAAATAGGCGTGACGTTAGCTAATTTAAAGTCTTCAGGAATAATCCCCGTTTCGAGTGATTGAAAGATCTTCGTTAAGGGGCCTACGATAACTTCTTTCAAATCTTTCAAATGTCTGGGATAAAAAGCGTCAGAGCCTGGAGCCTTGCTAACTTTTAGCCTATCGATATAATGCGCAATCTCAGCCTCGTAAACAGTTATTTCATCTAAAATAGTCTCGCTACTAAATGGAACGATGATGATGATGATGATGATGATGATCTACAGATCTACAGAAGCTAAGGCTAACAAAGACCCTAAGATCCACTCTAAGGTTAGCCCGAGAGAAAGGAAAGAGTAGCGGGTTAAGAGAAGAGAAGAGAATAAGGGGTTAAGTAAGAGCAACACCTATCACTCATGGGTTAACATTCATTCAGAAAAAGAGGAAAAGTGTCTCACCATCATCATCCGCCGGCCACTGCCGACAAGTCAGAAAAATAGTCGGAGAGAATAGGAGAGGGGTGAAGGATGAAAAGAAGTAAAATAAGAACGCTTACAAACCATGCAAATACAGTCTTAACTCACTGTCATACCATGCAAACTACAAACATGCAAGAAAAGAGTTAGAGACATGCAAAGTAAGGGGAAAAAAAAAAAAAAAAAAAAAGTAGGTAAAGTTAAACAAAAAGTGGGTTAGTTTACGCTATGAGCTACATCTACATTCGTGTTAGTCTAATTTTTTTTTTTTTTTTTTTAATAATTTTATTGCTGGCATCACACGCTAGCATGTCACAAGCTGGCATTCATCGTCAACAGACTCATCCTCGAGCACCACCACCAGAGCTTCTGTTGCTAACTTTGTTTTTTAAATTAAACAACGTTAATACCTTTAAAATGTCTGTCAAGACGGTTCTTAAACATATTAACGCTGGTAGGATGAACGACTGACGCGGGAAGATTATTCCATTTATCAATTACTTTAAACGTAAAGAAGTTTTTAGCGATATTAGTAATGAAACGTCTGCCACGCAACTTAAATCCGTTATTGCGAGTATTACTATTATCAAAAGTGAACAATTTGTCAAAATTTACGTTATCGATGTTATTAACGATTTTGAAAACTTCAATAAGCTCCCCCTTTAATCTCCTAGTTTCGAGTGAATACAAGTCTAACACTTTAATGCTATCTTCATAAGGCTTGTTGCGCAATGACGGAATAAGTTTCGTGGCACGACGCTGAACCCTTTCTAACCTATCAATATCCTCACGCAAGTACGGGCACCAAAACTGACGGCATATTCTAAATGAGGCCTGACTAGGGACTTGTAAAGGGGCAATATAATATCCTTCGATTTAAATTCGAAATTACGCGCTATGAAGCCTAACATCCTATTCGCTTTTGCGCAAGACTCCAGGCACTGGTTCCTAACCTTTAAATCTTTAGTTACGCGTACGCCTAAATCTACTTCCTCGTCAACGCTCGCTAACTCCCTATCATCCATCGTGTACGCGTAATTATTGTTGCGAGAACCTATATGCAAAACTTTACATTTATCTACGTTAAATTGCATCTGCCACTTATCCGTCCACTCCATAATCCTATTTACATCGTCTTGGATCCTATTTCTATCGTCCTCGTTAACAACCTTACCGCCTATTTTAGTATCGTCCGCGAATTTTGAAACGTTACTAGTCAATCCTACATCTATGTCGTTAATGTAAATTACGAATAGCAATGGGCCTAACACTGAACCCTGTGGGACACCGCTACCTACATCTAACCACCCCGATTCACTACCATTAACTACGACCCTCTGTCTCCTAGCACGAAGCCATTCTTCTAACCAGTTAGCTACCTGACCGCGTATACCGTGCGCTTTAACCTTCGCAATTAGTCTCCTATGCGGAACTGTATCGAACGCCTTTTTAAAATCTAAATAAATAACGTCAGCTGCCCTATGCCTATCGTATTCGCGCACTACTTCGTTATAAAATTCTAACAAATTAGTTAAACAAGACCTATGGCGTCGAAACCCGTGCTGACTACTATTAATCAAATCTCTACTTTCTAAGTGATCGATAATACGATCCCTAACTACGGATTCCAAAAGTTTACCGACAATTGACGTTAAGCTAATGGGCCTATAATTGCTAGCTACCGCGCGGTCGCCTTTTTTAAAAATAGGCGTGACGTTAGCTAATTTAAAGTCTTCAGGAATAATCCCCGTTTCGAGTGACTGATTAAAGATCTTCGTTAAGGGGCCTACGATAACTTCTTTCAAATCTTTCAAATGTCTGGGATAAAAAGCGTCAGGGCCTGGAGCCTTGCTAACGTTTAGCCTATCGATATAATGCGCAATCTCAGCCTCGTAAACAGTTATTTCATCTAAAATAGTCTCGCTACTAAATGGAACGATATCATCCACGTCGGGGACATTATTTACGTCTTCTACGGTAAAAACTGTCGCAAAAAAGTTATTAAAAATACCCGCCATAGCCTGAGCGTCAGAAGCCAAAGCACCATTAACATCCACTAGAGGGCCTATGTTATTTTTTACCGGCTTACGATTATTAACGTATTCAAAAAACGTTTTTGGATTATGTTTACTATCCGCAGCTATAAGTATCTCTAAATTACGCTTGGCATTCCTAACTGATCTTTTAACCTGACGTCTAAGCTCGATATATCTATTAAAGTTAGTTACCTCTCCATTGCGCTTACTAAGTCTATACGCTCTATTACGCTCGTTTATAAACTCTCCTATTTCCCTACTCCACCACTTCGGCCTACCGCGATTTCTAGCGCGCTTGAGCCTACGAGGAATAAACTCCCTTTCAATATTCCTAAAACTTCCGAAATGATGATGATGATGATGATCTACAGATCTACAGAAGCTAAGGCTAACAAAGACCCTAAGATCCACTCTAAGGTTAGCCCGAGAGAAAGGAAAGAGTAGGGGGGTTAAGAGAAGAGAATAAGGGGTTAAGTAAGAGCAACACCTATCACTCATGGGTTAACATTCATTCAGAAAAAGAGGAAAAGTCTCACCATCATCATCCGCCGGCCACTGCCGACAAGTCAGAAAAATAGTCGGAGAGAATAGGAGGGGTGAAGATGAAAAGAAGTAAAATAAGAACGCTTACAAACCATGCAAACAGTCTTAACTCACTGTCATACCATGCAAACTACAAACATGCAAGAAAAGAGTTAGACATGCAAAGTAAGGGGGGAAAAAAAAAAAAAAAAAAAAAGTAGGTAAAGTTAACAAAAAGTGGGTTAGGTTACGCTATGAGCTACATCTACATTCGTGTTAGTCTAATTTTTTTTTTTTTTTTTTAATAATTTTATTGCTGGCATCACACGCTGACATGTCACAAGCTGGCATTCATCGTCAACAGACTCATCCTCGAGCACCACCACCAGACTTCTGTTGCTAACTTTGTTTTTTAAATTAAACAACGTTAATACCTTTAAAATGTCTGTCAAGACGGCTCTTAAACATATTAACGCTGGTAGAATGAACGACTGACGCGGGAAGATTATTCCATTTATCAATTACTTTAAACGTAAAGAAGTTTTTAGCGATATTAGTAATAAACGCCTGCCACGCAACTTAAATCCGTTATTGTGAGTATTACTATTATCAAAAGTGAACAATTTGTCAAAATTTACGTTATCGATGTTATTAACAATTTTGAAAACTTCAATAAGCTCCCCCCTTAATCTCCTAGTTTCGAGTGAATACAGGTCTAACTCATTAATCCTATCTTCATAAGGCTTATTGCGCAATGACGGAATAAGTTTCGTGGCACGACGCTGAACCCTTTCTAACCTATCAATATCCTCACGCAAGTACGGGCACCAAAACTGAACTGCATATTCTAAGTGAGGCCTGACTAGGGACTTGTAAAGGGGCAATATAATATCCTTCGATTTAAATTCGAAATTACGCGCTATGAAGCCTAACATCCTATTAGCTTTTGCGCAAGACTCCAGGCACTGGTTCCTAACCTTTAAATCCTTAGATACGCGTACGCCTAAATCTACTTCCTCGTCAACGCTCGCTAACTCCCTATCATCCATCGTATACGCGTAATTATTGTTGCGAGAACCTATATGCAAAACTTTACATTTGTCTACGTTAAATTGCATCTGCCACTTATCTGTCCACTCCATAATCCTATTTACATCGTCTTGAATCCTATTTCTATCGTCCTCGTTAACAACCTTACCGCCTATTTTAGTATCGTCCGCGAATTTTGACACGTTACTAGTCAATCCTACATCTATGTCGTTAATGTAAATTACGAATAGCAATGGGCCTAACACTGAACCCTGTGGGACACCGCTACCTACATCTAACCACCCTGATTCACTACCATTAACTACGACCCTCTGTCTCCTAGCACGAAGCCATTCTTCTAACCAGTTAGCTACCTGACCGCGTATACCGTGCGCTTTAACCTTCGCAATTAGTCTCCTATGCGGAACTGTATCGAACGCCTTTTTAAAATCTAAATAAATAACGTCAGCTGCTCTATGCCTATCGTATTCGCGCACTATTTCGTTATAAAATTCTAACAAATTAGTTAAACAAGACCTATGGCGTCGAAACCCATGCTGACTACTATTAATCAAATCTCTACTTTCTAAGTGATCGGTAATACGATCCCTAACTACGGATTCCAAAAGTTTACCTACAATTGACGTTAAGCTAATGGGCATAATTGCTAGCTACCGCGCGGTCGCCTTTTTTAAAAATAGGCGTGACGTTAGCTAATTTAAAGTCTTCAAGAATAATCCCCGTTTCGAGTGACTGATTAAAGATCTTCGTTAAGGGGCCTACGATAACTTCTTTCAAATCTTTCAAATGTCTGGGATAAAAAGCGTCAGGCCTGGAGCCTCGCTAATTTTTAGCCTATCGATATAATGCGCAATCTCAGCCTCGTAAACAGTTATTTCATCCAAAATAGTCTCGGTACTAAATGGAACGATATCATCCACGTCGGGGACATTATTTACGTCTTCTACGGTAAAAACTGTCGCAAAAAAGTTATTGAAAATACCGCCATCGCCTGAGCGTCAGAAGCCAAAGCGCCATTAACATCTGTCTGTTTGTTTTATGTTCGTTTCTACATACTTAATGGGTAGGGGAATCTGTACCAAATTTAGTATACAAATCGAAGGAGGACCAGGGAAGGTTTTAGTAACACACACGCCCCTCTGTTCCCCCCTTGGGGGTCGACTAGGAGGCGGGGCCCCTAAAAGTCTAGGGTAACTTGCACCAAATTTACTACACATATTAAGGGTGACCCAGGGAATGTTTGAATAATACACTTGACCCTCCCAGTTCCCCTAGGTTGTTTCGAGATTTTTTCCGAGCAAAATGAACACCTTGTATTCGCTCAAATCTTCTCTTAACGTGGGATAACTGTAAGAGATATTTCTATCTCTTTTAGGTCTTGGCCCCAATTCCATTAGTTTCTCAGTATTCTTATGGGAACAATTAATTTTGCTATTTTTTTTTTTTTTTTTGCTGGAGATGTATATATTAGTCAATGTGTAAAATCATTCATTTAATGTAATTATGCATTACTAACCACCCTTTGCTTTGTCCGGAGCTATAGGACGCGTCCCTCTGTGGCCAATGTGGGAATGCATCTTCCTTCGATGTAATGGCTCTCTCTTCCTTCGTGGACCATTGGACCTGGCTGATCTCCTGCTTATATTTATTTTTTTCTTTCTCCTCCTTTCCCCCAATCCTTCTGCTTCCCCCCATCCCGCATTTGGCTTTGTTTTGGACCTTGGGTCAGGGAGGTGGTTGTCCTTCACCCTTGTCGTTCTTAACCCAAGCCCTGTCCCTGCCATTTTTCGCGCGTTGGATGAGAGTGGCCGCCTTTCACGGACGGGGACTGGGTATGGGTGTATCTCCCCTGCGTGACATCTATTGGCGGTGGGACCGAGTGTGCCCACGGTTCGCTTTTCCCTTGTTGGAGTCGGTGGTGGCTGGATGCACGCGGGGGATGAAACTACCTTTTTGTTTGCTATGGCTGCTTCTACTCCTCGGCTTACGACCTCTGCTTCTAATTCTCAGACTACTACTACTATCAGCACTCGGGTGGTGGACAACCAGGCCCTCGAGTCCTCTACCTGGAAGACCGCATCCTGATGGGGTTGACCCCCCTCGGGCTGCGGAACTCTCGTATCCTCCTCGTTCAAAGACTTCTCGTGTCTTATCCCGCAAGTCTTTTGACCCCTTCGTAGGGGCAGACGACTCTGACCCTGATTACCCTCAGTTTCTCGTCCTCAGTTCTTCCGCCTCCCCCTCACCCCCCTCCCATCTCACAGCGGGATGTTTTTGAGGTCTACGATGACTTCACTTCCCGTGGTGGCGATCCCTGACAGATGTGGCCCAGAACGATGGCTCTCTTGTGGTGGAGGTCTCATCCAGAGCCTAACACCAGAAGGTTTCGTCCCTCTCGACCCTGGATTGTCTCCCCCACTCTTCCTTTAACACTAGTACGGGTGTAGACCATGCTCCCCGCCTTTTGGAATACTCAGAATCGGATCTTCTCACCCGCCTCTCCTATGAGAAGGTGACCCGTGTTGATCGCCCACCCCGTATGGTTCATGAGGCAAGGATTCCATCTCCCTTACTGATCCTGACTTTTGCTCGTTCCCAGTTACCCGAGAAAATTAAGGCCGGTTATCTGCAATTTCCGGTCCGTCGTTATATCCCCAGACCACGCCGATGTTTTACTTGCCAGAGATTCGGACACGTCAGTAAGACATGCCGAAGTTCCCCTGGTCTTTGTGTCAACTGCGCGTCCCGGCACATGATTCCTCCTGTTCGAATCCTCCCCGCTGCGCCAACTGTGGAGAAGACCACGCCGCCGCCTCCTCTCCTGTCCGAATTATGTATTCGAACGTGAAATTCTGTCGGTTCGGGAAGCGAGGGCCCGCGTTCGGTCCCGATTCGCTCGTCCAGGCCTTACCTTTGCCCAAACACTGCGCTCCTCCCGCCCGGCTACATCCCGTCCGCCCAGGACTTCGACCACCTCCGTACCATCCTCTTCCACACACTATCATTCTAGGCCAGATCCGGCCTCATCCACCCGTTCCCCTATCACGTCCTCTACCTTCTCGTCGTCTCCACCCACCGTGTTTACTATTCCTCCCGCCCGTTCCCCCAGAACTTCCAATTCTACTGTCCCCATCTGCTCCACCTCAGTCGCATCTAACTCACCTACTCACCCTCCTGAAACCATTGCTGACATTGCAGCATACATAACGAAAACCACTCCCTCTTCTAGTCTCTCCTCCCCTCCGCGCTCTTCTGTTAAACGACCCATCGCCAGCCCCCCCTCCCCATCTTCTCGTCCTTTCACTTCCTCTTCATCAGTTCTCCCCCTTCTGCCCCCATATCCCTCACATCTACAGGGACCCTTTTTGTCTTGCCGGCTTCTCTGAGATCCCCCGCCTCCCTCCGCGACCGTCCCCTCCCCTCTTCCATTCCTGATGGTGATTATGCAGCTTCTACACTGCGGGTTCAAGCCGACATCCATCCTATTCCCCATTCTCCTTCACTTCACTCCTTCCTTGACCCCCCGATGCCCCCGGCATCCTCTTCTCCACCTCCATCCCGGAAACCGGATTCACCCCACCCTGCTTCGTATCTCTCGTCTCCTCCGCCCCGTTCCCTTCTTGACCTCCCGATGCCCCCGGCGTTCTCTCCACCCCCACCCCGGCAATTGGACTCACCCCGCCCCGCTTTGCACCCTCCTCCTCCTCCTATTCCCCGACTCCCCCCGAAACCCAAACCCCCTTAACCTCCTTTTATCCGCTCTTCGACCTCTTCCTCTTTAACGTGCCCCCCCCCCCCAGTTCCATCTATTCACTCCACTGGTCACTCATTTAAGTCTCGCCCGATAACGTTTCCCGCCCACCCCCCGTGTTTTCCGCAAGTGATGGCTATTATCCTCCAATGGAATTGTCGTGGCCTCCTCCCTAATTGGAAGGACTTCCTTTTACTTATCCGAGATTTTACCCCAGTGTGTGTCTGCCTTCAAGAAACCCAACTTGGGGTTGGGTTCGCCCTTTGCGCCCCCCTCCGTAGGTTCACATCGTACCTCCCCCCCCCTGATGCAGCCCCTCGTGGGGGTACGGCCGTCCCCTCCGTACCCCCCTCCAGGCTGTTGCGGCCCGGGTTTCCCTAGACCGATTATATTCTATATGTTCATTATATCCCCCCGTCCCAGGAAGTTTCTGCAAACGACCTCTCTACTCTCCTTTCACAGCTTCCTCCTCCCTTCCTTGTACAGGGAGACTTCAACGCGCGTCATCCTCTGTGGGGTGACATTGTGGTCTCCCTTCTCTCAACTGCTCCTGTCTGTCTTCTGAACACTGGTCAACCCACAGCTTTTCACCTCCAGACCCGTACATTTTCCTCCATAGATCTTTCGCTAGCATCTCCTTCCGCCTTCCTTGATTTCTCCTGGCCTGTTACTCCAGACCTCTACAGTAGTGACCACTTCCCCTTCCTCCTCCGTACATCTCAGACTTCTGACCCCTCTGCTCTTCCTACCCGATGGTCTCTTGCTAAAGCTGACTGGCCCCTTTTCCGATCTGAAAGCCACATCTTTGCAGTCCCGAGTAACTTTTTGATAATAGACGCCGCCTCCATCTATCTTATCGATCGCGTCACTTGTGCCGTCCTGTCCTCCATCCCCAAATCAACATTTCCCCGCACCTCCGCCCCTTCGGTCCCATGGTGGACCCCAACTTGCGCCTTAGCTGTTCAAGCTAAGAAGTCAGCCTTTCGTCGTCTTCAACGAAACCCATCCCTTGCCAATACAATAGCTTTTAAACGTGCGCGAGCTCAGGCCCGTCGCACAGTCCGTGAAGCCTGTCGCCTTTCCTGGCGTACTTATGTCTCCTCTGTTACTTCCCGCACCCCTTCCTCCCGAATCTGGAACAAGATCTGGAAGATTTCCGGTAAACCCTCTTCCCATCCGCCTCCTGTTTTTATGGTAGACGGAAACCTAGTATCGTCCCCTACTGCAGTGGCCGAGGTCTTGGCCTCGACCATTGCCTCCATCTCCTGACACGACCACCGAGATCCCGCTTTCCTCCGACGTAAGACTGCTTGCCCGCTTCCCTCATCTTTTCCAAACCCCTAATAACTTTCCTTACAACCGTCTTTTCTCCATGTTGGAACTACGCTCGGCGCTCACCTCTTGCGGCAAATCTGCTCCCGGCCCCGATGGAATTCATTTTTATATGCTCCGCCAACTACACCGTTCGGCCCTTTTTTATCTTCTCTCCCTCTATAATTGGATTTGGGTAGAGGGCACCGCGAACGCCACAATATGCTTTCTTCCACACAGACCGGTTTTCGCAGGGGCCGTAGCACCACTGACATTTTGGTTCAGTCGGAGACTGCGGTCCGTGGGTCCTTCGCAGAACGACGTCATCGCTATGCAATATTTTTTTATTCGGAAAAAGCATATGACACCACCTAGTGGTGGTGGCGGCTTTGCCGTAAACTCTACCTTTTGGGTTTCCGAGGTCTCCCTTCCTTCATTTCCAACTTTTTGTCTTCTCGTTCCTTTCGTGTTCAGGTGGGTACTTCCTTTTCTTCTGTACACTCGCAAGAGGAAGGGGTTCCCCAGGGCAGCGTCCTGAGCGTCGTCTGCTTCGCTTTGGCGATTGACGACGTAGTGACGGCTCTGCCCTTGGGGATTACGGCCACCCTCTATGTCGACGACCTTGCAATTTATTGCTCCGGTTCCCGATCCACCTTTTTTGAACGTCTCCAGCGGGCCCTGGACTTGGTCTCCAGATGGGTCACAGACCACGGGTTTCGCTTTTCCCCTTCAAAAACGGTGGTGATGCATTTTTGTCGTCGCCGCCGCTGCACCGTCGTCCCTTCTCTCTCTCTCTCTCTTTATGGATCACCACTCCCTGTAGTCCCCGAAACTACAGACCTGCACCCTTTTGAAGTTCCTTTCCCATACCGATTGGGGTGCTGACTGTCACACCCTTTGGCGACTCTACCACTCCTTGGTCCAGAGTAAGTTAGATTATGGCTGTCAGGCCTATTCCTCTGCTTTTGCCTCCGCCCTGCGCATGCTAGACCCTATCCGTTCCCTGGGTTTACGCATCAGCACCGGCGCATTCCGGTCATCTCCTATAGTCAGTATGTATGCGGAAAGTGGCCATTTCCCGCTGGATGTCCACCGCACCTTAGAGGGCTTAAAATACCTCTTTCGCGTTCGGCAGTTTCCTTCCAACCCGGTCTACCAATCCCTCTTCGGCTCTTCCACTTCGGCCTGCTTTGACCGTCGTCCCCATTTGGTACGACCGTACGGTCTACGGATGGCCCCCCGTTTTGTCTTCTCTAGGGGTGGAAGGACAAGTACTCCCTTCTCCTCCCTCTACCTTTCACCCCTCCGCATCTGCTCTTTCATCTCTACTGCACCAAAGTCAAATTTCCACCCTTTTGCCCTCCGTCAGCTGTTTTTATCCCATTTCTCTACCCATTCTGACTCTGTGTTTGAGTTAAGACTGTGTTTGCATGATTTGTAAGCGTTCTAATTTTACTTCTTTTCATCTTTCACCCCTTTCCTACTCTCTGCGACTATTTTTCAGACTTGTCGGCAGTGGTCGGCGAATGATGATGGTGAGTCTTTCTCTCTCTTTTTCTGAGTGTTAACCCACGAATGATAGGTTTTGCTACTTACTTAACCACTTATTCTCTTCTTTTAACCCCCAACTGTCTTCTTTCTCTCGGGCTAACCTTGGAGTGGATCTTAGGGTTTTTGTTAGCCTTAACTTCTGTAGAGCTGTAGATCCCTGTTTTCACTGACGGTTCTCGATCGCCGTTTGGAGTGGGTTGTACGGCAGCCTTCCCGTCAGTGGTTCAATCGCTATCCCTTCCCCCAGCGGCTTTCATTTTTACGGCAGAACTTTCTGCTATTCTCTTGGCTCTTCGATTCCTTTTCCAGCTCTTACCTACGTCTTTTGTCATCTATTCGGACTCCCGCAGCGCTCTTGAGGCCCTATCCTCTCTCGTCTCCCGGCATCCGTTGGTGAGACAGATCCAGGACTGGTTTGTCCTTCTGGCATTACGTCGTAAACTGGTCGCCTTTTATTGGGTACCTTCCCACGTCGGTGTTCCGGGCAACGAGTGTGCGGACGCTGCGGCGAGGAGGGTGTCCTCCCTGCCATTTGACCCTAACACACCTCTCCAGGCGTCGGACTTCGGTGGTTTTCTGAGATACACTCCTTCGGCGGTGGCAGCGCCAGTGGGAGGATGTGTCCGGGAACTTCCCGAGAACGCTGAAGCCCACAATTCGTCAGTGACCATCCTCCTGCCAACGTGATCGACGCTTTGAAACCGCCCTGGTGCGGTTTCGCATTGGTCACACTCGTCTTACACATGGTCATCTTATGACGGGGGATCTTGCCCCCTTTTGCTCTTGCGGCATTCCTTTCTCTGTCTCGCATTGCCTCTTGGTTTGCCCTGCCTTTGCCACTGCCCACTGCCCGCTCCCCCCTTTCTGTCCTTCAGACTCCACTCTTACTCTTTCTCTTTAGTTGGGTGACTCCACACCTATACCAAAGGACACACTTTGCTCCTTTCTCCGCCAGACTGGCCTCTTATTCTCTAAGATGACTTGAGTATCATTTCTTCCTCTTTACGATTTCTACTGCTTGCTTCCTCTTTTCTCACGGTCTTTCTTCCGCTGCTCCTTCTCCACTGTTTCTCTCCTTATCCTAGTATCAGCGCGATATGACCTCCTCGGCAGTCGAAGCGCCAGTGAAGCACTGCTATTCAATGTAATTAATTACTAACCAGATTAGGTTAAATTAGTAATGTGTAATTCCGTGAAATGACTGGTTTCACACACACACACTATATATATATATATATATAATAATATATATATAATTACACCAACTCGCAAGGAAAAAATATAAAATTACTTATAAAACAGTGTTTAAAAAGGCTAATTAATTTCGGCTGGTCACAACCAAGCCCTTTTCAAAGCCATAAACTAATTAAAATATCTAAAAAGTTATAAAACTTCCGTCCTGCGGAAAAGCTAAGGTTAAAATGACTGTGTGAAGGCATAAGCACAGAGAGAGATGGTAGCTGTCGTACGTTTGGCAATTGGTAAAGGCAAACTGTTGCCCAGCTTTCAAACCTTCGAGATAAGAAGTCCATAAAAATGAATCCTCTACATCTGACAACCAGTCACGACCCGAAATTGCCCTAAAATACAGGGTGTACATAAAGTCAGGATCTATTTTTGTGAAGCACTTGGAAATTATATGGAATTCAATCATAAAATGATAAAGTGGTAACATTTATTAAATAATTAAGAGTAGGATTCGACGTGACGCCCATCAGTATCCCTGCACAGCTCAAATCGTTCCGCAGCATTTCTAAACACATTCTGGAGCATTTGCGGGGTTATGTTATCTGCAGCAGTTCGTATACGTGTAAGTAAGTTTTCAAGACTCGTAATCTTCGTCTGATAGACGTGCGATTTGATAAAGCCCCATGCAAAGAAATCTAAAGGGGTTAAATCTGGTGATCTCGCTGGCCAAGGTCTGTTGCTAACGCGTCCGATCCAGTGATTTGGAAAACGTCCATTTAGATAATCCTGAACAATTTTGGCATAGTGACAAGGAGCACCATCATGTTGATAGACGACGGGAATAGGATTGTCAGTACCGTCGTCTATCAACATGATGGTGCTCCTTGTCACTATGCCAAAATTTTTCAGGATTATCTAAATGGACGTTTTCCAAATCGCTGGATCGGACGCGGAAGCAACAGACCTTGGCCAGCGAGATCACCAGATTTAACCCCTTTAGATTTCTTTGCATGGGGCTTTATCAAATCGCACGTCTATCAGACGAAGATTAAGAGTCTTGAAAACTTACGTACACGTATACGAACTGCTGCAGATAACATAACCCCGCAAATGCTCCAGAATGTGTTTAGAAATGCTGCGGAACGATTTGAGCTGTGCAGGGATACTGATGGGCGTCACGTCGAATCCTACTCTTAATTATTTAATAAATGTTACCACTTTATCATTTTATGATTGAATTCCATATAATTTCCAAGTGCTTCACAAAAATAGATTCTAACTTTATGTACACCCTGTATTTTAAAATGTTAAAAATAAAGCTATCCATATTATAGGACAACGTAATATTGGAAATGGTGTTTTCTACCAAAATACAAAATGCCTCATATATATACGTTTATGATAGGTTTAGAATCCCGGAAGTTAAAAATATGATTATGCTGTTCCCTGTGCTGAACTAGGCTACTATAAGTATTACCCGATCTCGGGTCACGTTTGTGGGAATTAATCCTTCTCTGAAAATCAATTGTCTCCCCGATGTATTTTTGAGGGCAGCCTCCACATGGGATTTCACAAACTACACTAGAATTGTTGGAGGCTTTAGTAATAGGATGACGAATGAACGGAGACAATTTATTTGGCACAACGGAGACCAACTTAATCTGCTTTGGCAAGAGTGAGAAAAGCCATTTGTTAACCTCAAAGGGCACTTTCAGGAATGAAACGTCTTTATCCCGGTTCCCAGTTTTGGGAGAAAAGAAAGATCTCCTAGCGGCGAAATAAGCTTTATCGATGAACAATTTGGAATAACCCAAACATATAAATATACTTTTAATATGTAAAACTTCATCGTCAAGATAAATGGGGTCACAAATCCTGAAAGCTCAAAAAGAGACCAGAAATAACGCCTTAGTACAAAGAGAATGATTGGAAAAAGCATGAATGTAACTGAATGCGCAGACTTTCTAAAAATACTTTGAAAGAACGTCTTTGGTTGGGATCTCTGAAAATAAGAACATCCAAAAACGAGAGAGAGACACTATTTTCAACTTCATACGTAAACTGTATTGAGGGTACAAAACTATTAAGAACTCCCACCAGCTCGTCCAGATCCACATGAGATTCCAAAATAACACACGTGTCATCAACGTAACGGAACTAATTGACCCCCGGCACCAAAGATTCTGGCAAAAAATTAACTTCAGAAAATTCCATAAAAATATTAACTGAAATTGGAGAGAGCGAAGAGAGACCCGTTAAAAGAAAAATAGTTATGTTTCGAGGAAAGTCTAACAAGCTCCAAAATAATTCCATAATCAAACGGAATGGTCTCAGGTTGATCATGAAGCCACTCTTCCAGGAACTGCAAGGTTAGATCCAAAGGGACTCTGGTAAACAGACACACCACGTCAAAACTCACCAATTTCTTTCCCGATAGGTCTGTACCTCGAAGTTTGTCAACAAACTCTGCAGAATTTTTAAGATGTGCTCCAGAGATTTGGCCTACTAATGGCGAAACGAGGCTCGAGAGCCATTTAGACAACTGTTCGGTAGAACATCCCACATTAGAAATAATAGGGCGCAAAGGTACTGAGGGTTTATGCACCTTTGGAATCCCATATATAAAGGAAGATGGGGCAAATAAGATTTAAATCTTTGAAAAAGTTCGGGAGAATTTTTAAGGATTCTTCCCAACTCCTCATTAAAAGAAGCCTGGGAAGTCTTTAGTGGATCATTGCTGACTTTGGAATAAACTGATTCATCAGCCAACGTGACATTCAGTTGTCTAAATGGCTCTCGAGCCTCCTTTCGCCATTAATAGGCCAAATCTCTGGAGCACATCTTAAAAATTCTGCAGAGTTTGTTGCTAAACTTCGAGGTACAGACCTATCGGGAAAGAAATTGGTGAGTTTTGACGTTGTCTTTGTTTACCAGAGTCCCTTTGGATCTAACCTTGCAGTTCCTGGAAGAGTGGTATGGAAAACTGATGAGTGGGTAGTTGGGAGGTAACGAAAATGGTTCACTGAGTAGGTAGGTAGTTAATCTAACAATTATTAAATTCCTTTTATGTCAATAACTGGGTGGATGAAACCAATTGGTTGCTCACCAGAGTTATTCTCCACACTAGTATTTATATACTGTGTGACAAGAGCGTGCTCGGTAATAGATACATTACCGCTCAACCAACCGAGGAAAAAACCAAGACAACGCTGGTGGAAAAAGCCCGGCGAAGAGGAGAATAAAGG
Organism: Bathynomus jamesi; assembly: GCA_023014485.1. NCBI lineage: Eukaryota > Metazoa > Arthropoda > Malacostraca > Isopoda > Cirolanidae > Bathynomus > Bathynomus jamesi. Next base: position 1,265,902 of record JAJOZX010000621.1, on the reverse strand, counting down.
AGAACGAAAACGAACAACGGGGCGAGAGGACGGAACAGGGGAAGGGACGAGAACAGACAACGAAAAAGATCCCCACCAGCAAGTACGCTCTCGACAATTAAACAGGAAGGAGAAAAGAGACTCTCTAATAACTAACAGTAAGTGACTAATTGTGTTTTTAACCCAGCAAATTAATCACATTAAATTAAGCTTGGTCAGACAAGTTAGGCCTACATTGTGGCCTAAGACCCAGCATCAAATCATAGCTTAACAAAGGTGAAGGTAGATTGCCCTAACCTAATTTGGTGAGGAATCCTACTGTGGACCTCAATTTATCTGCCCGCTCTGGACCATTTCCGGAATCTCTAGGCTGACCCCTCTAGGCTAGACTTGATCTACTCTATAGTTAGACTGGAGATATAAGGGGTGGGTTAATTGTGGACCAATTCATACAGAGCATTTTTCGCATTGGTGGTCCGTGTGTGGGGAATTTACAAACCTTAACCTTACTTAACAAAAATTGCAGAATTAGGCTAAATGGTCTAGCCTAAGCCTAGCCTAAGCCTAACCTAATCAAGCCTAATTAGGTCTACAACCTAGGGCCTAACTAGGAAACATTTACATTTAAGGAGTCTCATTCTCTTATAAGCTTAGACCTGAGTGACACATAAGTACTTGGTGGGGATTAAACCAAATTTAAACTTGACTGTTTTGTCTGTGCTCTCTCTTCTCTGGTAATTTCTTCTTGTCCTCTATTTCATTACGATCCCCAGTTAAACAATTTTGACTTAGACATGGACAGTGCGGAATTGAAAAAGTTAAAAAAGAAAAGGGGGGCAAAGTTGGGAGCTGTTACAAAGGCTGTGAACACTTTTAACAATATTACACAACCAGGTAAGGAAGATTTAGAGTGTGTAATTCTTAAATTGGAAACTAAAAAGAAGGAAATAATAGCCATTAATGAGAGTATTTCAGAGTTAGTTGAATCTGAAATGGCTGAAGAACAATTGATAGACCTTTACGCTGATAATGATGATCAGGTAATCTCAATTGAACAGCAAATAAGGAGACTACGGTCTCGTTTGACTGACTTAACACCAAAAAAACCTAATTCTGATTTTAATCAAAGTAGAGCTAACCTTCAACAAAATTTAACTGGCATGCTAAATCCTGAGTCACAAGAATTGAGGGCTCAGTTACCCATTTTGCTAGTACCAACATTTGAAGGGGACACGGTACAATTCCCATCTTTCATTGACAAATTTGAGAATTTAATAGGTAATAAACCTTATATTTCAACTGTTGAAAAGTTTAGCTACTTAACTAGTTTCCTTAAAGGCCCAGCCTATAACCTTATAGCCTATTTACCAGCCGTAGGGAATTCATATGAAGTAGCTATTGATCTCTTAAAACGTAATTACATTAATAAAGATGAGATTGTATATGAATTATCTCAACAAATTTTTGAATTTGCACCCATAAAAGATAACCATAGTGATATGGAAAATTTTTATACAAAATTAGAAGCTATTATAGGACAACTAGTTAGCAATGAGATAGATATTAAAGCTTCATCTTGGATTATACAAGGCATAGTACTTAGGTGCCTTCCTTTGAGGGTTAAAGATATTTTAATTCTAAAGACGGGAGAAAATTATCCTAATCTGGAAGATATAAGAAAACATTTCCCCAATATCCTAACTAATTACAATTGAGAGATTTTCCAACACAAAATAAGACCCAGACTATGGATAAACCAAAGACTGTTCCCAGAGACCAACTAGCTACAGCCAAACAGACAAAACTTTATAGTGTAGAATCATATGTGACCAACTGTAATACACGAACACCTACATTACAGAACTTTAATGTAACTGCTGCCTCAACTTACACACCACATTGCAAATTTTGTGCAAGTAATGAACACAGTAGTACTGGGTGTGACAAATATTCAGACTTTAACCAAAGAGCTAAAAGATGTGAACAGTTGAACCTATGTAAAAAGTGTACTGGCCAGGGACATTATAAGAAAGACTGTAAATCTAGGTTAAGATTCAAGTGTAAGTTTTGTAAAAGTTTACGACATGTCTCATCAATGTGTGATTCACCAAAGTGTCCAAACAATAGTACTCAAACTCAAAAGATACCTCCCCCAAACAAAGGTAATCAAGAAAATGCCACTTTCATGGGACATTCTGTTTGTTCAAACAACGTAACAAGAAACACTGAGATTCTTTTACCAACTATTACTTTGGACTTAGTGAATAGTGAGGGTAGCACTACTCCAGTGAGATGTCTTATAGACTGTTGTTCTCAACAAACATTTGTTTCACAAAATGTAGTAAATAAATTGGGTTTGACACCAAACCCGAATGAACAAAAACTCAATATTGCATCCTTTGTTAAGGATAACTCGGACCAAAATAGCTATAAGACAATTGACCTGGAACTACAGTTAGAAAATAAATTAGAGAAAATTGAAGCAGTTATTATTTCTAAAGTAGGACAAAACAAACTGGTTATACCCAAACTAGAACAAACCATAAATCATTTGGGAAAACACTACAAAATAGCTGATAGACATATCACTAACAACACAGTAGCTAACATTGAAATGTTAATGGGGGCAGATTATATTAATCTTATTCATAAGGGCATAGTAAAGATAGGTAATGGTATAGCTATTCAGACTCCATCAGGGATAGCCCCTTTGGGTGATCTATCCAAATACAACCTAGACCTAAACCAAAATAGTTCATGACCAACAAATACTATGTGCCTCAATACAGTCCTACATAACACCTGTAAGAATAGCAACACTTTGAATAATATTATCTCAACTGAGAACATTAATTCATCATTATCAAATGAAACTTTGGATGAGGCAATTCAAACTTTATGGTTGCTAGAATCTGTGGGTATACATGACACAAATCAAACTTCAGAAGATCAGTTAATGGTAGAAAGATTTGAAGACACCATTCAGTGCAAAGACAAAAGTTATTTTATTGAGTTACCTTGGAAAATAAATTGTCCAACTTTAAGAGACAATCTCAAAGTAGCTAAAGGACATTTATATAAAGTAATGAAAAAACTCAAACAAGATAATAATATTAAAAAGTACAGTGATGTCTTCAAAGAACAGCTACAGAAAGGCTTCATTGAAGAAGTAACAAATAACCCTTTTAAAAAAGATGGTTGTCATTATTTAACCCACAGGGGGGTCTATCGACAAGATGCCCCAACAACAAAACTCAGAGTAGTATATAACTGTAGCCTCAAAGACAGTGATAAACACAGTTTGAATGATTGCCTGATTGAGGGTCCTAATCTCATTTCTGACCTTGTGAAGATCTTACTGAGGTTCAGGTTAGACAAATATGCCGTACAAAGTGACATTTCAAAGGCATTTTTGAGAATAAATCTTAAAAATGAATATGATAAGAACCAACTTAGGTTCTTATGGTTCAAGGATCCATTTGATTTGAATAAAGGGTTCATAACCTATAGATTTAATGTTGTGTTGTTTGGAGCCAATTGCTCACCTAGCCTATTAGCATTGACAATTAGACATCATTTAAACCAGTTTAATAACTCTTTAACATTGAACTTCCTTAAGGAACATTTTTACGTAGACAATCTAATAGGCTCAACAACAACAAAATCTGAATTATCTGAAGTCTATGAACACTCTCAAAACATTATGCAACAAGGTAACTTTGAACTTAGAGAGTGAATTTCAAATGATGAGGATTTAAACAAAAAGATTTTAAAGGATAATAATGGTCTTACTGAGCCATCAGACAGAGTTAAAACTTTAGGTATGAACTGGTATTTGGATGCAACTTCTAACAGTCATGATTCAATCTGTACTAAAGGTTTTAAACTTGATGAGGAAGCAAATACTAAAAGACAAATATTATCAGAGGCTTCCAAAATTTTTGATCCTATGGGTCTATTCCTGCCTTCAACAATAAAATCAAAGATTCTCCTCCAAGAAATTTGGAGGACAAATGTTGGGTGGAATGATCCAATAACAAATGAAAATCAAAAATCTTGGAAGAAGTTAGCTGCTGATTTAACAAAAGTGCAGAACATTAAAATTCAAAGGTGCTGTGGGTTTAGGGATAAGCCCCAGAGACTTCATGTTTGCTGATGCAAGCACACAAGCTTATGGGTGCTGTGCGTATCTTGTAAGCCCTACAGAAAGTCATCTAATTTATGCAAAAGGGAAAGTTGCACCTCTCAAACCTACCCGAACCATACCTCAATTGAACTATTGGCTGCTGCATTAGCCATTAAAACCATTTCATTGCTTAAGGATGCTTACCATGATGTGAACATAACTGATATCCACATCTGGCTTGACAGTCAGATTTGTCTTGCCTGGATACGGAATGATAGCATTAATAGTAAGAATATCTTTGTAAGAAATAGGCTAAAAGAAATAGCTGAAGCTAATGAAAGCCTACAAGTAAACTTTCACTATGTTCCAACTAAACAAAATCCAGCAGACTTTCTGACCAGAGGTTTATCCTACAAGTTGTTGAAGTCAAACAAAACTTGGTTTATGGGACCTAAGTGGCTCTGTAATACAGACCAATGGCCTGTGGAACAAGTTAACTTGACATTAAATTTAATCTTTTCAAATGAAAAGGTTGAACCAATCACTAATTATGAACAGTATTCTGATTTCAGTAAACTTGTCAGGGTCACAGCCTACTGTTTGAGGTTTGCTCACAACTGTTTAACTACAATTAACAAACAGCTAAATAAAAACAATCATAATTATACAGAAGTTGCAACCAATACTGGATAGGCCATGCACAAAAAGAGTACAATAAAGAGTTAGAATTCTTGACTAATGGGAAACAAACAAAAGAACCTGTACCATCAGTAGTTGTGGATCTAAACTTGTTCAGAGATGAGGAAGGCCTTCTAAGGTGTAAAGGGAGATTAGACAAATCAAAACTGTCATACAAAAGCAAACATCCAATCCTTTTACCTAGATTTAGCTATTTGACAACATTAATCATCAGAAAAACACATAATGATGTATATCATATGGGGGTACCACAGACATTAACTACATTAAGAAAAACTTATTGGATACCCAAGGGAAGGATCACTGTTAAAACAGTCCTGAGTGAGTGTGTCACATGTAGGCGTATTCATGCTAGGCCCTATAGGAAACCAAATCCTCCTGCTTTGCCAGAGGAGAGAGTTACTCTCAACAGACCCTTTGAGACTGTAGGCATTGACTATACAGGAGCATTGACTGTAGGGGTGGGTGACACTGAACAAAAATGTACATTGTACTGTTTACATGTGCTGCCTCACGAGCTGTTTATCTGGATGTTGTGGAGGACCTTACAGCAGAATCTTTTGTAGCTGTCTTTAAGAGATTCTGTGCACGACATTCAGTACCCAAGACAGTTTGGACTGACAATGCTACATATTTCAAGGCTGGTGAACAAGTCATCCACGACTTGTTAAGCGATGAAATCACACAATTATATATACAAAATTCAAACATAAAGTGGAAGTATATTCCGGTTGCCTCTCCTTGGTATGGTTCTATCTGGGAGAGGAATATACAAACAGTAAAGAATTGCTTGAAGAAAGCAATTGGCAAAAAACAGATACACTTATTTGGGTTGCTCACTCTCCTGGCTGAGATTGAGAACATCATTAACAATAGACCACTCACTTATGTGAGTGACAACATTAATGACCCGGAACCATTAACTCCAAATCATTTGATTCGGGGAGAACAAGTTAGTCTCCTGCCGGACTACAATATAGACTCTTCAGAAGACCCAAACTGGACTCAACGACATGATGAGCTCCAGACTAAGTTACAACATTTAACTAGAGTTAAAGCTCATTTCATTAAACAGTGGAAAACTGAGTACTTGATGGGTCTAAGGGAGAGACATAAACAAATGACTAAGAAGGATTGGTCTGACACAATTAAGGTAGGGGACCTTGTTCTCATACATGACAGTACTCCAAGACAATACTGGCCTCTGGCTAGAGTTTCAGAACTCAGACCAGGGGCAGACGGGGTAACAAGAGTGGTCAAATTAAGGACTTCAACGGGTGACACAACAAGAGACATTTCTCTTTTGTACCCTTTAGAGTCTGGACCCAAAACAATGGACTTTGGAGAACCTTCTCCACTGACAGTAACAACTGGAGACACTGAACTTCCAGTAACTATTCCTTTGACAGTAGGAGTGGTAACGCATCCTACTACAACATTGACAGACACAAGACCTCAGCGACAAACAGCATTAAAGGCGCGACTATTTTTACAACAAAAAATAGATGCTGGGGAATTGTAATTTTATCTTCTAACTTTCATTTTTTCTTTTCTTATGGTAAAGACCATAGACAGTTTCATCCTATGGATGTATATTTTCTCTTCTAATTAAATGCTACACCTTCTCCATGAGAAGGTGAGGATAGGCACTGTTAATCACATTAACAGGCATTTACAGTCAAATAGTTAGCTAGTCTACACTCAGACATAAAAATTGGTGACAATGACACCAAAATTTTTATCTCCCGGGGCCCCCAGTATATGGAAAACTGATGAGTGGGTAGTTGGGAGGTAACGAAAATGGTTCACTGAGTAGGTAGGTAGTTAATCTAACAATTATTAAATTCCTTTTATGTCAATAACTGGGTGGATGAAACCAATTGGTTGCTCACCAGAGTTATTCTCCACACTAGTATTTATATACTGTGTGACAAGAGCGTGCTCGGTAATAGATACATTACCGCTCAACCAACCGAGGAAAAAACCAAGACAACGCTGGTGGAAAAAGCCCGGCGAAGAGGAGAACAAAGGAGAACGAAAACGAACAACGGGGCGAGAGGACGGAACAGGGGAAGGGACGAGAACAGACAACGAAAAAGATCCCCACCAGCAAGTACGCTCTCGACAATTAAACAGGAAGGAGAAAAGAGACTCTCTAATAACTAACAGTAAGTGACTAATTGTGTTTTTAACCCAGCAAATTAATCACATTAAATTAAGCTGGGTCAGACAAGTTAGGCCTACATTGTGGCCTAAGACCCAGCATCAACTCATAGCTTAACAAAGGTGAAGGTAGATTGCCCTAACCTAATTTGGTGAGGAATCCTACTGTGGACCTCAATTTATCTGCCCGCTCTGGACCATTTCCGGAATCTCTAGGCTGACCCCTCTAGGCTAGACTTGATCTACTCTATAGTTAGACTGGAGATATAAGGGGTGGGTTAATTGTGGACCAATTCATACAGAGCATTTTTCGCAAGTGGCTTCATGATCAACCTGAGACCATTCCGTTTGATTATGGAATTATTTTGGAGCTTGTTAGACTTTCCTCGAAACATAACTATTTTTCTTTTAACGGGTCATTTTTTGGACAGAGGACAGGTTTACCTATGGACTCTTCGCTCTCTCCAATTTTAGCTAATATTTTTATGGAATTTTCTGAAGTTAATTTTTTGTCGGAATCTTTGGTGCCAGGAGTCAATTAGTTCCGTTACTGTTGATGACACGTGTGTTATTTTGGAATCTTGTGTGGATCTGGATGAGCTGGTGGGAGTTCTTAATAGTTTTTGTACCCTCAATACAGTTTACGTATGAAGTTGAAAATAGTGGATCTCTCGTTTTTTATATTCTTATTTTAAAAGATCCCACCAAAGACCTTCTTTCAAAGTATTTAGAAGGCCTACGCATTCAGACAGCTACATTCATGCTTTTTCCAATCATTCTCTTTGTACTAAGAAAGGCGTTATTTCCGGTCTCTTTTTGAGAACTTTCAGGATTTGTGACCCCATTTATCTTGACGATGAAGTTTTACATATTAAAAGTATATTTTATTAATAATATTTATATGTTTGGGTTATTCCAAATTGTTCATCGATAAAGCTTATTTCGCCGCTAGGAGATCTTTCTTTTCTCCCAAAACTGGGAACCGGGATAAAGACGTTTCATTCCTGAAAGTGCCCTTTGAGGTTAACAAATGGCTTTTCTCACTCTTGCCAAAGCAGATTAAGTTGGTCTCCGTTGTGCCAAATAAATTGTCTTCGTTCATTCGTCATCCTATTACTAAAGCCTCCAACAATTCTGACGTAGTTTATGAAATCCATGTGGAGGCTGCCCTCAAAAGTACATCGGGGAGACAATTGATTTTCAGAGGATTAATTCCCACAAACGTGACCTGAGATTGGGTAATACTATCGTAGCCTAGTTCAGCATAGGGAACAGCATAATCACATTTTTAACTTCCAGGATTCTAAACCTATCATAAAGGTCAGGGACCAGGAACATGACAAATATATGAGGCATTTTGTATTTTGGCAGAAAACACCATTTCCAGTATTAAGTTGTCCTATAGTATGGATAGCTATTTTTAACATTTTAAAATATTTTAGTGCAATTTCGGGTCGTGACTGGCTGCCAGATGAAGAGGATTGATTTTTATAGATTTCTTATCTCGAAGATTTAAAATCTGGGCAATAGTTTGCCTTTGCCAACTGCCAGACGTACGACAGCTACCATCTCTCTCCGTGCTTATGCCTTCACACAGTCATTTTAACCTTAGCTTTTCCGTAGGACGGAAGTTTTATAACTTTTTTAGATATTTTAATTAGTTTATGGCTTTGGAAAGGGCTTGGTTGTGACCAGTCGAAATTAATTAGCCTTTTTAGACATTTATAATTAATTTTATATTTTTTCCTTGCGGGTTGGTGTAATTTTATATTGTTGCGGTTATTACAATTAAAGTGTATGTATGTATATATATATATATATATATATATATATATATATATATATATATATATATTATATACACACACACACACTTGTATGCTTGTCAATGTATGAAACCATTCATTTCACGGAATTACGCATTACTAATTTAGCCTAAGCTGGTTAGGTTAGTAATGCATAATTGCATGAAATGAATGATTTCACACTGACTAATATATACTGTACATCCGTAGGAGCATAACGGAAAATTCCTTTTCCTCGCTTCTCTCATGGATTATAGAAGTAAACAAGGCCATAAAATCCAAACACCCGGGCAAGAATAGCCTCATAGAGAAAAGCAAATTTTACTTTGTTTCCAAAATGCCCACGAAGAACCGTGTCACCGGAGCCTATAAAAGCGCCAGTCCACTTCAGGTCGCCCTCATTTGCCATTTTCTCGCATCTTCGCTTCACATCCCGCTCTCCGTCCTTCGTCATGTAACTCCATTCGATCGCAGCCGGCCCCCGTCCTTCAAAACTCTCTCTATTCAATCATACACGAAGTTTGATCACCTCCGTTGAGGCCTACTACTATTCTATCCCCCTGGAAGCAACATCATCAGCCGGCGCCATCCGTCCGGCCTTTTCCTCACTCAACATTCATCCATTTTGGCCTGTGAATCATTTCTTTTCAACAAGTTTTTCATCACCCAAACCGGTGTCGGCCCTTCCGTCTTCAGAATTACCTTCATCGAAACCCAGTTTTGTAAACCTCACATAGGCCACAAGCTCATTGGGCCTACTGAGTTCTTTCATCGTGCCAAACGGTTTTGCTTAGCCTACAAACTCAATATACTCTCAGCCTAACCGAATAGGTTATCTTCAAAAGTGTCTTCAATACCGTAGAATCCAACTCGCTCTTACGACCGCAATTAGGCCTATTCCGTTACTGTACTAATACCGTATTTTCATAACCTCAGTTATTGCGTACTTATTTACTTACTTGTTGTGTGTTCAATGTCGTATCTTATTACCTTAATTATTGCTTCTAGTCACTATTGTAGCATTTAACTCTTATACTGTATAAAAATTATTCCTTATTGTCAAAAATCATTTCATTGTAATATTGCACATTTTTTGTGTAAACAATTGTTAATTCATTGTAAACAAATAATGCATTTATTTTTCTAATTAAACAAAAACTACAAAGTCATTTCTATCTCTTTTATTAAATATTGTTTTTATTTGGCTGAAAAGGCAAATTGGTGACCCTTGTTATTTTATTTTATTGGGTTCAGAATCCCAGCTGAGCCTGAACGGCCAAGCTCTGAGGGACTATTTCAACCTACAGCCCAAGTTAAGCTAGACTAAACAAACTTACGGACTTGGAGGTCCTATTAGGTCCTACCTCAGGGTTGCCGACTCGATCTGGGCCTACCTTAGGCCTCAGTTGCATAAAATTAAGATAAAAACAAAAGGGGCACTATTTATGGTCGTCTTTCTAAACCTTGCAGCAACAACGCAACCTGCACCATTGCACGATGCAACAATCTTGTATCTAAACAACCAAACTGAATTGCAAGAGAGCTCTTTATAAGACCACGCCCTGTAAGTGCCGCATTCAACAAACGAGTAGAAAAGACGCGCCAGTGCCCCCAAAAAATGCCACAAGAGTGCCCAAACAATGATGCCAGAAGAACCCAAAAATGCTAGCTCTAAATTAAGTGAATTTTTCACTAACCTTACAATTATAAGATGGATATATATATATATTATGCACCTTAACTTAATATATACAAGCAATGCTGCATCAGTCAGCTTAGTCATCATATCGCCTTGGGACAACAATGGCTCTTCCTCTTCTATATTTTCTAACACCTCACAAAAGAGGCATTGTTGTCATTACCTTCTGTAAGTTTAGCCAAGCCTTCTCCATGAGGCTGTAACCCAAATGCTTCATCTTGACTATCCGTGTTTTTGCTGATTTCTAAAGCATAGAGTTTTTGTATAGGTTTCTTTAATTTTCCTCCTGAAGTCTTTACCAGTGCAGACCTAACTAAATTGTCTTTGCCAACTGTAATAACTTGGGGTTTTTGACCCCACTAAGTTACTAGGTTTCTAAACAACAACAAAGGCACTTACCGGTGCTTTGAATTAGATCGTCTTTAGAGCCTATCATAGATTTCCAGCTTCCCACAAAGCGCCTACCTAACTCTCTAACTTTACTAATTTAGAAGCTATAGACATTACCCCTAACTGATATAATTATTAGACACCTTCCTACTTACATTTGTCACTTTAGAAACATCACCAAATTAAACTTAGCACCAACGATTTAGTCATATATAAATAATCATGCTGTTAATTCAGCCCAAACAAACGAACAGACCGCGTTCCGCTGTTTATCCTTTTGTGTTGCCATTCAGCTTTCTTTCAGCGACTTTTCCCTTTAGTGACTTTTAGACTATACACACACACACCACCTCACCAACAAACAACTCTTCAATTATGCCAAGCTTCCAGCATTACCTTGGTCTTTCATCCCCAATCATTACCACTTCTCCCACTTTGATACAATTTGCATTGGAGCCCTGTACAATTTAGGGTGGATCGATTTTACATTTTGTTCGATTTCCATATTCTAATAGAGACAAAAACTTGCGCATGCATGAGAAAATAGCCTCTGCAAAATCTTAGCTTAATAGGTAATCATCTTCTGCCCCCGGCAGAGCGATGAAAATCATATTTTAGTAGTCAAAAACGTATTTTTCTTATAATTTTTAAAATATTTCAATATGCATCAAAATTATTCCTAATAACTATAAAGTCGATGAAAAAGACCTCATATGATCGTTTTTCCAAGCGCGTTGTCCTACGTTAATATCTTTTGCCCCCGGCAACAACGTCAAATGTTGAAAAAATAGGTAATTTATATACATATTTTCAGATCGGCTCTTTGTCTTAAATAATGCATTTATATATTTCCCATAGCATTTATATCGTTGCTTAGGCATGAAATAACACACACGCAAAATTTTATGACTCTAGGCTAGGGTTTAAAGGTCATCTCTGGTGAGTGCTGCCAGCAGCAGCTGCCACTGACGCGCCAGTCGAAAGGGTGGAGCCATTCGTATGATTGAAATGAAACTACAAAGGCCAGTTCAGTGGATCATATGCCTATTACACGGTAATGAATTATCACTGCGACACCTCATTCAAGACTTGGACGGCAAAACAACTGGGCCAATGGGCTTTACTGGACCAGTTGGAAAACAACTGAACGACTGCGAAAAACTTCCAATTACAGAATTCGATGCCATTCCATCTCCCGACATTGACATAGATGATGCCGAGTTGAACACTGACCAAAAATATTTGTTAGGCATCTACAGAGCAGTGTCGAGTGGTAGCTGCTCTTCAGCTCTCGCGGCTCGAAATCCAGGTAAGATGGCGCATTCCAGGTGGCTGACAACAGCAAATAGATTTTGCGCCTCTATGTTTCAACCAGTGAACCCTCCAGCACCTTCAACGAAATTGTGCGATTCATTATGACAGTTTACGCACCAATTTGGTTTAAGATAAAGAAAAACTCCAGTTTCACTGAGGGCGCAAAACATTTTTTCGAAATGATGCGTCTCTCTCAGACCATGCCTCAAAGCGTGGCCGGACAGTTTGCCTACGGACAGTTTGCCTACGGACAGTTTGCCTACTGGACAGTTTGCCTACTGGACATTATGCCTATGGACACCATGCCTATGTGGTATATTTATCCTTACCTTATTTAACTTACTTAACTTCAGATTCATGCAAAAGAATTAATTCAAAATTAAAATGTGTTGTTGCCCTTAATAGCATAAATGTCTGAAAATATATCAAGTAAGAAAGGGAAACAGAAGTTTTCACATAATGGATATTTGTATGTGTTTGATAAATGTAGCAAGCGCGACCCTTCGTTACTTTTTTGGCGGTGCGAGCAAAAGAGTCAGTGTATTATAAGGTGTATATATAATATGGGTACTTTTCCGTTATCTGCCCCATTGACGATTGGTTAGGTTCAGTCATGATATTTTCATTAAAACTATCAAAAATATCACAACTTAACCTAACCAATCGTCACTGCCCGGTTAGGTCAACTGTACGCCCTTGACGATTGGTTAGGTTAAGTCGTGATATTTTCGTTAGTTTTAACGAAAATATCACGACTTAACCTAACCAATCGTCAAAGGGGCAGATAACGGAAAAGTACCCATATTATATATACACACCTTATAATACACTGACTCTTTTGCTCGCACCGCCAAAAAAGTAACGAAGGGTCGCGCTTGCTACATTTATCAAACACATACAAATATCCATTATGTGAAAACTTCTGTTTCCCTTTCTTACTTGATATATTTTCAGACATTTATGCTATTAAGGGCAACAACACATTTTAATTTTGAATTAATTCTTTTGCATGAATCTGAAGTTAAATAAGTTAAATAAGTTAAATAAGGTAAGGATAAATATACCACATAGGCATGGTGTCCATAGGCATAATGTCCAGTAGGCAAACTGTCCAGTAGGCAAACTGTCCGTAGGCAAACTGTCCGTAGGCAAACTGTCCTAGCGCCCCTCAAAGATCTAAGACAATCGCCAACAAAGTCCTCCGTAGAAATTCTTTCTTTGCTCACCCAGAAAATATTTTGATCATGCTACATGCCGATGAGCAACACATAAGAGAATTGGGATGGAGAAGAATATTAAAAGCACGATCAAAACAATCACCAGCGGGGGAAATTCGAGCCTTCGCCATGCCTGAGCTGCTCTACGATAGTCAAAACTATTACGAAATGATCAACTGGCAAACGGCTGAGGTGACCGAACCCCCCGTTACAAAAACAATACCTGATACCCGAATAAAAGAGTTTGTTGAGACGGGAGACCAGCCTGATGGACTGATCCCACTATTCCCTTGTCATACTCAAGCGGTCGAGAGACTCATCAAATTAGTAACCGAAGCCTCTGCCAGTGTAAGTGGAATAGAAGAGAGGGACGGATTCATCCGCTCCCGTCTTCACTCCCGAACAAAAATTCCACGATTTGATTCTAAGAAAGATTACCGTATGTAAATCGACATGCAGCCAAAGGAAGGGTGGTTGGGGCTGGATAGGGTGGAACTCGACGTACAGCCACCTCCTCGTGGTGAGTTCTGGGTTGCTAATTTTATAAAATTAGCAAGCGAGGAGCTGTACTTAGTACTTATCGTACTTATAACATCGCATTAACGTAATTATAATCCACATTTAGACTTTTCTCGGGGACAGAAGATATTACTCTAGAGTCATAAAATTTTGCGTGTGTGTTATTTCATGCCTAAGCAACGATATAAATGCTATGGGAAATATATAAATGCATTATTTAAGACAAATAGCCGATCTGAAAATATGTATATAAATTACCTATTTTTTCAACATTTGACGTTGTTGCCGGGGGCAAAAGATATTAACGTAGGACAACGCGCTTGGAAAAACGATCATATGAGGTCTTTTTCATCGACTTTATAGTTATTAGGAATAATTTTGATGCATATTGAAATATTTTAAAAATTATAAGAAAAATACGTTTTTGACTACTAAAATATGATTTTCATCGCTCTGCCGGGGGCAGAAGATGATTACCTATCAAGCTAAGATTTTGCAGAGGCTATTTTCTCATGCATGCGCAAGTTTTTGTCTCTATTAGAATATGGAAATCGAAAAAAATGTAAAATCGATCCACCCTACTGTACATTGCCTGATGGGTAATAATTGAGTTCTGGCAAGTATTTCATCTGCCACCTCTTCCATAATTGATCTTGTAGCTCTTCAAAGTACTTGAACCTTCTGGTTAACACTTCTTGACTGCTCTGGATAGGCTGTAATTCTTCTGGCAAATTGGGGCTTGATGTTAATCGTTTACCACAAAGAAAATGATTTGGTGTCAATGGCTCTGCATCCTGCATACTGTTATAAACAAAGGTGATAGAAGAAATGGTGAACAGCAGGCCTACTTCACACAAAACAGTGCAGAATTATTCTTTGCTCAAATGAGCATTAGCCAAAAGTTTCTTTAATGGACACTTTACACTTTTCACTAGCCTTCCCCAAAATCCTCCCCACCATGGTGCTCTCAACAATAAACTCCCACTGTACCCCATGGTGTGAAAAGTAGGATTGGAATCCCTCCTCTTTTAGCAAGGACCAAACTTCTTGGAGCTCCTTTGCAGCCCTTTTGAAGGTTTTTGCATTATCCGATATGATTTTATTTGGGAAACCCCTTCTGTTCACAAACCTTTAAAAGGCCAAAAGAAATACATCACTACACTTAAGTTGCTACCAACTCCAAATGAATTGCTCTGGTGGTAGCACATGTGAAAAGACATATATCTTTGTTAGACTCCCCTTGCTCATACAATAGACTGGACCTGCAAAGTCTACTCCAACTACATCAAATGGGGCAGTATAGATACACCGTTCCCTTGGAAGTGGAGCCACTTTTTCATGATAAGGCTTTGCACTCCAATGCTTGCAAATTATGCATTTATGCAAGACCTTTTTTTACTACCTGTCTAATTTTGGGAACACAAAACTGTTGTCTGATCTCTTTATCACTTCTCTAACTCCAGCATGTAACAACTTATGATGCGTCCATCCATCCATGCATCGTGTTCTGCCTATCAGGCAGGTCCAACTCGTGTGTCCTGCCAAAGTGTTCTATCCTGAACTACCCTTTTCATCTCATTGTAGCTCGTGCCTGCCTTCAAATCATCCAGCATTGCTTTCCTTTTCCTTCCCCTCGGCCTTCTACCTTCATATCTACCCTCTATCACCTCCTTCAACAGTCCTTCTCCTCTCAACACATGTCCGATCCATTTCTTGTCTCTCTCTTATCACCTTAATGAGTCTTCTTTCCTCCCTCATCTGTTGCAGTACTTCCTCAGTACTTCCTCATTACTTTGGTGTTCCCTCCAGCTTATCTTTAGCATTCTTCTCCAAATCAACATTTCAAAACTTTCCAGGAGTTTCTTTTCAGTTGTTTTCGGTGTTCATGTTTCTGCCCCATACAGTACCACACCCCATATCAAGCATTTTACTAACCTTTTCTTCAGTTTCAAGTTGAGTTTACCTGTAAGTAGTCTTTTCTGTCTCTCAAAAGCTACCTTACCCATACCAATTCTAGATCTTACTTCTTTATTGCAATTTCCATTGTTGGTTAATAAACTTCCCAGATATTTAAACTGCTCAGCTTCTTCTAAGGTCCGATTTCATATCGTTAGGTTCATTTGTGCTCCTTTCCTTCTTGCAATTTTCATTACCTTTGTCTTGGTCTCATTAATTCTCATTCCGAATTCTTCCGCCGTTGTTGTCAAGCTATTGACCATTCTTTGCAGTCCTTCCTCAGTACTACAAACAAATGTCTTGTCATCTGCAAACCTTACAGATTTGATCAATTTACCTCCCACTCTGATTCCCTCTTCCAGATCTGAGTGTGCTTCTATTATCATTGCTTCCGCATAGATGTTAAATAACACGGGGGACAGGGAGCATCCTTGCCTGACCCCTCTCCCAACCAATCCAGGCTCCGATTCTCCTCGGGCAACTCTAACATTCACAGTCTGCCCAAGATATAGATTTTTATCAGCCTACGGTCCCTCCAGTCAACATTAATATTCTTCAATATTTCCATTGGTTTCCTCCATTGGACTCTGTCAAAAGCTTTTTCAAAGTCAATAAAACAAACAAACATCTCCTGATCATGTTTCAGCACTCTCTCTCCCATCATTCTCATAATACCAATAGCTTCTCTTGTTCCGCATTTTGACCTGAATCCAAACTGATCCTCTCCAATGTACTGCTCAGCAATGTTCGTTATTCTTCTGGTTAGTATCCTTAGCATTATTTTTGATGCATGGCTGACCAACCTTATGGTTCGAAATTCTGAACACTTGGTGGCTCTCGGTTTCTTGGGGATAGTAATCATAGAGACTCTCAAAGTCAGCAGGCCAGTCTCCACTTTCATGCGTGTTTCTGCACAATACATTCACTTCCTCTCTAGCATCACCTTTAAGACTCTTCAGAAGTTCTGCTGGTACATCATCTGGTCCTGGAGCCTTGCCATTTCTTAGGTCTTTTACAGCCATCTCTACTTCTCTTTCCAATATGTCCGGTCCCATACAATCTACTTCCTCCATTTTCATGTTATTAGGTTTGTTCTCTTTATCATACAGTTCAATATACTCAATCCATCTCTTCCTTATATCTTCTGGTCTTTTCAGTTTTTCTCCATTTCTCCCCTCTATTTCTCGCACTGGTAAAACTTTACAAGACACCCGCATTGCCATGAAACATGCTACAATAACAAAACATATATCAATCGATAGAGCAGAAAAAATAGTGCAAGCAGCTATGTATCATTTTGAAAATATTAGAAAATAACAAAGTTATGACACTATGAAGATGTTACTAGGCCTATCATAGCTTACACCATTTGGATCACGTGTGGCTTATCGATGTTTATTGAAGCTGAAAACGTGAATTGATAAGTTATTTTTTAAGGTAGATCATATCTTCCGTTTATAGTGATGATAATAGGGTGAAAAAATAAATATTAATCTTATAGAACATTTAATTGTTTTTTGTGATTTTAAATCAAAGAACGATTGTAAGGAGAAGCAGAGCGAGACATCATGAGTATTCCCTCGCTGCTATATAGGTCAAACGACGCGTTCCGATGTACCCTTCCATGTACCTGCCTCTTTTCCTTCTCGTCTCACGTAAAGTAACGTGGATGCGAAGACAATTTAATGTAAATGTATTTACTCTATTTTCTATAAAAATTAACAGTCGCTCTCCGCCACACATGACCGCTTGGTGTAGGAGAGAATTGCTCTCTTGCACCGCGTTTGACACTCAATTTTGAACCTTAAACAATTGAGACTGAACAGGTGAAAATGAATGTATTCGTTTAACTACGCGATGGAAAAGGACTTAGTAGATCATATATATATATATATATATATATATATATATCGAAGCATTTCATAATTCTTTATTGTTGGATAGATCCCAATCTTCTATGTTTTTAAATGTTTTTGACGATATGCAGAATTAGACGGAGTGTGAATAAAAATGTGTTTAGTCCGTGAAAATGAATGTCTGGTTGGGGTGGTAGACAAATGGATACCCTAGATATCCTGGTGGTTAAGATGCTGGGTGTTGATCGTAGGTTGAGAGGTCGAGTCCGGACGAAGACTGTAATTTCTGCCCCGCCCGTGCTGTTGCGTGATTCGGATTCAACGTTAAACTGTAGGTCTAAGGTGGAGTGACAAGCTTGACTTTTGTCGGAATGAACAATTCGGTGGATGTTAAACAAAGGTTACCGATAAAGTAGAACTTTTTTAATGCATGAAGGATGGGTTAGGGGTAATGATGTAATAAGTCTTAGATGTTGCATGTTTTTTATATGAAGTTTAACACTAATAAAATTCAACTGTTACGGTACGGAAAAGGGGATCTAAAATTCATGGAATAGAAAAGATCCCCGATGACCCGGGTGTACCTGTGAGATGGAGAGTAAAAGAAGTCTACTCACTACTTCACCAGGCCAACTAGATCTATTGTAGTAGTACTTCCCGTTAAACTGTAGGTCTAGAACGGGGTGAAAAGCTTGACCTTCGACGGAATGAGCATTTCGGGTATTTTTTTTGTCTTTCTTGGAATAAAAAGAAATTTTGTTTTGAAGGCATTTTGTATGAGATGAATGAAAAATGCTGGGGTGCTGGATTCCCCGTTAAACTGTAGATCCAGGGTGGGAGTGAAAAGTTTGGCCTTCGTTAGAATGAACAATTTGGGTAGGTCCGGGGTTGTATATTATTATTTTTTTTATTATATATATACTCGTTCGTAATTCTTATGCTATTATTATTTTTGATTGCATATATTCCTTCGCTTGTATAGGATTGTATATTTATTTTCAATATATTTCGTGAAATTGGATATCCAATAATTCGTCTAAACTCTAAATAAACAGAGTGATGTGATGGTGTTTTATTTAATTCTTTTGGATGTGTGTATATATATAAACGTTATTATTATTATTATTTAATTATACCAAATGGCTGGTTAGGCCTTCTAAGTCAACTGACGGGTTAGGCCAGCTGATGGGGGACAAACGCACACAAATGCACGTACACCACTAACTAGGATTATGCCATTCCAATAATTCGTTTAAATAAATAGAGTGATGTGGTGGTGTTTTAGTTAATTCTTTTGGTTGTATACTGTATATAGACGTTATTATTATTACTTAATTATACCAAATGGCTGGTTAGGCCTTCTAAGTCAACTGGCGGGTTAAGCCAACTGCCGGAAAGCCAGAATATATGCTTAATTAAATAAATAGCGCAATCTGGCAACTCAACCAGTTAAGCCAACTGGCTGATTAGGATCTTACAAGAGAGCGGACGCTCGGATGAACTCTCAATATGCGCTTGGCTCTTGCCAGGCGAACACTCTTCTCTCCTCCTTTCTCTCCCTCTCTTAGGTTAGGTATACCCCTTTGGGGGTTGAGGCCGTCCCACCTTGTCCCCCAAAGAGGTCTCCCCCAGCTTTCTGGGGGAGTTCATTGCAACTTGGGGGATAACCCCTCCTCTTGTTGCATAACCTCTTGCAACGTTGATCAACATTTGCAATTGCATTGCACTCTCTCCTTTTGCGGTCATACTACTTATATGCTTGAACCTCGAGTTCATTTCCCAACAAGTCTTTCGTATCCACCCACAGATACCTTACTGCATCTCTGTCCTCTGGTTTTAACTTTATCCTCAAAAAGGTTTGCTTCACATCTGCAGTCAATGCTACTCTACCAAACCTGAACCTCAGTAACAAGGAAAATACGACGAGACTTACCATCCAAGATGTCAGGGTGCTGTTCCACAATTTCAAGAATCCAACGACAATACGTGAGCCGCCTTTCAATGCCAGGTGGGCGCACCATATGCACCTTATATGGGTGCAACTTCAATTGTCCCACTGTTCTGGGACAACTTTCCAATGTCATTCCTGTTTGCTGAGATAGTTTGCGGAGAGATTTGGAAGGACTACGTTGCATTATGTCCTGCATGTTACAGAATGCCTCATTCGTAACCACGGTTGATGTTTGTACTTTTGCTCCAAACAATGCCTTTTTTTTTTTTAACTGTTGAACGATCTTCCATATCTCGGGTTTCGTGAGAACGTTTCCTGCTCCAAAACGGAGTTTTCACGCAAGTTTCCAGAACGAATACACGTTCTTCCAAGCTTATCGTCATCTTTACGAACCTAAACCTAGGCTTAGTCTGGCCAAATGCTGCCTAAGTTAGGCTAGGCCAGAACTCTAAGATGCCCTGTTCTCAAATCACTAATTTTCGTGCATCTCTGAATTATACTTCTTTTTATTTAGGTTTTTATTTGAACTTCTTTGGATTTTTTACTAATAAAATGAGCACCCTGTATAATGGGTGACTTTTTACGAATTATTTTAAAAAACTAAATCGTACGAGTTAAAAGAATTGTAACCGAGCGGTTGAGAGAATAGTTTGACACCTATATTTATCCTAATTCAACTGAACAAGCAAATTTTGTCTTCAGTTTGTGCTTGCCGTTTCCTCCTCAATATAATTTGCTGAAAGTTATTGTGTGTTATATGTTAATTAATGTCGCGGGTAGAGTTACCGAATTTTAACATCTTTAAAGCATGCAATTTAGTCTTAAGAGTGTTTGACAAAATTGTCATTTGTAATTTGCTTTAAATACTTTTATCATCGAAAGATACAAATTTCAGCTTCTGGCATCATGCACACATCCTTTAAATATGTCACATTTTCCAACATCTTCGCGAGATAGAATCTTTACAAATGAAAATGGTCAAATAAATTTAATTTTTTTTTTAAACGAAACTTTCCATTTTAAAATAGCATCATTAACTTACCAAAAATCAGAAGCTTTCCCCTTCTCTTTGATGGCGTAATACTGCCTAGGTGCGATTTGTTGAAAGACTGACGTAAAGGGTATCGTTCGAGCCTCCTCTTCCTGCTCCTGCGTCCTCCCCGATACATACAGACAGTGGTTCTCGGGATTCTCCCCAAAGTCTCAATTCTGGAAAAGTTACTTTTACATCATGCCCCATTTCTAAGTTTTGAAACTCAGTTTCGCTTTAGTCCATCGAACTTTACACTGTTAATTCCCTGTGAGCATCATTATGAAGCAATTTTATCAAGAATTTTAAAAAATTCACTTACAAATTCTCTAACTTGGTAAAAGTCTCCGGACGGAAAATTCAATAATTTGCCGTATATACTGATCTTTTTTAACCCATTACCCATTATCCGCTACCCTTATGACCAACAAGCTTGACTTCTTGTTAACAGTTGAACCCATATACATTTCTTTGGTTTAACAAACAATTAATCAGTTTTGACAAGTTTGCTGGGACTAGCAAATTTACTCCATACTGATTTCAAAAAGGTTCCTATGATCACCGGAATCTTAATCGAAAAATTAAATAGGGACAAGAGAAACGTCATGTTGCGGAGACCGTATACTAATTCGTTAATATTATACATATATAGTTAATAATAATTAACAATATTATATGTGGTCTATATACGGTTATATAGGCATAGTCTTAACGTATTCTTTCATACAGGAACTACTGGAGCATTCCATGGGATTTACAATATTCTCTTATATACATATCTAATGCACGCCATTTTTCAAATGCATCATTAGTCTCGAAATCCAAAACGGCTTGACTTAAGAAAAAGGTAAAGGTGTGTTTGCTCATTGCGCTTGGACTTTTTACATCTGTGTCACTCAGCATTTCCTTTTTCTCCAAAAGAGAAGTTAAAACCCTCATGGACCTGTAACAACCAGTGATCATCTAATATCAATTAATGGTTGGGATTGTTTAGCCTCCGTAACGGCAGTGGTCATGTGACAGAGGGGACTTACAGATTTACGGGCGAACCACGGGTTCAGAGGACGACCACCCATCCACCTACTTGAACAGACCCAACGTCGTTTAACTCCGCTAACATAACGGGGAGGGATATTGCGAAGTGGCCACGAACACGGCCAGTACCTCTGTTGGGGTGGAGGACTGGGAGGGGGTCCCCTATGTTCGTCTCTACACGCCTAACGGCTAGGGTAATTTGCACCAAATTTAGTATACACATTAAGGAAGAACCAGGGAAGGTTTTAGTAACACACCCGCCCCTCCCAGTCTTCCCCTAGGCCTAGGTTATATTTGGGGGGAGGGGCGCAAGGCGCAACGGACATTCTAGTGTATATATATATATATCAGGAGCAGTATTTGATCGTGAAATAAATGCATGGAAAAGAAGGCATAATGAAGAGGTGAGAGAAATTACTCAGCAACCTATGATAGCCAAAGTTATTAAATCGTATAGATATAGTCGAACAAATCGAGAGAATTAATGAATTTGAGAGAAGTACAGCGGGATATATATAAGACACAAAAAAATAGGATCGGGAAGAATCTATCGAACAACAAAGAAGAGGTTACTGTACACTTTTACAGCGAAACCAGTCATGGAATACCCTTCAATACAACATATTTCACCCCCCCCAAAAAGTTTTGAAACCAACATATTAAAAAAAACATCGACGTTTCTAACAAGAATTAAACTGCATAAGAGAAATATAAAAAAAATTATCGTAGTCAATGTAGAGCCTAAAATTAAACCATTCCTCGAATAAAGTTACATATCTGAAAGGATTCGCGCACGAAACAAGAGCAGACTTGACATTTAAAATGAAGATGGGTACAATAACCATACTAAATAAATTAGGGTGGAAAACACTGATATTCATCTTTTAACATTTAGGTGCCCACACACCAAATATTTACTGTACTTCACGTATACCAACTTTCAACAATTCTTACGACCTGTCAAACATACAGTATATCATTCATTCTATAAATAACACAGCTCAACAAAAAAATTTTTGTTTCGTTGCCAAGGAAATTCGTACGAATTTAGGGTATTTTGGGGTTGCTGAATTCCAAAATGAAAGTAGTTTTTCCGATTTGGCTCTAGTTCTTGAGATAATGAATACCCTCAATTAATAGGAAACGTAACCATAACGCGTGCATATGGGAAACTACCGGAACATTCTAGATGGTGAGACACGCGAATATTCTTAGTGTTTACTCCGCGATCATGCATCTCTTCCAATTGCTCACTCAACAAAACTTAAAGAAGAATATGAAAATATCAAAATGGTCCTGCAGAAACTCTGCTATCATGAGCACCAGATGCCTATTTGTGTTGATCTAAAGATGGTAAACTTCTTGCTTGGGCAGCAAAGTGGATATACGAAGTACCCTTGTTTCATCTGTTTATGGGATAGTAGGGCAAGGCAAGATCATTGGAAAAAAGTGACATGGCCTTCAAGAGAAAACATGACTGTAGGTGCAGCGAACATCATTAACGAGCCTTTGGTTGACAGGGAAAAAATCATCCTTCCACCACTTCATATCAAGCTGGGACTAATGAAACAATTTGTTAAGGCCTTGGACAAAGATGGCGATTGCTTCAAATACATTTGTAGATCGTTCCCTGGACTAAGTATGGAAAAACTAAAAGCTGGAATCTTTGATGGCCCTCAAATCCGTACACTTATCAAGGATTCTAATTTCACAAAATTTATGAATGGTGTTGAAGCTTCTGCCTGGTGCAGTTATGTCTCAGTTGTCAAGAACTTCTTGGGTAACCACAAAGCAGACAATTATGAAGAACTGGTGCAAAACATGCTCACAAACTTTGAAAAGTTGGGTACTAATATGAGCATAAAGGTACACTTTCTCCATAGCCACTTACACAGATTTCCGGATAATCTTGGTGATTTTAGCGAGGAACAAGGGGAGAGGTTTCATTAAGATATCAAGGTGATGGAGGAAAGGTATCAAGGCAGATGGGACAGACACATGATGGCAGACTATTGCTGGAACCTCCAACGTGATTGTCCTGATAACCCACATAAAAGAGAATCGTACAAAGAGAGATTTACTATACATTAATTGTAATTATGCGAATCAGCTTACTGTGTTTATCTGTTATTATACCGAATAAAATGCCATTATGTATTTCATGTGTTTACTTTTGTATGATTTGAGACAATTTCAATGCGATTTGTAAGTAGGCTCCGCCTGAACATTAAATTTTTGCATTTTTACGTGTTTCAATGGGGTACCAATTATTTCATAAATTAGAGCCAATCTAGCAAAACCGATGTCATATTCGGAATCAGCACCACAAAGTTACCCCAAAATCACTCTAATATGATTGGCAATAAAATGAGTGTTGACCAGTGTAATAGATCTAATGAATTAGCGATAGGAACTTGTACGTTGGTGGGGGTTCGGGTATTTTAGGTTTTCCCATCACGCATCTCATCCGAAAGCAGTGATTCTGACTGATACTCACAAAATTTGTACGAGGCCCTCATAGGAAGAAGTGACTAAACGACAAAAGTAAAAAACTCCAGAAAACGCAGTTAAAAGTTTTACCAAATATAAAAGTAACAACTTTTGAAGGTATTCCGTCGAAATATCTTCAAAAGTTCAAAAGTTATTCCACTTTCAAATTGGTAAAACTTTTAACTGCGTTTTCTGTTTTTTTTTTACTTTGTCGCTTAGCCACTTCTTCCTAGGAGTGCCTTATATGTAGCTATATGTCCGGATACAACTTTACAGAAGTTACGGATTAAAGTCCCAAAGATCACTCTCAACTAGCCCAAGAAGGAAAGTAGGAAAGGTAAAATTCTAGAATCCAGACGGTTCACAAACTGCGAAATTACTAACTTAACCTAAATATTATTAATGTATGAACTCTCCGAAATGCTTCTGGATTCTGAAATTTTGCCAAATTAAAATTGTCATACCATGCTTACACTTAAACATGTAAACCTTTCACACACAAGTAGTAGTAAAGTATAGAAACGACAAGGCTCTTCTTCCGCCAGCCACTAATGTGTGATGTAATGATGGGGTTGTTTAACTTTCTTCGCAATATTTAAGGTCATATGACGGAGAGGGCCTACGGCTTTACGTGGGATCCGAATCACGCCACGGGTCGGTATATAATCTGGCCACAGAGAACGGTCTCCCATCCAACTACGGGTGTCAGGAAATAATTGCCCCCCCCTGTAGAGCAAAAACTAGAAGAGATAGATAAAAACCGGCGAGACCACTTGAAAGAGCGTTAAAATCTGAGTAAAAACCATTATATTCTATTCCTGTGATTTTAATTCTTACCATTTTTTTCCCCACAGAAACCATGGCATCATCTATTTTGAACAATTCAGAGAAAAAGCTAGTTCTTGACCGCATTCGAGCTGTCACATTTCGTGAAGCAAAGGAAGCTGGTGCAACTTTCATAACTCGACACTGGGTGGCTGAGAGATTAAAAAGATCAGAAGACTTTGTCAAAAGGAATTGGAATAAGAATCCTGAAGATTGTGAAACAGAATTTCGAGGAGGAAGACCGGAGAAATTATTTCAAGAATCGAAAGACATTGTGCTTGCTGCATCACGGCGCCGAAAGAAGAGCTGCTCTGAGGTAGCGAAAGAGATACTTATCCGTCGTGGTAAGATAGTCAATCGGCAACTTGTGCATCAATTTCGAGTTCGCCAAGGCTTGAGTGCTTGGCATGAAATAGCTAAGCCACGGAAGAGTGATCTTAATATTGAAGATCGGCTATGGTTTTGTGATTATCTTGAGGAATGGACGGAAGACGATTTCCTTCACTTGGTTGTCAGCGATGAATTCTTCGTTTATGTCTCCAGAAAACCAAATTTTCAGAATGATCGGGTTTGGGCAACAACTCCTGATGAAGTCCCAGACGACCAGAAGTATCGAGAAATAGTAAAAAATCCAGCATGTGGGTGTTTTCATTATGTTCTCTATTCGGAAGCTCATCTGGGTTATCAAACCAAGAGGAACCAGTTGGGATGGGCCTTATTTTCGAAATGTAATTTTAGCCCAACATGTAATTCCGTTTTTGAAAGACCCCGAGTGTGTTTTGGATGTTGAACAGGCAACCTTTCTTCACGACAAAGCCCCCTGTATGAAAGCACTTGCGACTCAACAACTGCTTAAGGACAATAACATTGATTTTTTCGGAAATAATGAATGGCCTGGCAATTCTCCCGATCTTAATGTCTGTGAACATGTCGGATCCATCATGAAGGATCAGGTGGAGTCCTTAATGCTGGAACAACCCATTCAGAATCGGTATTCAACAGAAATTATGACTGCAAAGATCAACGAAGTCCTTGAAGAAATGAGTCATGATACCGATCTCTTTGAGACACTTCTGGGATCATACCCGCGTCGATTAATGGCCGTCAGAGCTGCAAATGGGGGCAACACCCGATATTAAAACAAGTGTTTTTTATTCAAAATTAAACGCTCTTTCGCGTGGTTTTGTCTGTTTTTTTCTATTCCTTTCAGTTTCTTCTGTACAGGGGGGGGGCAATTATTTCCTGACACCCTTTACTACCCAGACCCAATATCACTTAACTTCGCAGATCAACGGGAAGCGGTGTTACAACATTGGCTACGACGTACGTAGCCCTCCGCCAGCCACTACTAACAAAAAAGTGGCGAAAGAAGATTTATTGGAAAGAAAACGTATAAAAAGAATAGCTTCAAAGTTCCCTCACATCATGCGTACACTATCTCGTGTACCTAATTAAGTATTAGTGGACCGTGACAAAAGGCTACTATTAAGTTTCACGGAGACAAAATTACACTAGGTTAGGTGGTCGTTTCAGATGGGTTAGTTATTTCCCACGTGACCAATTTCGGCCAATCAGGATCCTTACAACAAATTTGGATCTTTTCAGTTTTATGAATTGTAAAAGTTTTAAATAAATATGCATTTTTCTAGTGTAGTTTTATCCTCTAATTTAAAAAATAACTATATTTTTGGAGAAACGAAAAAAATAATTTGCGTTCAAAATACTAATCAAAGCGTAGCGTTACGACCTTATATATATAATATATATATATATATATATATTATATTATATATATATATATAATGGGAAACTGAATCGAACTGGAATCGATAAACTGATAAAACCGATATTATTTTATGAACTAAAATAAAAAAAAATTCGAACTGAAAAAAATTCTGACAAAATCGAAATTCGAACTGAAATTGAAAAATAATCAAAAACTGAAATCTGAATTCGAATAGATGAAAAATAACAGTTTTGCGTTTCAATTTTGAGGAGCATTTGGATTGCAAAAAATATAAATAACGTGAATTATTTTCCTTTTTTTGACTTAACATATGTATGAATTTAAAACATCCATTTATCTTTTAATTCGATGTGGAACGGATTTTAGTTCCGTTAGTGTGGAACGGCTTCTTCTCTTTTCAGATTGAGTTTAAGTCGTCAGAGAAACAATTTGTTGCCCGAAAACATTGACAATATTTTAATTGTTCGCTCTAATTTTAACACGTGAGTTTACGAGATATTTGTATATAATAAACAGAGGTGCATTTAATTGTTTTATTTCCCTTTCTAATACTATTATTTATATATTTTATACGTGTCGTGTGCTTTAAAATTTTAAAAATGTACAAATTAATAAAACATTTCGAATTGAAAGTTTTTGTTAAATAAAAGTTTGTGAAAGAAATAAAGCGAATAAGTAAAAAAAAAATGTTTTCTTGATTCAGTTCGCTATATACTGTAGATGATAACATGTTTAATCATACAAAATTAAAAATAGTTACTAAAGCAAATCCTTTCTTTGAAAAACAGAAATCGAATATGCAAATACAAATATAAAATTAAATCTGAATTTGTCAATAGGGTACCCACCCCCCCCCCCCCCCCCAAATATAAATAGTACAAAGAAATTCTTAAAGAAATCTAAAAAAAACCTAGAATCGAAATTTAAATTAAATCTAAAAAAATTAAAAACTTAAATCGAAACTGAAATCGATATTTTTGCAAACTGAAATCGAAAACCGAACTTAAAAATTTATAATTTCCCATCCCTGATATATATATACAGTATATATATATATATATATATATATATATATATATATATATATATATATATATATTATATATATTATATATTATACAGGGTGTCCCGTAAGTCTAGAACCATAGGGCAAAATGATAAAAACGGCAATAAAAACGCCGAAAAGACTTTTGGGGACTGATTGTGAAATGAGCGAGGATGGTAGCGGCTATGTCATCGTCGGTGGATGTCCTCGGAGGTTCACTGCGTGGTTTATCTCCTATGGATCTCGTTTCCCTGAACTTTGCTACAAGTTTGCCGACACAGCTGTGTGTTATCGGCGCGCGGTCCGGAAACAATCTGTTAAATTCCTCAGCGACCTCCCTCTGACTCCGATTTCCTCCGAGCAGAATTACCTGGATATGTTCTTCCTTACTCAAAGACATCATGGGCACTTGCATAAACGGAAAAACATGAATTACTTATTTTACCCTATGATTCCAGACATATGGGACACCTTGTGTCAGTTTTTCAACATCTGCGGATGCGGATTTTTAATATCAATATCCGCGGATGCGGATATTTAGTTAATCTATCAATATAATATAGAATTATGAATATATGACAATTTTTCAAATTTCGTGATATTACTATTATGGCAGGCAATGCATAAGAATTAAAATTAATATTTTCATTATGATAAAAATAATAACTTTCTCAAGAGTTTCAGCCACAGAAAATTCAATGAAAAGTTTCATTCAATTTTCTGTGTTACCAGGTATTTATATTTTGAGGTTTATATATTTGTTTGTTCATTAATAATTAATACTTTACATGAAATGTGCATGACTGGGCCTTATAAGCTACTTTATAAGCTAATTTAACTGTAAATTGCATAATTTATTAGAGGTAATATCCGCAGTCAAGTGCGGATGCGGATGTTTAAAATGATGCGGATATCCGGTCCACCTCTAAATTATATTATATATATATATATATATATATATATATATATATATATATATATATATATAATGTTTCAGACCAACAAAGACCCTAGGATCCACTCATGGCTGGTCTACCTAACTGTTCGTAATTGTGTATTGTGCATGTCCTCCGTGGTGGCAGAGGGGACTTACAATTTTATGGGTTCCAAACCACAAAGCCTTAATTTTACTACCTTAAACTATACCCAATCTATCAACATATGCGTCTAATCGATTTTTAAACATGTTTATAGACGTGCTACTAATTACTTCTACCGGCAAACTATTCCAGCTATTTACTATTCTATGCGTAAAAAAGTTTTTGGCAACTGCTAACTCGAACCTTCTACTTGTCAACTTACACCGTTATTTCTAGTCCTATTATATTGAGATATTTCGAAAAAGCTATCTCTATCTACGTTATCGAACCCATTCATAATTTTGAAAAGCTGGATTAGATCACCCCTTAGCCTCCTAGTCTCGAGTGTAGTCAATTTTAACTCCTTAAGCCTATCCTCGTACGACTTCGACCTAAGCGACGGAATCATCCTAGTTGCTCGTCTTTGAACTCTTTATAGTATATGTCAGGTTATAATTTATGAAAATCGGAGAGACGGGAGCTTAGTAGATTATTACCAAAATTTTTAGTTCATAAAACTGAAAAAATCCACAAATTGTATGTAACCTGTACCGCCGTATACCTAAAGGTTAATAATTAATAGCCGGTAAATAAATTAATTTAAATTTAACCCTAAAAAGCTAAAAAGGCCAGCAATTAACCAATAAACTATATCTCCTTCAAATGAATACCAGTTTATACTTTAAGTATAATTAAATAAGGTTAATATTCGTTTTTTGACCCAGTCACACCCAGCTATAACAGCAATATATATTGAATAACCAATCAAAACTGAATAAGAAAATATATATATTATCTTGTGCAAATTTGTATAAAATGTACTTTTTTATAAAAAAAATATTTTCTACTTTCTAATATGTATGTATATAAATTTCGGTTAATTTGTTTATTTTGGCTACCTTTTTTGGTATATTTGGTGATTCTGGCTACTTCTTCGTAATTCAATTTGTCCTGTTTTTATTTTTAGCAATTTTTCGTCTGTTCAGTTTGGTTTTTTTGTGACGAAGTATGACGTGTCAGTTATGCATATTTGATTTTTAAGACGTGATCCGCCATATTGCCCTCGATGAAGACAAGAGTTTAGACCTTTTTTTCAATCACAGAATAATTAAGACATCCGTGACCTGCCCTAAATGCAATAGTGCTTGTATTTTAACAAAAGACCAGAAGGTCTTTAAGTGCCGTAAAAAAATCTTAAAAATAACCGTGTGTCATTTCAGTTTAAGGGCACGCGAAATTTAGCGGACTACCCATGCAAGGTTGGCACATGTTATTACATTATCATTTGTATAATTTAGGTCTCGGGGGTACGGGGGCGGAGCCCCCGTAAAGATCACGCATCACAAATTGATCGGTCCTAATGTTTTGCGGACAGTTCAGTACGTTACACCAGTTAGGTCAACTGTACGCCCTTGATGATTGGTTAGGTTAAGTCATGATATTTTCGTTTAAATTCATTAGTTTAAACGAAAATGACGAGTGCAAACTTTTCTGGTTAATTTTGAGGTGTTTTGTACGAAACTGCCATCCGTTTCCTGTGCAAAAGCGTAGTTTTCAAGATGACGATATCTCGAAAACTACGCATTTGCACAGGAAACGGATGGCAGATTCGTGCAGAACACCTCAAAATTGACCAGAAACGTTTACTCTCATTATAAAAAGAGACTGGGTCAAAAACGAATAATTACCTTAAATAAGTATGAAACACGCCGATAACAGTCAGACTAACAGACGTAGTTTTAATATGAATTTGACTGGGTCTACTCAGAATACAAGAAACTTTAGCTAGATTACTTTGCATATAACAATGGGTGCTACTGTAGTATGCGGTCTACCTACGATTGGTTAGGTTTAATCATGATATTTTCGTTAAAACTAACGAAAATATCATGACTACACCTAACCAATCGTCAAGGGCGATTAACATTGGGATGTAAACAAGCAATTAGCAAACAAGATAAGAAACTATACTTCAAAGGTAGACCGCATACTACAGTAGCACCTAACAATGAACTTAGTTTTACAGTAGAAAAATCCAAACCTGAAACTTAAACACGAAGAAATCAATCGCAACGAGATAAAAGTAGTCACAAAATGATGCAAAATTTTTGAAAAGGAGAATGTAGGCCTCACCACAAGTAGTGAATCAAACTTCCACTGAAATCACAGCAATAATCACGACACTCCAAGTCTTCAACTAACGCTAAAAAAATTCTGAAGAATTGTCGCCGTTCATTCACTAGAATTGTCATACATCTGGCGTTCGAACGCACACAATTTCAAGATTTCTTGCTAGCAACCAAAAACAAATTTCATTTCAGACTCAACAAATACAAAAAGTATATAAAGACTAAAGTGGTCCATGTTTGTTTGAGTAATAACTACATGTATATGTGTCCATAAAAGTAATATAGACGCAAACTTGGTTTTAAAATTAAATATAAATTTTTAAATAAAAATTCCACATATGTATGACAACATATACATTGTATATTCAATACCAAATACTGTACGTACATATACATAGATATAAATATGCTTCAAAATTACTGGGGCCAAAGGCCCCAGCATCCCAGGTGCCCATAGGGCCCACTTTAGCTAGAAAAGAACGCAGCAATGAAAATCTTAAGCTTCACATCCAAACTCATTGTATCAAAATTTGTGAAGCTTAAGATTTTCATGGCTGCGTTCTTTTCTATATATAGTTTTATTGACCGAATAATTGACTCGCCAGTAATTGGCGGGATGCAGGCACTTTAGCTAGTAATTAAAAAACGGAAAAAAACCTGTCAAAAAAGTCTTGATAACTCTCAGACAAGGATTGGAAAATAGTAACTTATAGCATATTTTTTATATTGTTACTTGGTATTAGTCTTTTCGGATCACGTGAAGATCAGGGCCCCCAGCCTTCGTTACTTAGCCTTATAAGGTTAACTAACGAAAATATCACGACTTAACCTAACCCATCGTTAGGTCAACTGTACGCCCTTGACAGTTGGTTAGGTTAAGTCGTGATATTTTCGTTAGTTAGCCTTATAAGGCTAACTAACGAAGGCTGGGGGCCCTGATCTTCAGGTGATCCGCATTTTCATATTGCTCAAACCCTTTTTTCTGAGATTAACGGGGGATTAGAACCCCCAAAACCCCCTAGTTACGTCTGCGTCAGGATGACATCCCAGGTGCATATGACATTTTAACATTACTGAAAAGTTACACAAGTTATCAAATGACATTTTTAAAAAACATGTTTAAAATGTTTTTAAAGTATGACGCCAACACCATAACGTTATATTTTAGCGTTATGGGATTTATATCCTGCCATTAAAACTTATCATCATCATTTAACGTGGTATGAGTTTTTCTTTCCATATCCACAGAGGGACGTTTTTAACATAGATGCAGTGGTGGGCACCGTTAACCAAAAAGTTAACTTCGTTAACCGCTAATCCGTTAACCAAAAAGTTAACTTCGTTAACCGTTAATCCGTTAATTCGTTAAACATGTAACGGAAGTTACCGATAAACCGTTAACGTTAACTTTTATTATAAAAAAAATGAAAAACACAATATATATAATTTAATTTTCCCTCTTCTTCTCGTTCTCCATTTTGTCCATGAGATGCATGTTGCCCTTCATGAAAATTAGCATATCAAAGTTTCCATCAGACAGGGATGATCTCTTGGCCCTCAGGATGTCCTTGCCCATAGAGAACAAACGCTCCACTGCAGCACTGGAGGGGATGGCTGTGTTGAACTTGATGAACAAGTCCACCAACACTTGCTCACCCAAGAAGGCAGCATCTGTCAGCAAGTCCTTGGAGTTGGTCTCCAGCCAGGTCTTGACCAAGTTCTGGGCCTTGCCCTTGAGTGACCTGTGGCTTCTGCTGCTCTCTTTTGTCTGGATGACAGCACTGAAGAAGTCATCCTCCTCCTCCTCCTCTTTGTTGCTGCCTCCACTGTTGCTGCCCACTTCGTTGGACTGCTGCTTCATGGCCTCCTCGACTGTACCCTCCATGCTTTCCTCACCCTGGCGACCTTGGTGTTGTCATACTTGTCCAACCAGATGAGGCGAAACCTGGGATGGAAGGCAGCAGCCAGCTGGCATTCGTCATCCTCCAGGAGGGGCCCAAACCTTTTGTCGATGCCTGCCAAAAGTGCGTCGACCAAGGCGCTGCAGTAGACGAGGCCCTTGGACTTCAAGTCCTTAAGCCTGAAGATTGTCGCAGCAACTGTTGGCAGCAGAGTCCCAAGGTAGGCTTGTTCCTCCCCCTGGATCTTGTCGAGTGGAAATTCGTTCATCACTATTAACAGTGGCGGATTAATTGCGCACCTGCTCAGCACTGAAAATAATATAAACTTTTAAACGTTTATTTATGAATTTTTTGGGTTAACGGACTTGAGTTAACGGAAGTTAAATGTAACGGAAGTTAATTAGTCCGATAATGATTTTCAAAGTTATCTTAAAAGTTAAATCGTTAACGAAAAAGTTAACTTCGTTAATTAACGATTAACGGATTAACGGTTTGTGCCCAGCTTTGCATAGATGCAATCGGTGCGGTGCACTAACGGGCCCCTTACCTTGCGGGCCCATTGTCCTTACTCATTGTAATGCAACAGTCATTAAAGAAACCTAATAAAAAACTCAAACAAATATTGCTGAACATTTGTTGTTTTACTTCAGATAAAACATCTTTCAATTTCAATTATCAATACTTTTATACCGTTTTTTTCAACATTGTATTTTTTGTATCTTTCACAACTTTTAAATATAAATTTTATATATATGATAATTATATATATGATAATAATGATAATAATAATTATATATATGATAATAATGATAATAATAATTATATATATGATAATTATATATATGATAATAATCTATATACTATGATAATAATGATATTAATAATTATATATATGATAATAATCTATATACTATGATAATAATGATAATAATAATTATATATATGATAATTATATATATGATAATAATCTATTATTTATTATTATATATATTATACTATAATAAGAGAGCTGTCTGTCTGTCCGTCCGTCCGTCCGTCACACTTTCAGAAATTGTGAGAAAAAATTGTGAGAAAAAATTCAGAAATGATCAGATTCAGAAATCTTGACACACTGTGAAGCTCAAAATTTTCACGGCTGCGTTCTTTTCTGTAGTTTAGCCTGTCTAACCGTCAGCGAAGCGACGGGAACTGTACTAGTGATAATAATAATTATATATATGATAATTATATATATGATAATAATGATAATAATAATTATATATATGATGATACTAATAATAATAATAATACGAGTCAGCGCTATAAATACAAGTCTGATGCTCAAAAAGGAGCAGCCAGTGAAGTTCGTTTACGGGACCAGGCATCCAAAAGTACAATGTAAAGAGCTCCGTTACTT
The DNA here is from genome assembly GCA_023014485.1 of Bathynomus jamesi. Taxonomy (NCBI): domain Eukaryota; kingdom Metazoa; phylum Arthropoda; class Malacostraca; order Isopoda; family Cirolanidae; genus Bathynomus; species Bathynomus jamesi. The sequence continues at coordinate 1,231,551 of JAJOZX010000621.1, read as the reverse complement.
TTTTCCCGTTGCTACATCTCGTATAATATTCCATATGGTCTGTACCCAGTTTGTTTGGTCTGATCTCTGGAATAGTATATTGAATAATGAGTGTGTAATAAATGCTTCATATAATTTCCATCAATTTATACTTTTTCATTAAAAATGCACGAAATTGAAGTTACAGTAACTAATTAACGCAAATAAGTTATAGTCAATAAAGCGGGACCCCTCAGAACTTTGGCTGTGGAATTTTATGCTATTTTAGCCTCTTTGTGAAAGTCGAGGGACATCTACCCCAAATGAGAGGACAGTAGGTTATTCGACTCATTACCACACTATTTACAATGAATGTTCTCGTCGCTATATTGAAGTTGTCTTTCAGTTTTTGCAAATAAATTAAGTCGCCCTTCGCTTTTCTACACATTGTATTTATATGCTCTTAAAAATCATATGTTTGCTAAAGATGATACCTACAATTTTGATTTAGAAAGTGGTACGTGACAAGTATGAAATTTCATTTGAGTTTCTTCATTTATCTTATCTACAGAGTATGTATCATTTTGATCCTATGAATATGGACTGCGTTTTATTTGGATTAATTTCCTAGCCTTTGTCGTAACACTCTGTCGTTTCAGATTAGATAAGGTCTGTTTCTGTTCTTTTTATTATTTCATCCAATTCATTCATTTTACCTCGGTGAAGAAGATGAACATCGTCGACATACGTGACATTCACTTCAGATCTCTCTTGTGAAAATGCTTGTACATAAATGTAACGGTTTTGGTACCAACGGGTTTGTTTTGGCGATCAAGAAAGGAATATTATCCAATTAAATGTAATGAATATTATTAAATTATTAAATATGAAACGAAAACTCACGTTATACTTTTATGTAGCAAAACTAATGAACATAAATAATATAATGTATTAATTCTTACGTCATGTTCCCACTTTACTAGTATATATATATATATATATATATATATATAACTACCCATTCGAGATGTTCTGGGCCTCTGCCTGATTCACTTTTCATAAACGTCTGCAATATTCGTGACCTTTCCTCATATTTTCAGTCTGTTGAACACCACCTCTCCTCCTCTAAACCTTACCTTCTCTTCCTCACTGAAACTCGGGTGTCTGGGACGAATTACAGCAACCCCTTTTCTGTACCCTCCTACTTTCACTATACTCAATTTCACTCCAAAGTGGATGTTGCGTATATGTACGCAATGACCTCACTTCCTCTGACTATCCAAAATTTTTTGACTACCTCACTTCCAAAGTGGAATACATTCTATCCCACCCTCCTTTTGCTGAAATCTCCATTTTAGGTTATTTCAATGTTCACCACCATCTTTGGCTTTCTTCCACTTTCACTAACATCCCTGGTAAACTATATCCCCGATTGCTTTAGAGATAGCCCCAACATTCTGGATTTATTTCTCACTTCTCATCCTTCTTACTCTGTCAAACTTTTTTCTCCGTTGGGCTTCTCTGACCACAATCTTATATCTGTTTCCTGTCCTATCTCTCCAATTCGGCTGTTTGGATCCTCCCAAGAAGAGACGCCTTTGACACTTTGGCGTCTCTTCTTGGGAGGTCCTCACGCAGTACTGCTCTGATTTCCCATGGAGCGATTATTACTTTCGTGGTTGGGACACCTAGGAGTGTGTTGAGCGCATCACGGAGGTTATTCTCTCGGGTATAGAGGCGTACATCCCATATTCTATTCCTGTTACTATTGCAAATAAACCTTGGTTTAACTATGCTTGTTCTAATGCTATCCGCAACAGAAAGGAGGCTTTCAGAAGGTACCGTCGCCATCCAACTCCTGTCTCTCATTTAGCTTATATTTCTGCCCAGAATCGTGCAAAATCTGTTCTTCGACTCGCCAAAAATTCTTTCATCAGACAAAAATATGAAAACCTATCCAACTCTAATTCTTCTCGATCTTTCTGGCATCTAGACAAGAACCTCTCCAACAACTTTACTTCTTTTTCCCGCTTCTTTTCCATTCCGACAGCTCAGTTGCTATCTCTTCTTCCGATAAAGATGACTTCTTTGCTCAAACTTTCGCCTCCATCTCCTCCTCCCTCCGACTTCATTATGTCTGAAATAAAAATATCTCTGAAGAGTTTTTTCTGCCCTACCTGGGCTCAACTCCAGGAAGGCGCACGGTCCTGATGGTCTCCCTCCTGTTGTTCTCAAGAACTGTGCTTCTGTGCTGACACTATGCCAAGGCAAACTCGTCTTTGTCTTTCATCTGGTACTTTTTCTTCCTGCTAGAAATTCGCTTTCATTCAACCTGTTTCAAAGAAGATGACCGCTCTCAACCCTCCAACTATCATCCAATTGCTTTGATTTCTTGCCTTTCTAAATTGTTTGAATCTATGCTTAATAGGCCTCGGTTATCATCGTTGACTACGAATCCACCGGCCTCGGTTCGAAACTCAGTGACGGCAGGCGGCGCATAGCAAACCCAACTGTTCATCCTTCCACACAATAAAAAAAATTTATTGGTAGATAAATGGGTACGCTGGGTATCCTTGTGGATAAGACGCTGGGCTGCTGATCGGGAAGTCGTGAGATCGAGTCCGGGCGAGGGCTTTGTAATTTTTGACTGCCTGTGGTGGGGCGTGGTTCGGACTCCACGTTAAACTGTAGGTCTAAGTGGAGTGACAAGCTTCATCTTCGTCAGAATGAACAATTCGGGCGGAAGCAAAACCAAGGTAAGCAAGGTAACCAAAGAAGATTCTTAAACAACTCTCTTCTCACAATCTTCTTTCATATCGTTAGTATGGGTTCCGCAAGGAATGCTTTACCGCCAATATTCTTGAATATATCTCTGACTCTTGGTCATCCTCCTTTCAGGATTTCGGTGAAACCTTTGCTATTGCGCTCGACATATTAAAAGCTTTTGATAGAGGCTGACACAAATCTTTAATTTCCAAAGTGCCTTCCTTCGGTTTCTATCCTTCTATCTGTGCCTTCACCTCTAATTTCCTTGCTGATCGATGTATAGCTGAGGTTGTAGATGGCCAGTGTTCTTCTCCTAAAGCTATTAATAATGGTGTGCCTCAAGGCTCTGTCCTGTCACCTACTCTTTTCCTTTTATTTATCAATAATCTATTAAGTCTCACTTCTCAAGTGTGGCTCAACCCGCACAGCCCTACTTGACCGAATGGAATCAAAGGTTTTTCGTTTCATCACTTCCGACAAGGGACCTCTTCAACACTGAAGGAAAATAGCTTCGTTATCAGGGGGCCAAGACTTTTTAACCAGCTTCCAAAAGGGCGCAGGAACGTTACAGGGGTCAAAGTTGAAGTCTTCAAAAGAAGACTAGTTGCCTGGGTCAGGACGGTACTAGATGAGTCGGGTGTACCTGGCTATGTGCGGTGGTGAGCGAAGAGAGCAACTCGCTCCTCCACCAAGCCAGGCCTAGAGGCGGGGCCACCAGCTTGACCTTCATGTCAAGAGAGACCAATGCACGGAACTGCAACGAGGTTAACGAGGCTAGTCATAAATGTCCAAGTTGGTACAACATTTGTAGAAATTTTCGTCCGTGACCATTTTTTGCACTTTCAATTGTGTTAAAGTAAGGGGGGGACTATAAGAAAGTTTAGAGAAAGCGTTCTTTTTTACCCGCGTTAAGATTTTATTTAAAAAACTCGAAGTTAAATAAGTCGTCCTTTATGCTCCTTCCTTTACATACCCTCTGATTTGTTTTAGGTTAGGTTAACCTAAGTTAACTTAACCTAACCTCAAAAAGTAGGTCGTAGAAGAAAATCCGACTTATTTACAAAGTTCGACCTAGTTGGCAAAAAAGGTGGCTTACTATTGGCGCAACTTGTGGATTTAGGTGTGTGTGTGTGTGTGTGTGTGTGTGTGTGTGTGTGTATATAGTGGCCTACGGATCACCGATTTGATGTGGCTAAGAAAGTAGGCTTACTATAATTACTGAATAAAATGATATGAAATTAGGGGTCACCAATTTGGGCCTACTGCCCAAACAAACAATATTTAATAAGGAGAGAGAAATTACTTTGTTGTTTTGTGTTTAATTAGGAAACTAAATCAATTATTTGTTCACAGCGATTAACAGTTCAAGAAAGGTATTTATAATGATTAAGAATTATATAACGACATTTATACTATGCTAAAGATGACTGGTTCTTAGCAATAAGGAATGGTTATAGTCTAATTGTTAAGTAAATACGCTAATTCAGATAGGCTAATGAGATATGCAGAGTGAACACAGGATAAATGAAAATGAAAATGAAAAGGCTTATTGGCAGACATAGTCCATATGACAAATATTATTAATACAATGACAGTTCATATACTAAGGATAGAAATATATACAATTGATTAGAAATAATACTGCACTGTCGAAGTTAAGCAGAGCTACAGAGAGACGTTTTCGTACCAAGAAGTCCATAGCTTAGAGGATAAATGGCAGGACTCATGGATAGCTTGGATGATCGGGTTGGTTGATTTTTTTAATTCTTTGCATTAGACTGTGTTGAGCACGTCTTGTTACCTCCGGGAAGCTCGGGACATTGCGGGTAACAAACATTTGCGAAGCTGAGCATCTCGGGGGTAATTTATGTGAGTCTGAAAGACCTGTTGTACAGCAAATTTAGGGTTCTGCCAGAACCTTTTTTATAATTCACCCAGAGTTGCTGACCGTATATATTACTGCAGAAAGTACGAAAGAGTGTCTTTAGCTTCACTTGTACAGAAACGAAAGTTCCTTATGGCTTCGAGATTGTTTTCTTATATCCGAGTCATCACTCAAGGAGCTGGTAATAGTTTGACCCAAATACTTAAACTCTTGTACTTCCTCAATTACTTCACCATTCATTTTAAACCTTATATCAGCTGGCTGATTACAGCTTTTAGGCTGAAATTGCATAACCTTAGTTTTTGTAACATTAAAAAGAATATCATGTTTCTGCGAATACACTTCGCAGACGTTTAGTAGCCGATCCAGACCTTTAACAGAGGGACTTATTAACACCATATCATCGGCATAAACTAAGTTATTTATCCTTGTGTTATCTATACAACATCCCACTGTTGCTTCATTAAGTGAAGCAATTAATCGGTCAATATACACATTAAACAGCATAGGGGAGAGCAAGGAACCTTGTCTCACCCCGCAAGAGGAGCCAAAACACTCGGATAGTACATTGCCTCACCTAACAGTGAAAGATTGGTGGGAATACCAAAATTTCAATAAATTTAATATGTACATGGGAACCTTCCTCTCTTCTAGTTTTGCAAATAAAATATTGTGGTTCACCCTATCATATGCCTTACTTATATCAAGGAAACAGCTATAAATGGTTGAATTACTGTCAATGTATTTAGATATTGTTTCTTTAAGTACATAGATACACAGGTCAGTTGAATGGGACTTTTAAAGCCAAACTGATTAGGAGATGTCCATAGGAAATCATTTAATCGGAGCAACAAGAGTTTTTCTAGTAGTTTCGAGAAGCAGGAAGCGACAGCAATAGGCCTGTAATTATTGCTGGACAGAATGTCTCCGAACTTATTTTTGACCAGGGGCAAGATATATACCCTCATGAACTCTGCAGGGATATAGCTATGAGCAAGCATGGCTGATAGGAGCAATGATATATGCAGACATACTACGTCATTTGTATATTTTAAGTGCTCATTCGATAAGTCATCTACCCCTGACGCAGAACCAGTCTTTAACTTTTTAATTAACCTCTTTACTTCAGAAAATGATATAAAAATATTTTCCCTTGTCCCTCCCACTATCGTTTCGCTGCAATCTAACTTAAGATTATCCCTACTCACACTGTTAAGAATGTTAGTGGTTTTTCCACAGCTTTGCAATTTCATCCTCCCCCGACACCCCATCGATTGTCGGAGGGAGGACATTTTTGACACCCGTTTGATTCTTAACAAATTTCTAAAATTTATTATCGTTATTTATGCGAGCTTCACAAGCTTTTGATGCTCGAATAGACTCTTCTTCCTGTTTACAGCGCCTTATGGCAGCCTTATACTGACCCCGACTTCTACACATATTCATGTATACTGGTCCTAATCTGGGTCTACCATGAAAGCACCACAAATCATAGGCGTCTTTCGATTCCCTCTTCAGGGGGGCAATAAAATCATTCCATCCAGGAATAACCTCGGAATGATAGTTGTAAGATTTAATCAGGGGGCTTCCTGCTTCTCTTAACAGGGATATTATCTTACTATAATACCCATCTATGAGTTTACAGTAAGAATCATTTGAGCAAGGATTATTACAGGCAAGGTGCAAAATTTCTAAATTATTAAAGAGGTGACATGTTCTGTCTTTGTATTCTATTCTCTGCTGCATATTAACATTGGACCAATCGACGCGATTATTCTTACCTATTGAGTTCTTGTTAAGTCGTGTTGCGCATAAATTGGTAACGTTAATTAATATTTCTAATGGTCTATGATCAGAAAGAAGGAAATCATACAAAATATGAACTCTAACAATTCGATCCTTTAGATTATTACTTCTGAGACAATGATCAATCCACCTGGTGGTACCACTCATATCGCTAACGTATGTAAAATTACCACTGGCTACCCCTACTACATTTACATCACTTATACTTAAATTGGCCGACTCGCACATGTTACCCAATTCTACAAAGAATTCCGAGTTCACATGTGCGTTAAAGTCCTCAAAGCACTCAATTCCAGAACCGATAGATTCGACTATAGCAGAACTTAAATTCAACGGTTTCAAACTTCTTGTTGCGGTTATATATAGGCCCCCAAATCAAACAGCTGCTACGGACGAAGCGTTATATCGTGAACTAAAGAGAATAATCGGTAGTGAGCAGGCTTTAGTTATGGGTGACTTTAATTGCGCCAACGTGAATTACGATACAATGCAGGGAGACGCGGAAGGTAATCGTTTAGTTAATTTTCTCGAGGATAGCTTTCTTATTCAAAAGGTTGGGAACCTACGAGGTTGGACAGTATTTTAGATTTAGTAATAACTACGGATGATAGGCTAATTACTGATCTTCAAGTAATAGAACCGTTGAGCAATAGCGATCACAATATGGTAGAGTTTGTCCTCTCAGTAAGTCACTCGAAACCAACTAACTCGACTAAAATTCCTAGCTTCCAGCACGCAGACTTTAGTAAATTTCGAAATAAATTTTCACACGTCAATTGGGAAAACGTAATGGGGAACTCCAACGCAAAACTAATGTGGGAATCGTTCGTAAAGGTATTTAGGACTATAAATGAGGAATGTGTACCGTACAAAATTAAGCGTGCGAAAGTAAACAACAAGCCCTTGTGGTTTACTTCTAGAGTAGGAGATATTATAAAGAGTAGAGAGAGGGCTTATAGGCTATACAAGTGCGATAAAGATAATCTGTTGTTACGAAACAACTACATATCTCTAAGGCGTGAAGCTAAAAGTGTAATAAAAAAGTCAAAACGCGAATTTGAAATCTCCATAGCTCGTGACGGTAAAGAAAATCCCAAGCGATTCTTTCAATACGTCAATAATAGAAATCCAGTAAAAAGTGTCTTAGGTCCATTAAAAAATGGAAATGGAGATCTAGTCTCTGAAAACAAGGAAATGGCTACCTTGCTAAACGAATTTTTTACGTCAGTTTTTACTATAGAAGATGTAACGAATATCCCTACGATCATAGACATAATACCTTTTGATAATGGTAATATTTTGGATAATATTGTCGTTAGTGAAGGGGAGTAATGCGCTATATTGATAAAATGAAAACGCGTAAATCACCGGGTCCGGATTCCATATATCCCATACAACTAAAAGAATTAAAAGATAGCATTGTTGTGCCGCTAACAAAGATTTTTAATGCGTCTATTTCTGAGGGGTGCGTACCAGATAATTTCAAGTTAGCGAACGTAACACCTATCTTTAAGAAAGGCGATAAAGGTGCGGCGGGAAATTATAGGCCAATCAGTTTAACGTCTGTTGTAGGTAAGCTACTGGAATCAATAATTAGGGATCGTATAGTCGAACACTTAGAAGTGCATAATCTGGTCAGAAATACGCAGCACGGTTTTAGGCGAAACAAATCTTGCTTAACTAATCTTTTAGAATTTTTCCAAAGCGTGGTTAACGTTTACGATAGACATCGGGCGGTTGATGTAGTGTATTTAGATTTTCAAAAAGCGTTTGACACCGTGCCGCACAAAAGACTGATTGAAAAAACTAAGGCTCATGGAATCAGGGGTGTAGTAATAAATTGGCTAGAAGAATGGTTGCGAGGCAGGAAACAGAGGGTGGTCGTTGATGGAGCGGAGTCGTGTTGGGCTAATGTAGCGAGTGGCGTTCCTCAGGGTTCTGTATTGGGCCCCTTGCTTTTTCTTATATATATTAACGATTTAGATGTCGGCCTAGTCAGTACAGTTTCAAAGTTTGCGGATGACACGAAGCTGGGTGGTAGGGCGATTAATGACGAAGATAGAGGTAAAATTCAGGAAGATCTGAATAAAATCGTTGATTGGTCAGTCACATGGCAAATGAGATTTAACGTGGATAAGTGCAAAATTATGCATATAGGTTCGCGTAACGGTAATTTTGCGTATAGTATGTCAGGGAAAGATTTAACAAGCGTAGAGCAGGAAAAAGATTTAGGAGTTATAGTCACTGGTGATTTAAAAGTAGCGAAACAAAGTACCGCGGCGGTCAATAAGGCGAACAAAGTGTTAGGTTTTATAGCTCGAAATTTTGAGTACAAATCGCGCGATATTATAGTTCCACTTTATAAATCATTAGTTAGACCCCATTTGGAGTACGCGGTCCAATTTTGGAATCCGCATATGCGCAAAGATATAGACAAAATCGAAAGAGTTCAAAGACGAGCAACTAAGATGATTCCGTCTCTTAGGTCAAAGTCGTACGAGGATAGGCTTAAAGAGTTAAAATTGACTACACTCGAGACTAGGAGGTTAAGGGGTGATCTAATCCAGGTTTTCAAAATTATGAATGGGTTTGATAACGTAGATAGAGACAGCTTTTTCGAAATATCTCAATATAATAGGACTAGAAATAACGGGTGTAAGTTGACAAGTAGAAGGTTCGAGACAGCAGTTGCGAAAAACTTTTTTACGCATAGAATAGTAAATAGCTGGAATAGTTTGCCGGTAGAAGTAATTAGTAGCACGTCTATAAACATGTTTAAGAATCGATTGGACGCGTATGTTGATAGAAAGGGTATAGTTTAAGGTAGTAAAATTAAGGCTTTGTGGGGATAGATCCCACACCTCAACACAAGTGTTGTGGGATATAGGGAGGCAGCGTCTTGGGTTAGAGGATACTCTCTGTCCTTACACACCCCATTTAAAGAGATTCCTCTGCCGAGCGGTGCCCCCCATAGTACTGTGAGGTATTGAAAAACTCATGATCTTCACTTGCCCCACAAACACCTTTAAATGGGAGACCCATAATGGGTGCACACACATTTCTACATTACTGTACAGTCTTTACAGCCACACCTACACTTTTCCTCGTATGTGTATACACAATACACGATTACGAACACAGTTAGGTAGACCAGCCATGAGTGGATCCTAGGGTCTTTGTTGGTCTGAAACATTATAACATTATAACATTATTATACAGTGAGAATATTTGGGGTTATCTGATAATAACTTAATTTTGTACACCAAATCAATGTATTCATCTAGATTACTGCCGTTGTTGTATGGTAAATAGCAGTTTACAATTAATATGCAATCATTGTTCACTTGTAATTCAATGCCTAACAACCTTACATTATCGCTTGTTAAAAATTTTAAAATTTTATATGTTTTGACAAATTTTTCTTTAATAAGAAAGCAACACCACCAAAAGGCCTACCGCACATTAATTCATCTGACAAGTCTACTGCTGATGACGCATGGTACATAAAGTCATCATGGATGGTAGAGAGGAATTTTAGCTCTTGCTTAGGTAGCCAGTGCTCCTGCAGGAGTATCAAATCTGCACTGTCGCAGATTTTATGAACATTTACAGTTGAATTCCTCACTGACCTTACATTATATGAGACTATTTTCAACAAGTTATCCGCCATGACTGATAGAGAATTTATTATTAGTAAGATTATTATTATTATTATTATTAGTAAGATTATTATTATTATTATTATTAGTAAGATTATTATTATTATACACAGTACAACTTTCATGCATTACCGTTAGTGCGCCTATTATTATTATTATTATTATTATTATTATTATTATTATTATTTTGCCTGTTATCAAATCTCCTGGAAAAGTGAATAAACTGATTAACAATAATACTGTCTGGCCATTGACTCATATTATACGGACTAGTACAGTTCCCGCCGCTTCGCTGACGGTTAGACAGGCTAAACTACAGAAAAAGAACCCAGCCGTGAAAATTTTGAGCTTCACATTGTGTCAACATTTCTGAATCTGGTATCTCCCAAAACCTCCTCACCCCCATTCATACAACTTGGGGGCTAACCCCCTCGCCAATTACCCCCACCCCTACCCATTACCCCACCCCCACCCTTCCCCCATTGCTAAACTACAGAAAAGAACACAGTCATGAAAATCTTGAGCTTCACATTGCCGCCCGTAATACAATTTCTGATTTTTTTTTACAATTTCTGAATTTTTTTCTCACAATTTTTTCTCACAATTTCTGAAAGTGTGACGGACAGACAGACGGACAGCTCTCTTATTATAATATAGATTGAAATGCGCATCTACACCTTTAATTATTACTTTAAAAGAGTTATAATACGAAGATTTCGTGTTTAGTTTATTAACTATCACTATACTGTGTTCAATGATTTCTTCTATCATGTGTCGAATATCGCTTGCCTCGTTCGAGAGCTGAATTCGCGACACAAATAGGGTGAGATTCTCCATCGGTGGCCTCGCCGCGGAGACCGGTTGAGGAGACCTTTGGGACGGGCACCTATTAACAGTTACCCACCCGTCCTGCTCCCTCGATCTCCCTGAGATCGAGGGTTCGCCTGCCTGGGGGATGGGAGGCACAACCTTTGGGGGATAGGAGGCCCCTCCCTTACTCTGTGGCTTGGTGAGGGTCTGCTAGCGGTGTTTATACCCTGACGGCCGCGCGTGCCTCTCCTTCTTCGGTGGGAAGGGGGGGAACTGCGCACCGAGCGAGGCGTAATCGAACACCTCTCCTCTGCAGTGGGAGGCAGGGAAGAGGGCAATGATGCCTCGACTCTCGGCATTGGACTGTCCCTGTTCCTCATTGTGAGATCGGGAGCAGGGGTCCTTTCCTGAACGGGAAGGGGGTTGACCGCTACCCCTGCATGCTGCGTTTCCACCCCACCTTCAGGGGGAGAGTTGGAGGCGGGGATTTCGTTTCCCTCGCTGCCCGACGCGCTTCTTGGAGATCTGGCTTGCTGAACTACTTCCGAGTAACTGGGCTTTGGGAGGAGTCTCTTTCAACGCATCTAACTCTGAGATTATTATTTTTATCATTTTATTATTAATTATTATTTTGATTATTTTTAAGTATTTAATTTACATATTCAATTAACTATTTTACATATTTAATTTCATGCGCCAATCGAAAAATGTTAGCTAGCTTTCTAGCGATTTTGTGTTTCATGAGTATTGCGTCATTTTTCACGGCACCTGGCAACCGCAGTTTATCGATTTTTGTTTACATTCATTTAAATATTTAGTTTGTGAACTTTCTAAATTTTGATAATTTTAAGTACTGTATTGATTAAAACTTTGTGTGTATGAATGTGTGTGTGTGTGATCATATGTGAAGGCCGCTTGGTCTCAAAAATGTAACTAATAAATGAAATAAAACATTAACTATGTTATTTTTAAATTTGTATTCAGTTTTTTACACATTTTAAAATTTAGTTTCAAAGTTTTCATTTAATTTACAATTTTTCACATTGTATTGCACACACAAAATTACATAGATTATTACAGGTTATTACTGTCCAGCCTGTAACGACTGCTACTCCTGAGCGATCATTTTTAAACTTACGAAAGTTAAAAACCTGGTTACGATGTACCATGGGAGAAGAGCGTCTGTCAGGTTTGGCGATAATGGCTATGAATAGGAGTTGACTCATCTTAGATGATGCGATGCCCCTCTTATTCTCAATAACTTTGCCAGGAAAAAAGCAAGGCGCCTGAATTTATTGTTAGAATAATTCTAAGATCTTATTATGCATTAATAAAACGTTGATGTACGTTATATCGAGCAATTTTCAGTATAAATTTGATATCTTCATGCTAAAAAGAGATGCTCTACTGCAGTTTATTTTAAAAGGCAGAAAATGTAGTCACAGCCTAAAACTTCAAATTTTCTAGCAAACGATGTCTCCGGACCTCCTAGAAACTCGCGCGCTAGCTGTTGCCTCCCCTAATCAGATTTTTTATCATATTTTTTATATTTTTTATAAAATAATTTTTATATTTTTATTCATGATGTGTCTTAGCAGTAGCTAGTTAATCATCTCTAACTGAACGATAAGCTCATCATGAACGTACATAAAAATTATTTATCTCTATTTCAATTATACTTCTACGATTAGTTCGAAGTTCACCCTCCCACCCTTGGCAAATTTTTGGGTACGCCCCTGGATACAACACTACGGTATTGGTACAACACTTGAAATGGGCCTACTGCGGTCTTAATGAGAGAGTTAGTTTGAACGGTAATGGGAACACTTTTAGGGCCTACGTGATTAGGCAGAGCTTGCGGAAGTATGACGTAACAAAAACACTGTAGGCCGAGTAAGGGCCGAAGAGGCTTACCAAGATGATGAGTAACTTTGGAGATTGAAGACCGACGTGAAGGGTTGACCGTATTGCGTTTCGCCGTAGATGACCTTGGAGACTGTATACCTACGTGAGGGTTTGATCGTACACTAATACCTCGCTATTCGCAACCCCGCTTATTCGCAATTGATATTTAAACACCCATATTCGATATTCCCAAAGCATACCCTACTTATTCGCAAAGTGAATCCTCGAATCACACAGTGAGGAGCTAACTAGAGGACTTGATCAAGTTGGAGCAGCATCTAGCAGTGGACGAAGAAGAGGAGCAGGCCGAGAGTCCTCCTCCACTTTGACCCGAATGTGGAGAGGAGCACCACTGTCATCCGCAACGTCAAGAACGACATTCGAGCCTACTATGAGTTTCTGGAGGAGAAGAGGAAGATGGCTCGCCAACCGACACTTCATGCATTTTTCCAGCCCAAATCCCCCCCTTCTCCTGATATAGCTGTCACTCCAACTTCTTCAACCTCCAAGTTCGCGTTCCATAGGCTTTTAAGTCCTCGTTCCTACAGCAGCAGTGTCAGTGCCGTCTCGAGTGGGAGGCCGATGACCCTGGCTGGCCCCTCTTCACCCCAGTAACTCCTCACCCTCTCCTTCTCTTTATGCCAGCTCTGGTACGCCATTGACACTCACAGCAAAGGTAAATGCTAGTTTAACTGTTTTACACTTATTGTAGTATGTAGGGGAACGCATCCCCATAATTACATTGATTCTTATGGGGAAAATTGCCCCGATATTCGCAATGACTTTTAGGAACGCATCCTTTGCAATAACTGGGGTATTGCTGTTATTGAAAAATTTATTATTTAGCTTGAGAGATTATTTTGATTTAGGTGTAGTATTAAGGTTAAGTTTACTTTAAATAGACACGGTAATTATAGAAATAATAATGGCCTATTTAGACACTGTCAACACAGCTACAGACTTTTTCACTGTAGGTTGCAGTGGTTTTCAGGTTAAATTTGGTCAGCAGCCAGATTACTAACTATGGTGAAGCTAAATTCATCAAAATTAATTTAGACTTACCAAAAATGAAGTTGCCAGTTGAACGTTACCCTTTCAGTTTCTAACTGATTCATAAGTTTCATTTAGTTTCCAGGTTTTTAATTTTCGTTGTTAAGTTTTAGGTTATTGTTTAACACACTGCTAGGTTATTTATTTGTAGGGGCTATTTCCCAGACCTAGGTTTTGCAGGTTAAGTTAGGCTAGGCTGGATTGCCCTTAAGTTTTTGGTTTTAAAGGTTTGAGGTTTTGAAGGTTTTATTAAGTTAAGTTAGGGCTATATTGCCTTTAGTTTTAATAGGGGCTATAACAGCCATTTAATTATTGAGTTAGGGCCGTTGTAGCCGGTTCGAGTTTCGTCTAGGTACCTAGTTTTTCTCTTACCTTAGTTATTTTCTTTAACTTACTTGCACCTAGTTCTGATAGGCCTCTATTTAGTTAAACATGGGTTTTGATTAATTGCAGTGGTTATTAATTAAGGATACGGTTTAATTAAAGGTTGTTAGGTTTGAAGGTTGACTCAGTTTCCCGGTTTGGGTAACCACGAGCATTTTAATTTTTTTGAGAAAAAAGGGCCCGCTTCATGCGGTCAAAAATTTTCAAGACTGGACAAAGCTCCGTTTTTCTTTGTCCCAGAAACTTTTTTTTTCCTTCTTTTTGTTAATTAGGGAAACCCAACTTCACTAGTTGGTTAGAAACGAGGGTTTTTATTTTTATTTAGTTTGTTTATATTTTATTTGGAAATATATGCGGTTATTTCTAACCACTTTTTTCAACAGCTGTATTGCGTTTTGCCGTAGATGGCCTTGGAGACTAGGCCTACATGAAGGTTTGACTGTATTGTGTTTCGCCGTAGATGACGTTGAGACTGTAGACCTACGTGAGGGTTTGACCGTATTGCGTTTCGCTGTAGATGGCCATGGAGACTGTAGGCCTACGTGAAGGTTTGACTGTATTGTGTTTTGCCGTAGATGACTTTGGAGACTGTAGGCCTACGTGAAGGTTTGACTGTATTGTGTTTCGCCGTAGATGATTTTGGAGGTTGACTGTAGAGGGCCTGGGCTTCTGGTGATTGCTTCTGCAGGCGGACTGGCTTTACCGGCGAGAGGATGAGTGTTGAGAGCCGGTAAAGACTTGTTGAGAAGGGGCCAACGGAAAACGCTTACAGCAGTGATGTTGTTTCTTGCAGGATGAACTTGTAGCGGGCCTTACTTCATAATAGACTTCGTGTATGCTCGACCGGAGCCTTGGAGGAACAGCAGGCCACTCTCCGGCGAAGACCTGAGAGCGGGTGGCGTGACGAGTAGTGCTACTGACGAAGGTGCTGAGAGTGAGACGTCACGACCAAAACGAGGAAATGGCAAGTGAGAATGAGTTGAGAAAAAAACAGCATTTTATAGGCCTTGGTAACGTCCTCTGGTGGTCGTTTCTGGAAATACCACAAAATCTGTGTTTCCTGTGGTTCTGTTTCATGCCCACGTGTATAGCCTTTGTTTTGATGGATCTTTTTGGTTTGACGGCCTGTAATATTTTTTAACATTACTTGTTTTTTATTCACTAATTTAGTTCCGTCTATAGAATTTACTGTTGAAAAGGAAAATAGCGAATGCTTATCACTTTTGGATCTAAAAATTCAGAGATGCACAAATCAATTCAAATTTGAAGTTTTACACGAGCCTACTAATAATAATAATAACTCGTATTATTCGGACCATCACCCTTCAATAAAATCTTCAATTTTTTTCTTCTGTGTTTCTCAGAATATTAAGAGTTGTTAGTCCTGAAATTTTAGATTCTGAATTATGCAATACTATGAACGTTGGTATGAAATTGTTATGCTATTCCATTTCTAGAAAATTGTTTAAACAAAGCTAAAAAAGGTATCATAATAGCGTAATTGAAAAGGAATTTGACCATAAAAATATCCTTAACCTTCCTAACCACTAAATTTAAACATCTTCCGACCTTACTTAAAACAGCTATTCGAATTAACGTAGTTTTTAAGTATAAAAATAAAGTTAAATCTCGCCTGATGCGGAACAACCCAGAAAATGCAGCTGGTTCTGTCTATTCAAGTGGATGTAAATAATGCGACTCCATTTATATACTCTTAGGTCAAACTGGGAAAACTTTTGACGGCAGAGTAAAACAACGCAAACATACGTGTAGCTCGGCAAATAATTCTAATGCACTGTATATGTATATATAGATATGTTCATAGTATTAATTGGGAAAGTTCTGAATTTGGAACGAGTGTAGTTTACGTCTCCCTGACGCAAAAGGGGACACAAACTACACTAGGTCAAAGTTGGGGAACGTAAACTACACTAGGATCTTTAGGAGACATTTTTTAAATGAATCCATCAAATAAAACGTTAAAATTAACGAAAATATTAAGGTTAAGTCGTAATATTTTCGTTAGTTTTAACGTTTTATTTGATTAGGTAATAGGTATACACAAACAAAGTTGGGGAACAAACTATAGGATAATGTAGGGGAACGTAAACTACACTAGGCACCACAGGGGGACGTAAACTACACTCGTTCCCCGAATTTTTTTTTTAAAATAAAGACATAGTTGAAAGGAACATTCTGAAATGTGCATTAATACATTATAAATAATTTCAATATAACAGTTCGGAAATATATAAAATGGATTGCATCTTGTTAAAATATCTTTTTCCTTCAATTAGTGCGAGTCAATTTTTTGTTGACCCTTTCTAACTGTTTACGCTGTACAAAGATATATATTTCCGGCTTCTTGTCCTTTCCCTTCATTCCCTGATGAAGCGTACTGTTGTATGCGCGAAAGACCATGGAATAGTTTCTCATTTTTCCTCGTGAATGTGCGTCATTTATTTATTCCACGTGTTTAATTGTGAAATTCATCCCATATATTAAAAAACAGCAATTGTCTTCCACAATGTTTAGGTTTTGTTGTAGCATTTAAACTGCACCTTCTTTTCTTTTCACAAATACAGAGCAAGAGTTATTCTGTTCCGGAGCTTTTTGGCCTTGACCTTGATAATGAACCCGTACGTGTGTGTGTGTGTGTGTGTGTAACACATACTGACTAGATATAATGAAATGTGTTAACCGCAGATACATGAATAAAGTACAATTTCAGAAAAAAAAAATCTTTTAGAAACATTTATAATGTAAAACACAAAATTTCTAATAGGTGATGACTGGATTTTGTTTTTAAAACTTTTTTACTGTCACCAAAAAAAATAAAATATGCAAAGGAAAACAATATTACCAATTAGGTAGTAATTTTTTATGCTTTTTAGAAATTATGTTTCTAGGCGAACTTTTTTCCGAAACTGTACAATTGTCTACTGTTCCATTTATAAATATTTGTTAATATTAATAGAGGTACAGTGCGTAGTATTATTAACTGGATTTAATTGTGTAAGAACATAATAAATAATTTGTCGATACAAGTTTTGGCATAAATCTTAAAAATAAATTAGTTTACCCAAAATTATGTTTCCAATATGCTTCAACAGTAACATTTCTAAAGAATAAAGTTTAAAATACAGGTAATTTCTTAATATTTAATTTTCAACTAAAAATTTTCAGTTCTTTCTTAGATTTTGTATAATATTTAAGCAATATTTTTCAAAAAATTCATATTCAAATTAAGTCAACGTTCGATAATGCTATTGTAATATTATCTCTTTTAAATCTATTTAAAACAGATTCTCCCTTCGGGTTGAGGATCTACCGGATTCATGTGAAGTATATTACGCTGAAATATTAGCGGATTGATCGTAATGGTACAGTAAATCGTTTTACAACCACTAGCAACAATGCTGGCATTGTTTTTTTTACATGTTACTGAAAAACCACGAACATGCGTTTTCAGTAGTTTTAGTTTTCTGTTGTTTTTTTAATAATGAATAGGAGAAAGTTAACGAAAATTATATGATAGTGTAGTTGTTATTTCAGCTGAATTTAATTCGATAAATTATAATAATTTATTATTACTTTATTATAATAAATATAAACGTGCTAATTAATTTGTAATGTAATTCTTCCAGTAATTTCCCATTATGTCATTTTAACCTTTAAAAAGGTTTTTCTAAGACTGAATAAAATTACCCACAATAAAATAGGGAATGATATTATGATACGTTATGTATTATTTACACGGTCAAGTAAATTCGTTTTCCTAAAACGATTTCATCAAAATATTAGTTCCACTTTTATTAAACTCACGAAGAAAATTAAAATTTTTCGTGTGAACCTCCCGAACTGACTCACATTATGACGTCATAACTAAAGAATATGGGAAAGTTGCCAACTATAATTATTATTACCATAACTCTTCATTGATCCATACTTTTAAATTGATATAATTTTATAGAATTCACAATTTTAATACGTAACTTTACTCATTAAACGTGAAATTTAGTATTTTAACTATATATTATTATAAGAATAAATATACCTTTAATAGAACAATAAATAACAAAAATGGAATAGACGCTACGGCAACTATTTTATATTCTTGCCAAGTGTTTCCATACGTTACAATTATTTACTGATGAGACATTCCGACTGAAAATACAAGAAAATAAAGAAGTAATAACTCCCTAAATTTAAATTCCTGAAGTGCAATCACTCATTCGACAACAATCAGGCATTCGATTTGCAATCTCAAATTATAATTATGTGATTCGATCAGTGAATGTAAATTGTTTGAAATTTTAAATACGAACCGAATTAATGAACACCCAAAGTATTAAGATAATTATTCGCACAAGTTTCCTATTTTAATATCGATCAAAACTTTTATTTTATTTCAACGTTTTACTCCATATATAATAAAATTAATGAAATGAATATTTACTTTAAAAATGTGATGTGTTTGTATAGTTCAGAGAAAAAATCTGTTTCTCCTGTTGTATGTTAGGGTAAGGTAAAGTACAATATTAAAGTTTTCTAGTATATATATATATATATATATATATATAATATATATATATATGAGAGAGGTTGTGTTGATAAAATCATTAATTTTACCTGAATTTAAGTATATATTATATATATAATATATATACCTTCATATATATATATATATATATATATCACTCATACAAAGTATTTTAAATATGCGATTCACTTATATTAAGAAATTTAAGGAATTTTCATGCTTAAAGTATTACTATATAAGGTCGAACATTCCTTCCGCCCATCGAATCATTTTTAGAACGTTGGATACAGTTATTAATAAAATTTATTTTAGTCTTCCCTTTTTTAATTTATATTTTAAATATTTATCTGTTCGATGCAGACACGGAAAGCATTTGTAAACACAGATTCTGACGTTATTTTTAGGAGTTTATTAATATTTCAGGCCGGTTTTCGTTATTTATTTAATAATAATAATAATAATAATAATAATTGCAGTTATTGTAAGGACAGAATTTTAAATACAGGGTGTCTGGGCTTAAATGGCAATAAAAAAAAACATTATAAATGTATTTTATTGTCATTTAAGCCCGGACACCCTACTACAGTATATCTAATAGAGTGCCAAATTTGAGGCAATAAAAATTACGTTTCATGACAAAAATACGTTCATTATTCATAATTTTTATACGTAGGTTGTGATATTTATGTACAGTAATTGGGAATCATCGTAATTTTAACTTAAAGTTAAATATATAATTGTTGTACAACCTATAGCGTTCGTTTTGAAAGTATTTTTAAGTTAAAGAAAACAGTAAATTAAAACTAAAATTGATTTTCAAAAAGGTTTTAAAAGAAACGAAGAGAAAGAAGTAGTTTGAGAAAAGTTTGTGAAAAGTAGCTAATACATTTTTTTTTTTTTTTTTTTGAGTAGAAAATTTTGCGTAAACCTTTTTCCTTTTTAAATGTTTCTATATTATTCGAAATATTAACTCGTTCGTATGAGAAGGGTCTCGATCATGTTTCGAGTGTAATGTTAGAGTAGGCGTTTGAAAGTTGTAATGATCGTGGTGCCTTGAATTCCTCGAATGGTTTAATCATCGTTTCACGTAGATTATGGTCTTCCTTATAAACTATAATGTTTTTTAATGAATATATCAATTTGCGTACGTCATTAAGCTCAAGAGGTTGTAAGGATTTGAAAATAGGCCTCGCGTTTTCCTCGCTTCCTACTTTTACTTAATTTAAATTTAAATTGTTTTAAAATTTTTGAAAAGACGAATAAAAATGAAAAAAAGAATTTGGCGAAACGTTTAAAAATAAATGAGAATGTTTGCCGTTGTTTTCAGTCTTCTCTTATGCAAACTTCGTTTTCCTAGTTAACATCTCAATATTAGTCTATTATTTTATTATTATTATTATTATGTATGTACATTTAAATTTATATTTTGTGTTTATTAAGTTCATATACTACTACTACTACTACTACTAATAATAATAATAATAAACTTGTATACCTGTAATTCTTACTCATTCTTGTCACCTTTACTGTTGTATAAAGTCATCATTATCACTTTCACCGAGTCCTCAGAAATGTTTTCCACTTCCCACGCCATTCGACATATGTGTCATAATTTTACGACTAATTTCTTTACCATATTTCAAAATGTCTCAGTAATCATGATGCATAACTTCCTTATTGCCCTTCTGACCCTACTCACCCTTTACTATTATTACTAGTACAGTTCCCGTCGCTTCGCTGACGGTTAGACAGGCTAAACTACAGAAAAGAACGCAGCCGTGAAAATTTTGAGCTTCACATTGTGTCAACATTTCTGAATCTGGTATCTCCCGAAACCTCCTCACCCCATTCATGCAACTTGGGGGCTAACCCCCTCCCCATTACCCCACCCATCCCCCATTACCCCCACCCCCACCCTTCCCCCATTACTGCCCGGGATAAATTTCACAAACAGACAAACAGACAGGCTAAACTACAGAAAAGAACGCAGCCGTGAAAATTTTGAGCTTCACATTGCCGCCCGTAATACAATTTCTGAATTTTTTTTTCACAATTTTTTTCTCACAATTTCTGAAAGTGTGACGGACGGACGGACGGACGGACGGACAGACGGACAGCTCTCTTATTATAAAGGGTGATCCAGAGAAATGGGACCCAAAAGAAACCCCTGTAACTCTTAAAGTATAAGTCCTTTTATAAAATCATACGCATCATTCGAAAGAGGATAGTTACAAGTTTGTACAGGATTGTATAGGTTTTGACAATACAAGACAAGATAAGATACAAAACAAAATAAAAGTGTTAGTTAAAACTAACCCTTCAAGATGACTGCATGGACTGTGGAACAGCTGCGTTTCATAACTGAGCAATATTATGAGCATGGAAGAAGTGTAGTTTCAGCTCTTAGAAGGTGATTTTGACATCTGAAATTTGTCTTGAAAGATCTTTGAGCTGAAACTACACTTCTTCCATGCTCATAATATTGCTCAGTTATGAAACGCAGCTGTTCCACAGTCCATGCAGTCATCTTGAAGGGTTAGTTTTAACTAACACTTTTATTTTGTTTTGTATCTTATCTTGTCTTGTATTGTCAAAACCTATACAATCCTGTACAAACTTGTAACTATCCTCTTTCGAATGATACGTATGATTTTATAAAAGGACTTATACTTCAAGAGTTACAGGGGTTTCTTTTGGGTCCCATTTCTCTGGATCACCCTATAGTATAGATTATTACCTATGCTTCCCGTTTCTCATGTACCAAACTGGCTACATTATCATTCCATCATGTTGTTCCTCTTCCTCCACTCCCTCCAACACTTTTTTTGCCACGCGTTCTCCGCCATTTCAGTCACACATTTCTTAAAACATCCCCCTCTTTCTTCTAGACCAAAACTTTCTACATTTAACCCATTCAACTTACTCTCCACCTTTTTCTAAAACTGTCCAAGCTCTTCCTCTTCCAGCCTTTCTATCTTCAAATGCGCTCTCTCCTAACTCTTCCCAGTTGCGCTTCTTTCATTCTGTCTGAAATACCAGAGATACTGTACAATTTCAACTTACAAAGAACAAACATATGGTTTGAAAGACCACCATTCAAACGCCTTAGTGGTTTTACGTCACACACACGCATCTTTAACTTTAATATTCTTTTCTGAAAGACTGTATAATCACCCCAACTTCTTCCTTGTCTCACTCACTTTACTTATTGTATACTACGTATACTTATGTAAATCCCCATGTTTGAAGAACTATCCCCACACAAACCATTTTCACTACACAGTTTTTTCAACCTTTCAACACGTTCACACTTACTTGGTATACCAAATGGCTTAACATGTCACCTTTCGGCCCCATTTCAACTTTCCCATTCATATCTCCAATTACTATTACTTAATACCCACTTTACACCTGTCCAACTGCATTTCCAAACTTTATCCATGATCGCTCTGTCGCCTGATCCGTTGCACCCTCGCATGAAGCATATACAACAAAACGCACAACCTCACCGCTTCCTTTATTACTCTAAATTTTACACACAAACACCTAAAACTCACTAATTTAAACTATCATATTTCCTCTTTCATCAACACTACCACTTCCCCCTTCCCATTATCCCTTAACTACACTACCTCTTATTCCTTTCATTCCAGACCATCCAAACTCCTCACTTCCTTTCAGCGTCGTCTCACACAGACCAAGTAGATTAACCTCGTCACTTTTAAACACTTCGTCGACAATACCAAACAATGACGTTAGTCCGCTTACACCGCTCCTTCCCTTTTACTCCGCATATATTCCGGGCTAACGACATCTGATCCACTTGATATAATATCGACAAGTTATTGTGGATCAGATTAAGTTAGGTTAGGTTAGGTTGTTAGCAAAGGTGACGACCAAACGGGTATAGGTTTATATATTGCGCACCTGCCTTTTCCTGCTAGAGTGATCACGGAGTAATAACACTGGTCAACACTCATTTTATTGCCAATCATATTAGAGTGATTTTGGGGTAACTTTGTGGTGCTGATTCCGAATATGACATCAGTTTTGCTAGATTGGCTCTAATTTATGAGATAATTGGTACACCATTGAAACGTAAAAATGCAAAAAATTTAATGTTCAGGCGGAGCCTACTTACAAATCGCATTGAAATTGTCTCAAATCATACAAAAGTAAACACATGAAATACATAATGGCATTTTATTCGGCATAATAACAGATAAACAGTAAGCCGATTCGCATAATTACAATTAATGTATAATAAATCTCTGTTTGTACGATTCTCTTTTATGTGGGTTATCAGGACAATCACGTTGGAGGTTCCAGCAATAGTCTGCCATCATGTGTCTGTCCCATCTGCCTTGATACCTTTCCTCCATCACCTTGATATCTTGATGAAACCTCTCCCCTTGTTCCTCGCTAAAATCACCAAGATTATCCGGAAATCTGTGTAAGTGGCTAAGGAGAAAGTGTACCTTTATGCTCATATTAGTACCCAACTTTTCAAAGTTTGTGAGCATGTTTTGCACCAGTTCTTCATAATTGTCTGCTTTGTGGTTACCCAAGAAGTTCTTGACAACTGAGACATAACTGCACCAGGCAGAAGCTTCAACACCATTCATAAATTTTGTGAAATTAGAATCCTTGATAAGTGTACGGATTTGAGGGCCATCAAAGATTCCAGCTTTTAGTTTTTCCATACTTAGTCCAAGGAACGATCTACAAATGTATTTGAAGCAATCGCCATCTTTGTCCAAGGCCTTAACAAATTGTTTCATTAGTCCCAGCTTGATATGAAGTGGTGGGAGGATGATTTTTTCCCTGTCAACCAAAGGCTCGTTAATGATGTTCGCTGCACCTACAGTCATGTTTTCTCTTGAAGGCCATGTCACTTTTTTCCAATGATCTTGCCTTGCCCTACTATCCCATAAACAGATGAAACAAGGGTACTTCGTATATCCACTTTGCTGCCCAAGCAAGAAGTTTACCATCTTTAGATCAACACAAATAGACATCTGGTGCTCATGATAGCAGAGTTTCTGCAGGACCATTTTGATATTTTCATATTCTTCTTTAAGTTTTGTTGAGTGAGCAATTGGAAGAGATGCATATCGGTTACCATTGTGCAATAAAACACATTTCAAGCTTCTACTGGAGCTGTCTATAAAAAGCCGCCAATCTCCTGGTCGATATTCCAGTCCCATTTGAAGAACAAGTCCAGGATGTTATTGCAGTATACAAGTTCTTCATCTTAGCTGAAGTAAGGAAGAAGTCCCGAATATTCGCGTGTCTCACCATCTAGAATGTTCCGGTAGTTTCCCATATGCACGCGTTATGGTTACGTTTCCTATTAATTGAGGGTATTCATTATCTCAAGAACTAGAGCCAAATCGGAAAAACTACTTTCATTTTGGAATTCAGCAACCCCAAAATACCCTAAATTCGTACGAATTTCCTTGGCAACGAAACAAAATTTTTTTTTGTTGAGCTGTGTAATCGCTCCCCTCCAAGGCTCCTACAGGACTCGTGAGAACTAACAGTCGACGCGACGGTGGGTTCTCACTTCTCAGCCCAGTTGCCTGCCCCTGTTAGTCACTTTTTACGACATGCTGAGGAAGCAGTGGGTGTATTCTTGTTCCCCATCCCATTATTATATATTATTATTATTAGTAGTTAGTAGTAGTAGTAGTAGTAGTAGTAGTATATCTAGTTTCAAACTTAGTCCATGTATCACAATAGTATAGTTCAGATTTTACTACATCTACAGTTCATATAATTTTCTATATACGGTAATTATTTCTTTATCGACTGTAATCCTATCACTAACTGTACGTGGGCTGATAGAGCTGAGTTGAACTCTGAAATAGGTCACTTATTGAAAGTGTGGGTATGAGCACATATACGAGTATATACTGTGTATATATATACATACATATATATATATATATTATTGCGCCTCGGTGGTGTAGTGGTTAGCGTCGCTGACTACGAATCCATTGGCCCCGGGTTCGAGACCCAGTGACGGCAGCCGGCGCGCAGCAAAACCCAGCTGTTCATCCTTCCACACAATAAA
This sequence comes from Bathynomus jamesi, assembly GCA_023014485.1. Classification (NCBI taxonomy): domain Eukaryota; kingdom Metazoa; phylum Arthropoda; class Malacostraca; order Isopoda; family Cirolanidae; genus Bathynomus; species Bathynomus jamesi. The sequence goes on along the minus strand of JAJOZX010000621.1, from coordinate 1,206,709 downwards.
GAAAGTGGTGGTAGGTAAATGGGTGGCCTAGTGGTTAAGACGCTGGGCTGCTGGTGGGGCGTGGTTCGGATTCCACTTTAAACTGTAGGTCTAAGGTGGAGTGAAAAGCTTGACCTTCGTCAGAATGAACGGGTCTTTCCTGTTTCATTAACTGTTTCCGATTTTTATGAAAACAACGTGATATGTACAGTTTTTCACGCTGATTTCAAAATTATAAACCATTTCATCGAGAAATATTTAGGTTAGGTTAGGTTAAGTTAGGCTTATTAGCATTTGATGGTTTTTTCTAGGACACTGTTTTTCTTTCGGTATTAAGTTATATTCTTGTAAAAAATTTACTGCATTTTCTTCTGTCTCAGTCTTCCTATATAATTCTATAAAATTAAATTTGTCAGTCATTGGAAAGTAAAAAGATGTTGAACTATAGTCTATGCTTGCAGCGGAAGAACAAAATAGATGCGCAACGCCACCGTTTAAAAAATAGTCTAGCGGTCACTCTAGAGTCTAGCCTATGCTTGCAGTGATTACACCGTTCTAGTACTTTTTGTAGTATTCTATAATTTACTTTCATTTCGAAAAAACTTATTCTTAGAATCAGCGTATTATTTTAAAATTTCAATAGCGTACGCCGTTTCAAACATTTGCTAGTTTCTGCACATTATGACTTTTTGGTTATATATTTCTCCATGAAATGGTTTATAATTTTGAAATCAGCGTGAAAAACTGTACATATCACGTTGTTTTCATAAAAATCGAAAACAGTTAATGAAACAGGAAAGATCCGAATGAACAATTCGGGCGGAAGCTAACCAAAGGCCCTATATATATATATATATATATAGTACAGTATATACGAGTATAATGTTGAATGATCAACATTCAAGATATATAGTTACAAGATTAAACGTAAGTTTGAATAAAAGTTTCACTGTTTTGCACAAAGCACTGTTCTGCCTATACACCCATTCAGTTCAGGGTACGAGCAGTTCGCAGTACTACTGCGTAGTATATATAAGTTCGACGTACTGACAAGGCTTCCGTATACGTGGTTTATCTCCACTGGCAGCTACAGGTTTCTGTCTAATGTGTGGTCAAGTTCAAAATCATTTACGTTCCTGTGTCACTAGTTTACATTGCAGACACTTCTGTGTCTCTGTAGGTCCAGGTACATGATTCGTCAGGAGCGAGATACACTATGAATCGGTGTTTCCTCATATATATATATATATATATATATATTAGTGGTGGACCGGATATCCGCATCATTTTTAACATCCGCATCCGCACTTCTGACTGCGGATTTTGTGCGGATATTACCTCTAATAAATTATGCAATTTACAATGAAATTAGCTTATAAAGTAGCTTATAAGGCCCAGTCATGCACATTTCATGTAAAGTATTAATTATTAATGAACAAACAAATATATAAACCTCAAAATATAAATACGTGGTAACGCAGAAAATTGAATGAAATTTGTTTCATTGAATTTTCTGTGGCTGAAACTCTTGAGAGTTATTATTTTTATCATAATGAAAACATTAATATTAATTTTAATTCTTATGCATTGCTTACCATAATAGTAATATCATGAAATTTTAAAAAATTGTCATATATTCATAATTCTATATATATTGATAGATTAACTAAATATCCGCATCCGCAGATATTGAAATTAAAATCCGCATCCGCAGATGTTGAAAAACTGACATCCGGTCCACCACTAATATATATATATATATATATATATACACACCTCGTTAACCTCGTTGATGTTCCGTGTGTTGGTCTCTCTTCACACGAAGGTGAAGCTGGTGGCCCCGCCTCTAGGCTTGGCTTGGTGTAGGAGCGAGTTGCTTTCTTCCGCTCTCCACCGCACAGAGCCAGGTACACCCGGCTCATCTGGAACCGTCCTGAGCCAGGCATCTAGTCTTCTCTTGAAGACTTCAACTTTGATCGCTGTAACGTTTCTGAAGTCTTTTGGAAGCTGGTTATATATATACTAGCAGAGAACCCGCCCTTCGTGCGGGTAGCAAAAATATCCCGCGTTTTAACAAAAATATCACGACTTGACGACCAATCGTCAAGGTCGTGCAGTTGACCTAACCGGGCATTCAATGAACCTAACCGGGTATTCAATAATTTTACCATAGGTTTCGATATATATATATACACACACACACACACACACACACACACACACATATATATATATATATATATATATATATATATATATATATATATTATGTACGTAATGACGTAATGATCTTGATGACGTCATTTAATTTTTTTCAATTAATTATTTCATTTATTAACACCCAGGTGCACAACTTCGGGACCTAATCAATATGTGTGTGAAGTTTCATGTTTGTAACTGCTTCCATTTTGGACCTATGGCTGGAACACACACACACACACACACACACACACACACACACACGTCCTTTTATTATTATAGATTATTATTACAGGCGGCAATGTGAAGATTTTCATGACTGCGTTCTTTTCTATAGTTTTATTGACCAAATTATTGAACCGACAGTAATTAGGAGTTCAATTATCTGGTCAGTTGTTGTTGTTGTTTAACCGATCAGCCCACCCTGATCGAGCAAGCCGGCGGCAGGCAGGTAACCGATCGCCATCTCCGGAGTGAACCAGAAGTTCAGCGCACTAGTGATGTGTTCTATGTTGTGCTAGAGTGGTACAGTCTGTCATAATGTGTTCAATTGTTTGTGGTGTGTCCTGGCACAGGTGGCAGGTGTCGTCTGTGGAGTTGTCTAGTCTGTGTTTATATGTCTGTAAGTTGGGGTGATGTCCACATCGGAATCGTGCTAAGTTAACTCGATCCGATCTGCTCAGGCTGATCTCTGACCTGTTGATGAGTAGCGGCTTCGCACCTAGGACCGCATTCGGACCGAGTCGTGTCAGTGCTTTGTGGGTTAGGTGTGTGTGTGTGTGTGTTTTCTGTACTGTGTGATGTCTGTGGGGCGTGGTATGGAATGGGGTATTTGGTTATAATGTCTCCCTGGTGTTACCTTAATGGTGCGAGGTGTCGGTGCATGATTGTACATGTAGTGGCAAGGGTGTTGTGGGTTAGTTGTCGCTGCTGCCATGAATTGTGTTCCCCTCATATTTAAATGTTCCCTAACTTTCAGTATTTTTGTTTCTGTGTGCAGGTGTTCTATTAGTGTTGTTTGAGTGCATCCTGTAATGATACGAAGTGCGTTGTTTTGTATTGTCTGTAAGGTGTTTATGTGTATGTTTGAGATAATGGGTGCCCAGCATGGGCAAGCATAGTCCATAACTGAGCGAATATATTCTTTGTATATGAGTGATGTTGTTTCCTGCTGGTGTCCAAAGTTTGTGCCTGTTAGTACCCTAAGCGTGTTAAGTCTTGACGTACATTTGTTTTTAATGTCCTGAATGTGGTTGGCAAAAGATAATGATGTGTTTTATGTGACCCCAAGTATTTTGGTCCTGTGAGTGTGTGGAATGTTGGTGTTGTTTAGTGTAAGCTGTGGAGTTATCTGGTGTTCTTTTGTGTTGCTTGTAAGCAAGGTGATGGTTGATTTTGTAGGCGCTACCTTGAGTCTATTGTGTGTGAGCCAGTCTTGTATACTGTTTATGTATGTTTGTAGGTTATTTGTAGCGGTGTCGATGTTGTTGTGGGTGGATGTTAGAGTGATGTCATCTGCATATGATGATAAGGTAAGCTTGTTATCTATGGGTGTTGGAATGTCATGCATGTATAAGTTGAAGAGTGTTAGCGAGAGAACAGAGCCTTGAGGGACCCTGTTCGGAAAAAGCTTGTTTTTGGATGACTTGCCATTAAATGTGACATGTAAGTATCTTCCTGAAAGATAGTTGCTTATCCACCTTTTGGTGTTATTGTGCATGTTTGTGTTGAGTATTTTGTTTATGAGAGGGAAGCGTGGGATAGCATTAAATGCTTTACTAATGTCTATTGTTGCTAATAGTGTACGTTGAGCTGGTCGTCTGGAGTTGATGCCATCCATGATGTGCTGCGTGAGGTTAGTGAGTAATGTCGTGGTCGAGTGGTGAGGTCTGAATCCATGTTGAGTAGGCGATAGTGGTATGCGTGGGTTGGCGATTTGTAAGATTAGTCTTTCTGTTACTTTGGAAGTGTGCATAGTAAAGTAATGGGTATATGGGAAGCTGGTTCTGTTGGATTTTTGTTTGGTTTGAGTAGTGTAATAATTTTACCTCGTTTCCATATGTCAGGAATAATACAGTGTTGGTATGAATATGTGCTGATATTTGTGAGAGCTAGTATTCCCTGTGGGCCCAAGTGTTTAAGGTGTATGTTAGATATGTTGTCTGGTGCAGTAGCCTTCGAATTCTTAATGTTTTTGATGATCTTGGTGGTCTGGTCTGTATTGAAGGGTGTAATAGTCGTGTCGAGTCTGTAGGTTTTCTTGTGTCTGGCTGTTTGTCTGTCTGCTCGTCTCTGGTTGTTGTCTCTGTTTAAGTGACTTATCTTTGCGTAGTGATTAACTAGAATGTTAGCTTGTTGTGTATATGTTGGGATATTATTTTGGCTGCGACAGATAGCCGCATGTGAGGTGTGAATGCCGCTGTTAGAGTGGGTAATGCTGTTTATAGTCTTGTATAGCCTGGATGTATCTGTGGAGTGGTTTAGTGTTGTTATGAATTCCCTGAATGTTTCTGTTTGTTTTTCTTTGAGTTTGTTGTTTATTTCTGTGTTGAGCTGTTGTATCTGCTGTTTTATGACTTCTGTGTGTGTTTGTGTTATGTTTGTTTGTTACGTTGCCTTATGAGGTGGGCTATTTCTCTAGTGTAATTTGGGTTGTATTTCCTAATGTTGCCCTTGGGTATGTATTTGTTTGCATTATTGATAATCTGACTAAATGTCTTGAGTGTTGTATTGATGTTTATGATGGGTGTGCTGTTTAATGTGGTGAATTGTTCCTCAGTCTGTGTTTTGAACTGTTCCCAATCAGCTTTCTTGTAATTTCTGTAAGTGTGCCTAAGGCTGTTGGGGGCAGAGTGTAGAACGTGTTGTAATGATGATGGGCAGGTGGTCTGATGACAGTTGTTTTTCTGTTCTCCAGTGTGTATGTGTTGCTAGTGAGGGGGAACAGAACGTTATGTCTGGGGAGGAGTTTGAGTATCCTGCTTGATGTGGTCTGTGTGTATGTTCTTCCGTATTGTTAAGAATGAAGAGGCTGTTTAGTTGTGTGGCTATGTTGGCGCCTCTGGTGTTTCTTTGGTTGTGCAGGTACCAACTAGTTTCTTTAGCGTTGAAGTCTCCTCCTAAGATGACATTAGTGAGAGAGGCCAGATTGTGTAACTGTGGATTGTAATTGGCTGGCACCTGAGGTGAACTATCTGGTGGGATGTAAATGTTGATTAGTGTGGTGTTGTGTTTTGCGCGTTTTTTAATGTTAACTGCCTGTGTTTCTATCGTGTCATCTGCTTGGATTGTGTTTGTAATGTTTTGGGTGGCATCAGTGTAGCTAATGCTTTTACGTATGTAAGTGATGAGTCCACCCCGTGATCCCCAGTACGATCTTGACGGATCGCCGTGAAGTCAGGGATGGTGGGTGTAAAACTATAGTCATGAAAATCTTAAGATTCAGAAATCTTGACACAATGTGAAGCTCAAGATTTTCACGGCTGCGTTCTTTTCTGTAGTTTTATCGCGGTGCTGGGGCCTTCGGGCCTAGTAATTTTAATTATTTAATTTATTAACGCCCAGGTGCACAACCTCGGGACCTAATCAATATGTGTGTGTGAAGTTTCATGTTTGTAACTGCTTCCATTTTGGAGTTAGGCTGGAACACACACACACACACACACACACGTCCTTTTATTATATACTAGCGGAGCGACCCGGCGTTGCCAGGGTGGGTGTTGAATGCTATAAGCTAACGAAAAAATCAGACTTAACCTAATCAATCGTCAAGGGCGTACAATTAACCTACCCCGGTATTCAAGTGACCTAACCGGGCATTCAATTAACCTACCCGGGCATTCAGTTGACCTAACCGTGCATTCAATTAACCTAACCGGGCATTCAGTTGACCTAACCGGGCATTCAGTTGACCTAACCGGGCATATACTGTATATGTATATATATATATATATAATATATATAGCGTTCAACATCAGCGTTCAACATTTTTATGACTGTTCTTTTCTATAGCTTTATTGACCAAATAATTAGTAATGAAAATCTTAAGATTCAGAAATCTTGACACAATATGAAGCACACAACACACACACACACACGTCCTTTATTATATATATATATATATATATACACACACTCGTATATTATCGTGAATATAAAAGCAAAATAGGTTATTAGGGTATGTCAAACAGATGTGCAAATGGATGAGTGCCATATATATATATATATATATATATATATATAAGATGAATTTCATAATTAAACAAGTGAAATAAATAAATGACGTACATCGACAAGGAAAAATGAGAATCGATACGTAGGCCTTTCGTATATTGAATCGAAAAGTACACTTCGTCACCCCTTGGAATCACTTTTCATTTTTCCTCGTGGGTGTGCACCATGGATACTCGCAGTAATAAGGACGGGAAAACTAAATATTAGATTATAAAGATGTACACTGGAGTAATATTAAAATGGTAACTGGAGAATAAAGAAAAAACGGTAAGATATTAAAGGTTTTCCAAGTTTTATTTTTTTTTTATTTTTTTTTTTGAGAGGTTATTATTCCACGTTTGAGGCGTGTCTTCTTTAAATTTTATTCTCTTTCAGTTTTTACAAACACACTTTATTTCTGTGTTGAGTTTTACACATATAAAAACTGTCATTGTTAAATAGATACACGACTCTATACGGACAGTTTCCGATTACAAATACTGTACTTGTGGTTTTTGATCCAGTTTGTGTAGAGCAAGCCTGAAGTAGTACGAGTGTGACTGTGATTGATACGGGTAAATTTGCGCTGCCTTAAGGAAGAAACAAACTTATGGCGCATCTTGCTCTTGAAGTATCGTGCACCAGGGCTGATAATAACTGGAGGTGTCCGCGATACAAACTAACGAAAATTGCGCGAAAACGAATCAGGATTTGAATGTTCTTTGGATTAAGGTGGCACGGATAAATGTCGCATTCAGTGGTGATGAAACACGTACGGAAGCCTCATCAATACGAGTACATTGATCCCCTACTCGCTTGGCAGTGCTGCTGCTGCTGCTGCTGCTGCGAGCTGCTGCTGGTACCCTGAAATGGGCGTATGGGAGAAATGATGCTAATTGGTTCCGGGAGATCGCTCGCATTGCAAGAACTCGCAAAGCTGAACATTATTATTATTTCCCATAAACACAATGTTATAAGCAAGAAATATGGACCGTAAAATTTTTTTTACATAACAAAAATAAAAATAATCTTAAATAAAACGCAAATCAATGATTTAATTACGAAAACTTACCTAGTTTGAAAAATCATCGTCTTCTTCTACAGGGTGTCCCGTAAGTCTGGACCCATAGGGAAAAATAATAAAATTACAAAATAGTCCAAAAATTTATTACATAATCTGTTCAAAGTGTCCGCCGTTGTGTCGCACACATAGTTGAAGACGCAATCTCCACTGCGACAGCACTTTCTGAATCACAGTCGCAGAAATTTCTTGACACGCCTCCACAATGCGTGCTTTAAGGTGGAAAATGTTCTGAAGTTTGACCTCGTACACTTTGGCTTTCAAGTGGCCCCACAAATAAAAATCATAATAAAAAATAATAAAAAAATAATAATAATAAAATAATAATAATAACATAATAAAAAAATATATTATAAATCCCTATGGGTCCAGACTTACGGGACACCCTGTACATCAATGTTCGGAAGCACATTCGCTTGTGTTGAAGCACTAGACACGTGAGAAGTAGAAGGCTTGGAATTTTCTTTCTTGAAAAAGGAGTCTAGCGTTGTTTGCTTTGGAGACATCTTTTTTTTCTCTCTATAAATTTCTTGATAACAAAAGCAATATCATTTCTAATGTTTGCACCAACTTTTGAACTTCGCTCGAAATTTGGATCTTGTGACTGAAAAATTTTCATGGCAGTTTCTAAAAGCTTAAATGCTTCATCGAGTCCTTTAAGAGTGAATGAAGTGTGGGCGTAGATGTTTCAATCACAGTTTCTTCCTCTTCTTGTTTTTCCTCTTCTTCCATTTCAACGAGGTTTTCATTTGTGAGCTCTTCATCATGTGCTTCAAGCAATTCCTCTACGTCATTTACAGAAACTTCAAGATTTAATCGATTAACAATGTTAACAATTACTTCTGTATCGTTTTCTACAATCTCTGTAAGTGCGAGAAAACCTTCGAAATCATCAACAAACTGAGGGCAGAGTTTTTTCCAAACACCATGCATGCGTTTTTCAGTGATTTTATTCCATGAATTTTTAATTAATTTTATGGCATCTAAAATGTTTAAATTTCTCCAAAATTCTTTAATTGTGGGCCCCCCCCTTCCTTATCTATTGCATCAATCAACATTTCAAAAGTGTAGCGAAGATAATGCGCTATACAGTGCAGTATTTCAATGTTTCTTAGGTTATTTTGAACGTTGAACGCTCGCGTGCAGTAATTCTTTTATCATTTTAAAATTTTTTATTCATTGAAAAAAACACTCGCAAAGGCGAGTACTCGCATTGCAGGGACTCGCAAAGGGAGGTATTCCTGTATATATATATATATATATATATATATATATATATATATAAAATGAAAAGTAGCATATTATGAATAAAATCCAATATATAATAGTTTCATTGATAATGTTGTAAACTGTTAAATTATATGCAATAAATTGATAATGAGATTAATTGTAAATAAATTTTCTTCAAAAGAAAAGATGTTTTAATTAAGAATTCGAACATGAAAACAAATCCAAAAAATGAGAAAAGGACGGAGAAAAGAAGCGTCTCTTTCGTCTTTCTTTGGTGTTGAACGAAAAGTTTATTGTCCGAAAGTCGAGGTGACGAATATTTTTCCTTTGAATCGCTTTTTTCAAAAGCATTTTCATGAGTCACACTCAGGCATAGCGTCGTTCGGGAATCAGATTGCATTTGCAACACATGCCTCATGCATAGTTCTTCATATATACTGTATATATATATATATATTTGGAGCGGTATATTTTGAGTGAAGTGGGTCGTACTTTGTGTATGAATTAAATAAGGAGTTCAGTTAACTATTTTTAGCACAAAATTAACTTGATTTGGCGTAAATCCAACGACAAAACTTTCGGAGAGGATTTATTTTATTTATTTATTTTCTTAAAAGCCAAAACACGATTATCATAATATAAATTATCCTATGAACGTAAAAATAATATATATGTATATATATATATATATATATATATATATATATATATATATATATATATATATATATATATACACACACACACACACACACTGTACAGTATATGCGTTTCAGTAGTGTAGTGATAAGCATAGCTGATTACGAATCTATCAGCCAGGGTTCGATTAGTCAAGGACAGGCGGCGCGCAGCTCTCTCAGCTGTTCATCCGTCCCTTGGTTGGTAGATAAATGGGTAGCATAAAAATCTTCCAAATGAGTTGGGATGCTGCAGAGGTGTCGAACATAGGTCGATCCTGAATATTTATTCAGTATACGGCAATAATGCTATTAGATATCATGGAAAATTACGCACTTAACCAGGAAACGACTCCAAGGAGAATGATTTGTATTTAATTTTAACAAATAACACTGACATGACGATAAGTAAAACTGTAACGTAAACAAATCTTCTTGATGCGAAATTAAGCATTATACAGTACAAATAAAATTAAAAACCAGAAGCTCTAAAATCATACTGGAGAGACAGAAAGAACATTGGAAGGGTTAAAGAGAAATTCAATGAAAGCAAACTGGACAAGTATAAATGCAGAATTAAAGGAAGTAGACTGCGAAGTGCTACTTTGCGAATAAATAAACAAGAAATATTACTTACAGCAATAAATTAAATAAACTATATTACTGAAACATGTTTCGAAGAGACAAAAAGAAAAGTAGCAAACTCGAGAAAAAAGAGGTTATTTAGAGAGCGGAAATAAACTGTAAAAATGATCTACAGATGCATAACGACAAAAGGGGACTGAAGCTAAGGAAAAAAACTGCGCGAAATAGAACGAAACTAAAACAAACATTCATTCGCAACACGAACGAACGAAAAGAAAAGAAAAGGTAGCAAATCATAAAAAATTACCCTAAATATTTTTACACCTTTGCGAAAAAGAAAATAAAATATAAAGAAAGTGTTGGTCCGTTAAATGATGGAGTAAACGAACACATAGATGATCCAGAAGAGATGAGCGAACTGCTAAAGGAACAATTTAAGTCTGTACTCAGCACTCCTAAACCCGAGGTGAAAACAGAAAACCCGGATGAATGCTTTGACATAGATACGAGCCAGTCCAAAAAAAGGTATACGGACATGAATACATTAATTGATTTTAAATTCTCGGAGGTGGACATTATTAAGGCTTTACCGTAAATACGAGAAAATTCTGCACCAGACATATGGAGTGCCAGGTTTCTGAAGTAATAGAAAGAGAATGTAGACAAACCACTATACCGTACTTACTACGGAGAAAATCACTCGACACAAGACAAATTCCACTCACATTAAAGAACGCAGACAATGCTTCCTTATTCAAAGTAATAGAGCAATGCCTAAGAACTACCGCCGAGTAGCACTTGCCTCCCACCGTATAAAGTGTTTTGAACAGGTAATTAGAGACAAAATTGCTTACTATTTACAAGAAAAGAAATTATTCAATTAATCCGAACCAACATTGCTTCAGGGCTGGAAGATCATGCCTATGACAGTTATTAGACTACCAAGAGAAAATAGTGGAAGCGTTGTGTCGAATTCAAAATATGGATGTACTATATACTGATTTTGCTGAAGATCTTGATAAATTTGATCGTGAAATTATAAAACACAAACTTAGGAATACAGGAATTACTGGAACACTGGGACGATCAGTATTTAATTTTCTGGACCTAATAACGCAAAGAGTATTAGTAAATAGAGTTAAATCTGAAAACTCGCGCGGAAGTCATCAGCTCCGTCCCACGAGGTTCAATATTAGCTCTTATGGTGTTTATAGTAATGACTGTAGACATAGATACGGATATTAAAGACAGTGTCGTATCGTGGTTTGCGGACGAAAAAGATACGCGAGGAAATAGCAAATGAAGGGGATAAAGAAAAATTACAAAATGACAGTGATACACTATTCAGGTGGCCGGAAGACAACAATAAGTTCAATGAAAAAAAAATTCCAACTCATAAAATATGATAACAACGAGGAGCTGCAGAATAAATTTACAAAACTGCAAAACAAACATCCATATTGGAAATGTGCAAAGGTTGCAGTTTGGTAAGTTAGCCAGATGCACGAGCGCGCGCGCGTCTGTGTGTGTGTGTGTGTGTGTTTAGGCATCGGTAACTTGGCTGCTATTGTCAGTTTTAACGTTTTATGGAACATTTCAAAATTTAAATTTATGCTATAATTTGCATGATTTTAATTTTTCTTTTTTAATTTCAACAAAAGTTTCTTTTCATAAAAATGCTTTACTGGGAAATTGAAGCGAATTTAACTTCAGTTAAAATTATAAACATTTTTGAAACACGTTAAAATGTCAAACATTTCATTATTTATCACTAAAATAAGATATATTACACTACAATAATATATATATATATATATACTTTAGATGACTTTGAACGAAGGCTCAGGATCAACTAGTGGTCAACCCAACATTCCCCCTCATGTGAGGGATTTGATGGATGAGAGAGTTGTTTACTCTCATCCTACCTTCGTAGCGAGGTACGCATGGCCGGTCAGTGAACTTTGCGCAAGAACCTGTCCGAGTGGTTTTCGAAATTATTATTATTCGGGTTGATGTGAAGGAGGTTCCTCAGTTCCTTCTTAAAAATACTATAAACAAATAGTTAACTATTTATTAGTGAATTTTTATATTTCAAAACTGAGGCAGTTGGTATCATTATAATTAGAAAGGTTCTGTTCCTTGGAAAAGGAAACTGTAGAAATACTAGAAAAAAATATGGGCACGAAAAGCGAACAATATATGGAAGATAAACAAATACAAAAGAGAAAAATGAACGCTGTTCCGCAAGAGCAGTCGAGTAATTTCGAAATTTGAAGATTGAAGAAAATGTTATATAAAAGCGATTAAGGAAAATACAAAATAATTCTGTAACTTTGCAAACAAAAACGTGGTAATTTTGCACCTTTAAATTAATAATAATATACGTAAAGGGAATATTCGCATTAATTATTTAATAAAATAACACATTGCAACAACTCTTTCGCGTTACATAAACAAAATCGAATTTCATAATGTCGACGTTTGACCTTATGCAGTTATATGGATTTCACATTTTAAACTACATTTCACATTTTCAGTGAAATGACTAACCTAGCCTTCAAACTAGCCTAACCTAACCACACCTAACCTAACTCTTGGTCATTCTCATCTATTGCACTACAGTAGATTATATCAAACGCTCTGGCATAAATCCTTAATTCCCAAACTTCCCTTCTTCGGTTTCTATCCTTCTGTTTGTAACTTCATCTCTGATTTCCCTTCTAGACGAAAGGTTGTAGAAGGCCACACTGTTCTTCTCCAAAAGCTATTAAGCTAGTAGTGTTCCTCGTGGCTCTGTCCTGTCACCCACTCTCTTCTTTCTATTTATTAATGATCTTTTAAGTCGCACTTCCTCTCCTGCCACTCCTCCTATGCTGATGATTCCACCATCCGCTTCTCCACCCGCCTCACAAAACGTCCCTCTTAACAGTCACTCCATGATTCGCGTGAGGCATCTACTGTATGGTGCACCTCACCTCTCATCTTTTTATTATCTCTGATTGGGTCAGAGAAAACCTCGTGGCATTCAATGCCTCAAAAACGCAGTTTCTTCACTCCCACTCAGTTGCTGTCTCTGTACAGAGGTCTTGTCTACCCTGTATGGAGTACACTTCTCAAGTGTGGGGTGGCTAAAACCACACAGCTCTACTTGATCAGGTGGAATCAAAGGCTTTTCGTTTCATCAACTCCCTACCTCTTATTGGCTGTCTTCAATCCCTCTCTCCTTCGCCGCAATGGTACCTTACTCCCTCTTTACTATCGCTATTATAACGAACACTTCTCTTCTGAACTCTCTAATTAATTAATCCTAATAAAACTCCGGGTCCAGATAAGCTCTACCGGAGGGGACTTAAAGAAATGAACTGCGCAATAGTCTCTCCTCTTACATATACACTGAAAAATAATATATCATTACAGTCTGGAGAAGTTCCGCTGGATTAGAAACTTGCAAACATTACGCCAATATTTAAAAAAGGGGACAAATCGCTTCCGGAAAATTATCGTCCCATTAGTCTGACTTCAGTAGTTGGTAAGCTTATGGAGATGATCGGTCGGGACAAAATAGTTAATCGCTAGTTAATAGTTAATGCTACTGTGCTATCACTGGTAAATTCATCTTCTATAACAGTTAGCATGATTATACTGTAAATAGTAATGGAGCTAATACTGTTCCTTGTGGTACTGATGAAGATATTCCTTTGGGTGTAACGACTTGCTGCCGCTCACTAAGGAAATTATATATCCATTTTCCTACTGTTCCTATTCACATAGATTTCAGTTTGTATGTTGTGATTCCATGCCTACACTTTTCGAACGCCTTGGCAAAGTCTAAGTACATCACATTATAATTTCCACTGCTCCGAGTGCATCAATAATTTGTAATAGTGTTCCACTGGTTGTGATAGGCGCGATCTTCCTCAACAAAATCCGTATTGGTTATCATTTAATTTTTCTCTGTCTCCAAACTGGCCTATAGTTTTAGCCCCAGACCTATCCCCTCCTTTCTAAGTTGGAACTATGTTTGCTCTCTTCGGGATGCTCGGGATTTCTCCCGTGTCTACTGATCGCCTCCATATCCAATATAGGGGCTTAATGATTTTATTCTTGCAGCTTTTAATCAGTGTAGCGTTCCATTTGTCCGGGCCTGCTGCTGAGTGTGCTTTTAGTTTCCATATAGCTAATATGATATCATCTGTTGTGAAGTCGAAGTCCGTTATACTTTCCCATTGTAATTCTCCTTCAAAGAACGCATTTCTATCGCGTATTAGTTTATAATTTTTGGGAATAGTGAAAGCTGACTCATACTAGGCTCTTAGTATTTCAGATACTTCTTTTAGATTATCGGTTAATGTATTGTTTTCATTCTTCAAAGGTCCGATAGTCGCGTGATTTTTCCTCTTCCATTTTTGCAAAATTATAAAAGTATTCCGAGTTAATCTTTACCGCTTCTATAGCGTCGTCTTGTTTTCTGTATGGTCCTCAGTAGTACAGCCGAAAAAGGGGAGAGTGCAAGAATGTTGCAGGTTATTATGTAATGTTGCAAAGGGGGATGGGGGTTGTTGCAAAGGGGGGTGGGGGGAAACTTGGAGGCGGCGTTATCCCCCAAGAGAGAGAGAGAGAGAGAGGAGGAGAGAAAGGAGGAGAGGTGTTCACCTGGCAGGAGCCAAGTGCACATTAAGACTTCAGCCGAGTTGGCGTTGTTTTATAGGCTCCTAATCAGCCAGTTGGCGTAAATGGCTTGAGTTGCCAGATACCGCGATACCATTGTATACATTATTATAGACTCCTAATCAGCCAGTTGGCTGTAAATGGTTGTCAGATACCGCAATACCATTGTATACATTATTATAGGCTCCTAATCAGCCAGTTGGCTGTAAATGAGTTGCCAGATACCTCTTTTAGCAGTATTATTGTATACATTATTATATACGCCTAATCAGCCAGTTGGCTGTAAATGGCTTGAGTTGCCAGATACCATGTATTCATTTAATCGAAGACAGAGTTTACCATTGTATACACTATTATAGACTCCTAATCAGCCAGTTGGCTTAGAAGGCTTAAATGTTGCCAGATACCGCAATACCACTGTATACATTATTATATTTCGAATACCGGTAGTAGAAGGCATAACAATAAACAACATTGCATCATTCTTTTTATTATAAATATATAGAAAATAAATATACATTTGAGGAATATGCATATAACAGAAATATATACACACAATTATGGATATATATAAAATAAAATATACATTTCAAATAAATATACACTTCAATAGAAATATGTACATAACAGTACAGGAGAAATACACACACACACAATTATGGAGATATATTTATAAAATAAATATACTTTTCAAATAATATACATTTCAATAGAAATATGCGTATAATCAGTACAGGAGAAATGTCAAGCAAAATATAAATACAATTCACTTTTTTTTCAAAATACTAAACTCGGTCTTAATCGAGTTTACAATTACATCATTATTGCTCTGCATTACGCAGTATATGCGGCTTAATAATATTTCACCGCTTAAAGTATAGGGAAACCTGTATTCGATATGAAGGGCTTTCATATCGTTCAGTACTATTTTTGTTCCCACTTTACAACCGGTTGGTAAGTCATCTTTAAATACGTCTAGAATACAATCAAAAGCACGCACAAAGAGTTCATCGTTAGCTACATTATTAAACACAAGTTTATAAGAACGCTTTTCCAATCGAGGGTTTATTTCTACCGACTCGAGCTTTTCAATCGTGAACTCACTCAACATAGCGGCAATTGAAATAATCTTCTAAATCGTTACGACAACTGCGCGTTATATAAAGAAATAGTTCTTCAGGGTGAACGGTGTAGGTGAGCTCAGCCTTGTACCGATCAATTGCTTTGTACCAAAGTTCATGGTATTTCAAAGAGTCTAAACTTTTTAAATAAACATCCAGCACTAGACCATTCTCACCAGCCCTACACTCGGTAAACCCATCGAGCAGAGCGGTGTATGCGTATTCAAGTACTGTATCAAAATAAAACATATCCGTAACACGCGCGTCTAATATAGGTTTCAGTTTACGGAATCCGACGATTTCAAACATTCTGTCGAGGATGAAACGGTTTCGCGTAGGAATAAGAGCGTTATTATCAGAAGCATTCTTCCACATCAACCGTATATCAATGCACGGCCGATCGTTATTTATACACAACGTACATACAACGGCGTATGAGGGTGCGTCACTAATCTGCTCTCTTCTTGTACCTACGTTAGCAGGTATTTTATAACGATCTTCACTCCACTTCTCAACTATCACAAAGATTCTATTCATCTCCTCGATACTTAAATAAACCCGTTTGTTTGTCGGTCTACATTCCGTTTCCAGTACATAGCTAATGGTACCGGAATTACGCCTGAACACGCGCAACGATTTCGTCACGGACACATCGTACGAGGCGTTGAGAATGCTGCTCAAAGGAAGTTCCATCGTATTCGAGGAGCGCACGTCCACTCGGCTCAAGCTCTGAGATAACTATGAGCCGTGTGAGGCACGCAGGTAGGCAGGAATGGTTCGACGGGCGGCTGACTCGATGATACGTGAATGGGCTTGTTCCGCGAGTCGAATTGTTGTACCGGTACAAGAATATCACTACCAGCCTACGCACCAGACATTTTGGATAAGAACTAGGAACATTTTACTAAATATCTCCACACTCCGGCGCACTATTTGAGAGGAACATATGTTCATATTTTTCCTTTCTGCCCATCAAACGATACTCGTCTCTAAACTCTGTTAAAAATTCACGCAGGGCACTAGCCACAACCTCACTACGAACCTCATCATGATATACGTTAATATAGTGATAAAAATACTTAAGATTGTCCATGATCACGAGATTCACATTTCCAGTCGTAGGGTATGAGTAATCGACATGGTGTAGCATGACGTAATACCGCTTGTCACACCACCCATCAGCAAGACTCATTATCCATACCTGCTGCTTCTCTTCTGCACGCGTTGTTTCTTTTACTTCACGGTGTATGTGAGACTTTATAAAGTTTAGCTCTGCAGTATACTTCAGCACATCGTCTGTGCAACGAAAGCCTTCAACGGTCTCACCAGAACATCCGTAGAGTATTTGTACATCTTGGAACTTCGCACAATCCAATGTGTTTTTAAAAGAGGCATAGGAGGGATGAATAGGAAGTTTTTCGGTATCCACCACATCCTGGCACTTTACTGAATACCATTTCGTAAACGTTGTACAAGCAATATTAAAGGTAGCCATTTGAATACACGTCTGATCTGAATACACGTCTGATCTCTCGGGCTTACTGCGGTCGACTGACCACGCAGGGATTCCCAGATAGTAGCATGACTCACGGTCTTACAGTGGGCGGAGCTTAGAACTTTCACCTACACACACACACACACACACACACACACACACACACAAAGGAGAAAGTGAAACGCTATTTGAAACATGATTTATTTAATAAACGAGATATTCAAGTTATATATATTTACAAATACGATTTAATAAACGAGATATTCAAGTTATATATATATATAATATATATATAATATATATATATATATATATTTACAAATAGATACGATTATATACAAGACGTGTGAGTTAGAAGCATCATTGGTATCCAAAGGGTACGGTATCATAGGTACCAGGTAACTGGTAACGTTTCCTATAGGTGTTACGGCACACCATCGTACCCCTAAGTTCCTTCACGCCCCCCAGCTTCTGCGCCCGAAAATTGTGGGTGCCTACAATTAGTTGGTGAGGTTGTTCATCCAAACATACTAGATCCTTCAACGACTCAAAGTTAACAACCTCCCGATTCGCATGGTTGAGCGTAATACCCTTTGCCTTCACGATATATTTCATTTCATCCCCCACCCTGACCCGTACCCCATAAGTCTTAGGTCCTGTTGAGGCAAAAGAGTCGGCGTATGCGTTGTCCCCATACTCATCCTTGATCTCATCAGTGAGCTCGCCGAGGAACTCCCCAATAGTGGGCATGTATTCACCCTCCCTCTCTGTGAATATCACGCTATCTGTATCGGCATACAATACTCTCCGCCCAAGAGAATGCAATAGACCCCAAAGTTTTATACGGGCGTAGGCTGTTGTGAAGCTGGCCACAGGTATGTTTGTAACCCTTGAGGTATCTGTGGCAAATTCAGTGTTGTTGTACTTTATTACGTAAGTATTACCTACATTTACGATCTCCATGACCTCTTTATCGGGGGCATTGGCATAATCCCAGACATCGCTATAACTTTGTGCCAAATGAATGCTCCCTCTGCCGGTATTCTGCGCAAATTTTCCCCATAGACTGTTTAGACACAACTTTGCACTAAAGCGCTTGCCAGGATTCTTTACAATTTGGACACGATCAAGTTGTATACCTTCGCGGTCGCGGTAACGTTGAATATAGGCAGACTTTTCATCTTCGGTATCAACTCCTCGCGGATACCCTGATGCCTCAACCTTATCCTTCAAAAAGGTGTTTATATATGGTGTGAAAAGGTTGGGTAGCTTCTGAAACCTCCACACCTCATGTATCTTCAGTATTCTATAACCATGGCGCACGGCTAGGGCCAACTCAGGACTTGTATATACGCCTCTGATCTTACGCTGGTGGGGTATATGGTTACATTCGCCGTTATCCTCTTCCGCGCACTTCACGCACAGGGGAAACATGAGCTTGTCGTCGATAACGACAGGTAAGATCGGCATCCATAAATTGCGTGGGGGGAGTACGTCTACGAAAGAGATCCCAAAGTAACGATCATTCAAATTTTTTGAAAATTCATTGATGGATGGTAGGCTAGGCCCCACCAGTTTCTCAGGAGCGCCCACGGGGTACGGATTGCTCTTCATCACGTATGGGTATAAAGAACAGAAATCGTAGTAATGGAGCTTCACGCCCTCCGTAGGTGGGAAGTATAGTCTGAAAGGATTTGTACGTCCTCCAAACAAGCTATCACCACATTTGAGAGGATCCAGCACCATTGAACGCTTGATCGCTTTTATTTCCTCACGGTACACCTCGTCTGTCTCCATCCGTGCATCATATTCATGCTCCCACAAGACTTTGTGAGTGAACTGTGATCCTATAAGTTGATCGCGGGTGCGGGTCGATGCAAGACAGTCGGCAGGAGACCTACCGTTGATATCTCCGGTGACTCCGCACTCAGGACGGGGGCATCCATGCCACCAGCAACCGTTAAAGGAGTACACAGTCTTCACACCAGTGACACGGTTTTCACTTAACCCATCAACCCAAAAAACACGTCCATTAATCTTAATGGGTACTTCACCCGTGTTGCGGGCGTGCTTTATGTATACACCTGTCTGTTGCTGTAGGTGTATGAGCCAGTAAATAGCCTTGTGCCCGTAACTGCGGGGATTGTTTCGGTGAATAATGGCTAAGGTGTCTTTCGGCATGAAGTTATTCTTGAACACCGTAAAACATAATGATGCGATGGTGGTTGCGACTTGCAGTGGATCGCATTTGAAACGGGCTATGTACATCCTTCTAAAGGCCTGGAAACATACTCTAAGCACGCGCACATCATTCACGCAATAACGCTCACATTCATCAGCTATATTATAAGGGTTACTTTCATTAAAACTGTCGTAGTATCGATCAAAGTCTTCACGTTCATCCATGCAGTCAAAATAATGTTTGGGGGGTGGTGGGCCTACGTAGTTTAAAGTCTCGCTGGTGAGGAAAGTGTATGGGAAGTATCCTTTGGAAACTTCAGCTGCTACTCCCATCACCTTGGGTAGCTTTGCTAATTTACAAGGTGTGAATAATAAAGTATCTTTAAATTGTACATTGCCTCTTATCTGCATCTGTATTAATTTGTTGCCTCTTTTCAATGGATCACCTGTAAATATCTCAGAGGATTCGTGTTCAAGCAACTCCTTATAAAGGAACTGCGTGTCAAACTTTGCCCCGTTATGGGCGAGAATATACACAGTCATTTTTTTGAACTTGTCGGCTAACTTGACAATATAGGACACAAATAGTTTCACAGGACTATCGCTGACATTCGTTTTAAAAACGTTTGTCCGTTTACCACATTTGGGGCACTCGTCACATTCGATATCCATACACTCATCACAGATAGTCTGGCTCACAAGTAAATGTGGAATTACCTCTTTGGTTTCAGCGTTCGTATATGTTTCTATATCGTAGTATACAGTTATACAGGGGTTATTTTTAGGCTTAGCATCTTTCATATAACATACATGCTTTACTCCATCCGCCTTATATTCCTCCTGGCATGTAGGACAGTGAATTACGTCACACTTGTGCTTAAATTTTCCCCAATTATCCATTGTGTGAAACATACCACATTCACAGATTCTCATTTTCCTGCACGTGCCAATTGATTTATGGAAATCAAAACAGCTATTATTGAAAAATGTGCGTCTACACACATCACAGTCTCTCTTCTCAGCTTCAACTACACGGCTTTCACATTTGGTGCTTTTACACTGCTCACATACCATGTGACATTCTTTACAATGTCTCACTATATCATCCGCAAACTCGAGGCACCCCTTACACAAATCATGATGTCTCCCATATTTTCGACTTTTGTCATAACTCGCGTAAAGCCACCTTATATTACGGATGGGGAGATACGTTGTCCCTGACAATCCTAAAATAAGTAGGGGCCTTGTACGATCTCTCACACAGCTTTTAAAACATACACAGTCCTACGACGATCATCCAACCCAAACACAACTATGCGGACATTCATTTCCTGTTCTACCCTTCTCAGCTCTTCAGGACCCATATTACAGTCAAATTCAAGTTCACAGTCTTCAGCTAGTTTACGGGCATGCTCCACGACTGTAGGCAACCAAATTTTTTGAGTTCGTGTATTTTGTACAGTAAACATACGTGCTAAGAGTACTGCTATAAAGCCGCAACCACGATCGACGTTTATATGCCGTCTATAAATAGCTTGAGAATTGAAGTTAAGAGTATACGGTATGGCACTATGACCCGCAACACGGTATACATGGTCAATATTTACCGTGAAGTTGTCCATATTGAAGGCTATACTACTTTGGGCGGCTTGCATTATACGCCCTAATATATATTCTACATCTTCAGCCGCCAAACGTCTAAATGGCACTATCACCCAATAATCGTCTACATCACCGTCATCTGACCCGAATCCAAAGGACATACTCGTCCTGACTTCACGCTCGTCACGATTCTGAAGAGCAAACTCTATAATACGCTCTACAACCCGGCGTAGTCCGCGCTCAATACCATTGCTATACATGACTCTAGGGTCGACCCTGACTCTATACCGATTTCTAGTCAAGGCTGGGGTGGGGGCTGCGGATCGCACCAATTCCAGCGTTATACCATCCTCAACAGAACGGGGGGCGGAATTAGTGGATATATTAGCGGAAGGTGCTGCTGATGGGGGCCCTGTTGCGTAGGAGGTTGATGGTTGGGGCTCTATTATTGTAGACTTAACAGAACGGGGGGCGGCGGATGAATAAGGGGATATATTAGGTGCTGCTGGGGGTGTTGTTGCGTAAGAGGTTGAGGGTTGGGGATCTATTACCGCTGCAACAGACGCGTATTTCGGTCGCTTTATACCTGACGTGGGTATCTCATACCTCCGCTTTGGACGTGTTACCGGTATCGCTGGTGAGGGTTCAGGGGAGGAGATCACAACTACACTGTCGTCGAGGTCATCCGTAATGATGGGCTGCTCTACCTCATCGTCATTCACGGTTCTGTGGGAGAAGAAATATAAGGATCAGCACTCAAAATTTGTAATATTTTGTAAATGACTCACTTAGGAGTGTGACGTGTTAGAAATGGACTCTGTAGAAAAATTCAGATTCACGAGCCCATCCACATGTATTATATCTGGACCTACAGGATGTGGTAAAACTGTGTTTATGCTTAAAATCATTAAAGAAAAGGGGGAGATGTTCTCGAAATTTGTGCATAAAGTTATATGGTGCTATTCGACGTATCAATCAGTGTTCAACGAGTACCAAGATGATATTTTGTTCCACAAAGGCGTATATGACGTTAATTCGTTAAAGGGAAATGAACATACAATCATTGTAATTGACGATCTCATGTTGGAGATGGATAAAACGTTTGCCGAGACATTTACAGTATTCTCCCACCATCTTAACATAAGCGTGTTCTTCATCAATCAGAATCTATTTTTCAAAAATAGATACATGCGCGATGTGTCGTTAAATACGCAATATCTAGTCTTATTCGCGCAACGTAGAGATGTATCACAAATTGGGGTATTAGCCAATCAAATGTTCCCGAATCAGCGTAAGGAGTTTTTGGAAGTTTATAAAGAAGCTACAAGCACGCGTTACGGATATTTGCTTTGCGACCTTCATCCGCGAAACACGTTTAGAGTGCTTCTGCGAACGAATATATTTCCAAACGAGCCTGAAACGGTGTATATTCCAGAATGACAAAGAGACTAAAGAAATACCGTGAATTAATAAAAATCTATCATCGACTGCCTCGGGCAATGCAGCAGATGTTTATTAAAAATATCGATGCCGACTTTTTAAAATGCATCTGTGAAATCTGTCTTAACGTTATAAATTGCAATGTATCAATGAAAACCCATCAGAAGGCTCGCCTACGCCGCTACAAGAACATAATACGTGCACTCGCTCGTAAAAGCCAAACTGTAGCGAAGAAGAAAAAGCGAATTATTGTACAAACAGGAGGGTCATTTCTCCCCATCTTATTTTCAGTTTTGGGTCCTTTACTGACTAGATTAATATAATGAAGAAAGTGGTAGTGATTCCCCACGAGGTGTACGCCTCACTGCAAAGAGACACGGATCTAGATCCCCGTAAAAGCAGACTTAAAAGAATGGAAAGCGAATTGTTAGCCCTATTAAACAGTGAAAAAACACCTGATGAGAAAAGAATCTTATACCAAGAAGCTCTGCAGAAATTTCTTCACGAGTACGAAAATTATAAGAGCCCTACAGAGATTCCTGTGGTTATTAGGCACAGCACGGGGGACGATGGCGACATAGGATCTGTACCCGCGACACAGCTGACCAACCAAAAAGATTAGCCACACAACATATCGAACATGTATTAAAAAATACCCTCCCACTTACATTGAGGAGTAAAGGCTTAAGTCTTTATAATCTATTGAATGAGGATCCCGCCATACAATGGACCGATACAGGGGAGATCATTGTGGAAGGATCAAAGGTACAGGGATCGAATATCGTAGACATTGTCCATGATCTGGTGAGAAAGTGGGATAGGCCATCACCATCAGGATGGAAGCATATTAAAGCAAGACTACAACAAATAAATGTCCCTAAAACGTTGATAGGAAATCTGAACAGGTTAAAAGACTTGGAACATGCAACGCCTGTGACACAATTGAAGGCGCCGTCACCCCCGGCGGTAACACCTTTGAAGAGGAGCAAGAAGAGGTTAAACCAACCCTACCCACGTGCCTCTAAAATACGCAAATGGCTAACGTATTAACTAAACGCTATTATGACATTTCTACCCCATCCTCTTACGGCGGCGTAGATAGACTGTACAGAAGTGTTTACGGAGTAGGAAAAAAAGATGTTGAAAGATTTTTGAGGGAGCAGGACGCTTATACGCTTCATAAGCCTGTGAGAAAAAGGTTTAAAACAGCCAAGACAACGGCTTCCTCGATTGATTCTATTTGGCAAGCAGATTTAACAGACATGCAAAGATATTCTGTGTATAACGATGGTTACCGCTACATTCTATTCATAATAGACGTGTTCTCTAGATATCTGTGGCTAGTTCCTCTGAAAAATAAATCACCTGAAACAGTTGCTAAAGCCACCAAAACGCTAATGTTAAAAGAAAACAGGGTTCCTGGCTATTTTTGTACGGATATGGGGAAGGAGTTTATAGGCCGTGCTTTTCAGAATATGTTGACAGAGTTTAATATCAGCTATTACACAACCAATTCTATACATAAGGCTTCTTTAGCTGAAAGAGTTCAGCGCACCATAAAGGAACGCATGCACCGTTATTTTACACATAAAAACACATACAGATTTCTAGACATTCTGGAATCATTGGCATCATCCTACAACCGCTCACACCATCGCACGATTGGGGCAACACCTAACGAAGTTTTAGAAAGAGGTACGCTCCCGAGAAGAGATGGATCACCACCACCACCACCACCACACTCTGTGCGCTTCAAAATCAATGATTATGTAAGGCTGTCGCGTTCGGGGAATAAATTCGCAAAGGGTTTTGAGCAAGGATGGACACGCGAGATTTTTAAAGTTAGGGCTGTGAGACCTAAAGGTGAGATAATGATGTATTACATTGAAGATTTGAATGGGGAAGAAATCTCAGGAGGCTTTTACCGCGAGGAATTGCAGAAAGTTGCGTTTAATTTAGAAAAAAATGTGTTTAAAATTGAGAAAATTTTAGGAAGCAAAGGTTCAGGAAGGAGAAAAATGTACCTGGTGAAATGGCTAGGGTACCCAGAAAGCTTCAACACCTATATAAAAGCTGATGCAATAATGAAGCTTAAATAGTATGCAACATGGCTCCTAACCATTTCTACGTCACACTCCCGTCCTCCTCGTCCCTGTCTGTACACCCTAACAACACGCTAGCCAACTTTGTAACAGAACTCCATGGGCACATTGAATTGGGTCGTGATTCGTATGAGGTGGGGATATGCGAAATTCAGCTGGACACCGTCTTTTTAAATATTGAACATAAAGAAACCGTTTTTACGATTCTTAGAGACATTGACGAGTGTGAAAAAGCTGGGGTAGCTATGGATGAAACTATGCGCATCGCTCGGACTAAGATTACACGGTATTACAGTACAGAAGTAAGACTAGGGCCGGGTCAATATGGTTCGGCCGAGGATGTTGTGAGAGGCTTAAACGTGAGTTTAAGAAACTCAAACCTTACGAATGATTTAGTATATGAAATCGTAAACAACCCTGCACATACACTAATCCTAAAATCAAAGACTAACAGACGTCTTAAAGAACATAGAAAGTTCAAAATTCTAACCAACGGCCGATATAGCGCAGCCTTCCAAAGAGACACATTTCACGAGACACAGTATAACTTGTCCAGATTAATGTATCAATTGAAGATGGAGAAATTGGCTGAAAGGTCCCCAGACATGTGCTATATTTACAGTAATATAGTGGAGCACCAGTTTGTTGGGGATACCCAGGCACGCCTGCTGCGCATTGCTCACATCCCCAACCATAGAGGAAGGAGTTTGAGTATTACATATGACAGGCCCCATTATGTGAATGTCGCAACTAATTTAATAACCAATATCACAATATATATAAGAACGATTGAGGGCGAAAACTTCCCATTCGGTAACGGGAGCTTAACAGTGAAGCTACACTTTCGACGCACTGAGTTATAATGGATAGAAAGCCTTTCACCGTCTATCGAGGGATGCGATACCAGCGCGGTAGTGGACTTGGATCCATTTTTTCATCCATACTACGTACGGCTGTTCCTTTGCTGAAGAGGGGTGCCAGATACCTTGGAAGGAAAGCGCTACAATCAGGCCTTAACACTGCAGAAGACATATTGGCCGGGGCTAAACCTAAAGAAGCTCTAAAAAAACATTTAAAGCGTACACGGAACGAAATCATCAAAGATGCAAAGAGAAAAATGCGTGGTGGCGGGAAGAAGAAGAGGGCTCCCCGGAAGAAGAAGGGGTCACGTGGTATTAAACGTAAAAGGCTATCAAAAAAGAAATGCTGTAAGCGAATGAAACCTATGGTTGACCACTTTTTTGACTGATATAAGCTAAGGATATTGATCTCATGAATCATAGTTTGTTTACCACTTGTCGAGAGAGGAGTCACTATTTCGCCATGGCACGCTTCATCCACCCATGTAGTTCACAATGCTGTAAATCGGAGCTGTCCTTTTTTGAGCTCCCGCCAACCCAAGTTTCTATTGAGCACAGTGACTTTATTACAATTAACCCTTTAAACACAATTAGTTCACCGAGTGCACCTATAGAATTCGTGATACCCAGCTCAGGTCCTTACTTTTTTGATCCAAGCTGTGTGCACATGTACGCTAAGCTACGTATAGCCCATTCTGATGGAACGGTCTGCGATGACAAATATGCTGTATACCCTGAAACAAACTTTCTGCACGCCATATTCAACCAGTGTGACGTATATTTAAATCAGACCAACATATCGGCAGGCACGGGGTACTATCATCTACGAGCCTATTTGGAAAATGTCCTCAACTTTTCCAAAGAAGCGAAGGCTACCTTTTTAAGTGCGGAGGGATATTATCAAACTAAAGATGAAAATAGTATAAAGGACAAATTTAAAAATTCTAAAAAGAAAATATACGAGTGTTTTGGACGGTTGCACACAGATTTCACTTTCCAGGAGAAGTTGCTTGTGAACGGGGTGGATATGAAAATAAAGCTCACCCGCACGAGTCCTGAGATCTGCTTAAATCTGGATGCGAATCAAGAAGAGGGTGCAAAGTCCGTTGTGGTTCACATTATGGACACATACCTCCGCGTACGGCGAGTGAAATTAAGTTCACCAAAACAACTAGAAATTGAGAAAAATTTACTAAACGCTACAGTGAAATATCCTATTAACAGAGTGCAGATCAAACTATATACGGTTCCTGCAGGGTTGGCATCGAAGCAGATAGAAAACATTGCCCTGGGAAATCTTCCTAAAAGGATATTAATCGGCATGCAGGACCACGCTTCGGTGAATGGAAAATATAAAAAGAGTGCCTTTAAATTCGAGAATTTCGGACTTAAAAATATAACTCTATACGTTAATGGCACTGCTTTGGGTGGAACAATGGGTACGGACTATTCATCAGACGCTGTGTTACCTCTTTGTGCCAGAGCCTATAGTAATCTGACCCATATTGCAGGTGATTGTGATGAGCTTGGTAATGGGGTAACGCAGGAAGAATTCATTGATCAATTTAACCTTTATCCGTTTGACATTACACCTGACTTATCTGCTAGCGTAAATACCCATTTAACACCACAGCAGAGCGGTAACATCTCAGTGCGGCTGGAATTCGCCAAGCCTATAGACGCTCCTATTAGTGTACTAGTATATCTCGAATCGCAAGCCCTAATAGAAGTAGATAGATTTAGAAGCGTTATCACTGACTTTTAAAATGGATGCTAATACACTTCAGAAAGTAATGGAGCGAGTCACACGTTCCAAATTTATCGGCGTGTTTGCGAAGAATGAAACATTGAGTTTGCCAAGTACGCGAGAATGCGGTAGTCTTATTGTGAACACAGACATCATCGGTAATGAAGGGATTCACTGGATCGCTGTCTATTTTAAAAATAGACAGCGCCTGTACTATTTTGATTCACTCGGTACTCAACCCTGGAGTGACCCTATTATTGTAAAATTTCTCGCTCAGTTACATATTCCCGAAGTTGTATGGAACCCATTTCGTATGCAGGGATATTTTGCTAATGTTTGCGGAATGTACTGTGTCTCATTTCTCATGCATATGTCAAATGATAAAGAATTTATAAATTTTTTAAATTTATTTGACCCGTGTCACAACTCACCGAAACGATGAAATGGTATGCAGACAGATAAAAAACCGTTTTCCAATTGTACGTACTCGTTGTATATATAATGTTTTTTGTCGTATATTTGTAACGGTATATTCGTTTATTGTACTGATTCTTTCATTTAATAAATTTATGAAATATATTGTCTTCTTATCCCAAAAAGATCGAAAAACACTTACATTATTTCGGTGTGACATTGTTGACTGATCAGTATACCCTCCCTATTCCGAGATTCTTCAAAAGATTTATAACTCGTGTCAAATCCTCATCGGACCTTAAAGGAATAATGCTTTAAACATATACAGAGTATACAGAGACAGATCCCCATTATGTGAAGGTATCTTTGGTTCGAGGAGTGAACGCCATAAAAATTTCGATTTTAGCATAATGGGAAATAACACTGATTGACATTTTTGGCGAGTATCTATTTGACGAGATACTACAACTCTCCATATATATATAAAATTCTAATTATAGACACTTACATTTCTATGGTAGTCCCTTGCGTCGGGTTGTAAGGAGCGTCACTGCAAATATCTTCTACGGTTTGCGTTGAAAATAATCGCCACGATCAATCGCATTGAAAAGACTAATTGCGGTTAATGCTGCAGTATCACGTCTTCATACAAGTCTGGGGAGACGTACAGGTCCATGGTGGAGGATGTGTGACACTGCTGACTGATCAGTATATCATCCATATTCCGAGGTTCTTCCAAAGATTGTATAACACGTGTCAAATCCTCATCGGACCTTAAAGGAATAATGCTTTTAAAACATATACAGAGTATACAGACAGATCCCCATTATGTGAAGATATCTTTGGTTCGATTACCAATTTCGATTTTAGCATGATGGGGAAATAACATTGATTGACATTTTGACTAGTATCTATTTGACGAGACACTACAACTCTCCAATATATATATAAAATCGAATTATGGACACTACATTTCTATGGTAGTCCCTTGCGCCGGAT
The DNA here is from genome assembly GCA_023014485.1 of Bathynomus jamesi. Classification (NCBI taxonomy): domain Eukaryota; kingdom Metazoa; phylum Arthropoda; class Malacostraca; order Isopoda; family Cirolanidae; genus Bathynomus; species Bathynomus jamesi. The sequence goes on along the minus strand of JAJOZX010000621.1, from coordinate 1,178,117 downwards.
TGTAAGGAGCTTCACTGCAAATATCTTCTACGGTTTGCGTTGAAAATAAGTCGTCACGATCAATCGCGTTAAAAAGACTAATTGCGGTTAATGCATTAGTATCACTTTCTTCATACAAGTCTGGGGAGACGTACAGGTCCATGGTGGAGGGAATGATTATTCACTGACGCGAAAATAGCTACTGTTACTCCCAACTGGAAAATATCCCCTTTTATACGCACAATCGCCAAGCTCCGCCCAAAAGACCAGATGTTCGTCGTGATTGGCTGCCGATGTAGCTGGGTGGAGCTATGACGTGTACCAACCCACTATAACGGGACCGGACGAGTAACATATATAAATTCGATTGTATCTGGCAACTCAGTCTTCGGAATACATGGCGCTATCTGTCAATACTACCTCGGGTCAAATGATCCTGTTATTTTAAATCCGGTTCAATAATCTGTAGGTTGATAAGCTTACCAATTCGGAGAGAAAGAGTTAATTATTATTGCTACATAGAAAAATCGTGCATTACAATGTTTTTCGGGTATACTACTACCTCGGGTCAAATGGTCCTGTTATTTTAAATCCGGTTCAATAATCCTGTAGGTTGATAAGCTTACCAATTCGGAGAAAGAGTTAATTATATTGCTACATAGAAAAAAATCGTGCATTACAATGTTTTTCGGATATACTACTAACTCGGGTCAAATGATCCTGTATTTTAAACCCGGTTCAATAATCCTGTTATGCTGAAATGTGGAAGAGTAAGCAACGACTCCCTGACGAGATGTATTTTGTAGGTTAGGTTAGATCTCTTACATATAAAAGCCCATTCACTGAGAGCATTGGTTTTCCTTTCTCACTAGAAACAACCTCTGTCATTTTTTCGATTTCCATTTACTAAGAGTTTCCATTAATGAACAAAACTCTCTCTCTCTTTCTTTTATATATATATATATATATATATATATATATATATATATATATGCGCCTCGGTGGTGTAGTGGTTAAGATGCTGGGCTGCTGATGAGGCGTGGCTCGGATTCCACGGCGCAGCAAAACCCAACTATTCATCCTTCCACACAATAAAAGAAAGTGGTTGGTAGATAAATGGGTACCCTAGGTGGCCTAGTGGTTAAGACGCTGGGCTGCTGATGAGGCGTGGTTCGGATTCCAACACAATAAAAGAGTGGTTGGTAGATAAATGGGCACCTAGGTGGACTAGTGGTTAAGACGCTGGGCTGCTGATGAGGCGTGGTTCGGATTCCACGTTAAACTGTAGGTCTAAGGTGGAGTGAAAAGCTTGACCTTCGTCAGAATGAACAATTCGGGCGGAAGCTAACCAAAGGTTATCCAAAGGGTATATATATATATATATATATATATATATGGGATGAAATTCACAATAAAACACGTGAAATGAATGAATGCTGAAAACAAGGAGTGAGGTGAGGTTTTGTTTGATTTGACTCGTAGAAAGGTAAAATATGGTCGACCGAGTTGGGCAGATTCTCGGAAATCCTTTCCTCTATCGGATTATGTTTTGGGTATTTCCAACTTTCTTCGTTTCTTTAAATTTCGTTTTTCAATTTTCTTCGCAGGGATGAAGCTCATGTGTTTCGAATTGTATCGCGAAATCATGAAATATTTTAGAGATCTGGTTTTAAAGCTTTTGTTAATGAAGAATATTAAATATACTCGTATTTATAGTAAATATTGATGTAGTCTTATGATAATACAATAACTAAAATTTTAGTTATCTCATTCACATGAATTGGAACTCTTTATTCACGTTTGCTATTATTTATTGATTGGTTTATTGGGTAACTTTACTAATTCTATTAACGCGTAAATCTTTCTGAAACATGAAATCATTGTTCAAAGGCTTTATTTGCTGGATCTATTTAAACTCCTTCGCGTGCAGTTTAGGTAATTACATTTATTCAAGTAGAGTTTGCAACCTCTCCTTTCTTCAAGCGAATACTGCAACGTTATACATATTGATGCAGCTTAGATAATTTTTTTGGTTATTTCCAACTTTCTTCGTTTCTTTAATTTCGTTTTCAATTTTCTTCGCAGGGATGAGGCTCATGTGTTTCGAATTGCATCGTTCTATAATTCTGTTTCTATGGTTGGTTGGATAACTACGTTATTGTTCCGTCTTTGAATCTTCCAATTGAATATCTATATAAACATATTGTTATTTATATGTTGATTCTTCCAACTGATTAACATATAAATATATATATTGTGGTACGTATAGTTTAAAATAATATACGTTTGGTATGATTTTCATAATATATATAATATATATATTTCTATAATTCTGTTTCTATGTTGGTTGGATAACTACGTTATTTGTTCCGTCTTTGAATCTTCCAATTGAATATCTATATAAACATACTTTATTTTATATGTTGATTCTTCCAACTGATTAACTATATAAATATATATATTGTGGTTTACGTATAGTTTAAAATAATATACGTTTGGTATGATTTCGTAAATATATATATATATATATATATATATATATTTCTATAATTCTGTTTTCTATGGTTGGTTGAATTATGGATAACTACGTTATTTGTTTCGATAAGTTCAACTTCAAGGAAGCTCAAGTTAATGTTATATTTTGCATATAATCCACTATATACATCTATTGTAAAACACTATATACATCTATATTTCAATTAAGTGTGTAATTATTTAATTCATCTACCATATTGTGGTACACAATGCTTATTAGAATACATGGTGCGATCTGGCAACTCAGCACCCCAATACAAGGCGTGATCTGGCAACTCAGCCAGAATAGAGGCTTATAAAAGATCGAGAAGCTGGTGAAGACTCATTCCAGCTCGGCTCCAGCCGAGCAAGGACCTCTGGTCCTTCTCTTTTTGGCCCTTTGGTAAACCCTTAGTGGCCTCTTAGGTTAGGAAAACGAAAATAATATGCCTTAAAGGCAACTACTCTCTCTCTCTCTCTCCTACAGGCGACTCTCTCCCTCCTTCAGCTCTCTCTCTCTCTCTCCTACAGGCGTCTCTCTCCCTCCTTCAGCTCTCTCTCTCTCTCCTGCATGTGTAACTACTGCATGTGTACCTCCTGCATGTGTGCGTATGTGTGTGTACCTCCTGCATGTGTACCTCCTGCATGTGTACCTCTCCCCCTTGGCTGATTAGACGTATATAATAATAATGTATACAATAATACTGCTAAAAAGAGGTATCTGACAACCATTTACAGCCAACTGGCTGATTAGGAGTCTATAATAATGTATACAATGGTATCGCGGTATCTGGCAACTCAAGCCATTTACGCCAACTGGCTGATTAGGAGCCTATAAAACAACGCCAACTCGGCTGAAGTCTTAATGTGCACTTGGCTCCTGCCAGGTGAACACCTCTCCTCCTTTCTCTCCTCTCTCTCTCTCTCTCTTGGGGGATAACGCCGCCTCCAAGTTCCCCCCCACCCCCCTTTGCAACAACACCCCTTTGCAACAACCCCCATCCCCCTTTGCAATAACCCCACCCCCCTTTGCAACAACCCCACCCCCTTTGCAACATTACATAATAACCTGCAACATTCTTGCACTCCCCCTTTTGCGGCTATACTACTGTCCTCAATTAGATTATTAGACACTGTATGACGCAATGTATGCCCTCCAGTTTGTCATTTATTATTTTTCTAATGTTGTTGTCTTTGCAATATCTTACGTTTTCAGTCACTCTTTCTCTCGCGGAACATTGGCATTTTTTCTCTCAAACTTGCTTCTCCTTCTTCTTTTTGTTTGTGGGAGGGACATTTTCCCACAATTTCTAGTGTCTTCTATTGGAGGGTTATAAGCATTTCTTCCGTTGTCTTATTCTTAACCCATATATACCAGAACCGATTTTAATTTTTGCCTTTAAATTCCATGGTAAATGTTAACAATTTGATCGTCCTATATAAGGGACGCAAAGCCTAAATGGGTTAATTAAAGACGGTTTTCAGTCTATTACTTCTATGTTGGATGTAATACCTTCCCAATTTATAGCCTTGGAGTAAAAATAAAAAAATTCGAATTTGCCTCTCTATATACGAGTATAGCGCATGTTCTTTCCTTCCCTGTTCCTTTCATTTTGCTTGTTACTTCAGTAATGTTGTAATCTGATATTATAGTTGGGGATATTTCCATGTTATCAATTATGCGTTAACATAAATTCATCAGCTAGAGCTAGCATTATTCTTGCTTGCTCCTGGCCTTCCTGCGTGCCTCCCTTCTCTTGGTTTATGCATATATTTCTTTCTATGCTTTTATATTTTATAAGTGGGAAATTAAAATCATCGCAGGGAATAACACTGGGGGTTGGGAGTTTAGAGTTTAAAGATTTCATCAGGTTCCTGACCTCTGTAATGATATCTGAGAATTTTGTGGTTGGAGTGTTCGGAGGTCTGTATAATACAATTAGTATCATGTTTAATTTTTCAACTTCTGCTGCTATTAATTCTACGTAGTTGTTTAAATCACTGTCATTTCTGCCATATGTTATTTTTATGTATATAAATAGCATAATCCTCCCTTTCGCCTTACTGCTGTTCTGTCGGTTCGAAGTATGTTATAGCTGTCAATTTGTATTTCTTTTTTGTCCATACAAAACTCACGGTTTTCACAGTTCGACTCTCTGTCCTTCAGATGAGTTTCGGTGAAACGTGTAAAGTCCACTCTTGTTTCTTGCTGGAATCCTTTCAGGCATATGACTTTGTCCAGGGAGTTTGGTTTTAGGTCTTGTATGTGTTAACTAGGATAATTTTTATTTTTTAATTCTCAATTTCCTCTTTATGTAATTCAGATTCGTTATCTCTTGGTTGTGCATATTTCGTTACCTTGCGATCCTCCGAGAATTTTCTTGGTTTTCTGTTTCGATAAATGCTGTCCCGATATCGAATGCAAATTTTTCTTGCATTTATTCCGTACAGGTCTGGGATATCCGTATTTGTCGACTGTCTTTGTATTTGTTCAATGATATTTAGTTACTGAATCGTGGTGGTTAAGTCTTAAAAATTGGGTACCCTGTCTGCTGATAATTTTGGCTGCGAAACTGTCGTGTTTCTTTGAGGGTATTCTTTGCCTTATTATTTGCATCTCCTGTTTTAGCATCGCTTCCTACGAATTCACCGGCCCCGAGTACGATTCCTGGTTATAACAGGTGGCGCTCAGCTCATCCAGCTATTCATCCTTCCATACAAAAACATTGGTTAGTAGATAACCACTAGGCTGCTCAGAGTACCCATTTAAGTCGCTGGGTTGTTGATCGGGAGGTCGAGAGGTCACGTCCGGAGGATAACTTTATAATTTCTTTGGTCGTGGTTCAGATTCCACGTTAAACTGTAGGTCTAAGGTGGGGCAACAAGCTTGACCTTTGTCAGAATGAACAATTCCGGCGGAAGCAAAACCAAGGTTACGAAGGTATATATCTATAATTATGCGTCACAGTTTCACACAAAAAGTTAGTGAAAAGATAGTGGATTATTTGAGTTTGCTTGCGTATATATATATATATATATATATACGAACTCAGAATGGTCCCCTGAGAAACTTATATGTTAAACACAGACCGTGCATGGAACAAGGAACTCTTCTGGGAAATTACATCCACTATATTTCGAATAAGTAATGATAAATGACCAATAGTATAGTTTTTTCTTTTTCATGATGTTAGCCCGACGTGGGCAACGGGTCACTCGCAAAGAGGTCCCAAACATATAGCTTCCCTCACCAGCTATCTGCAAAACAGATAGTATCCAGCTTACACCTAGCCTACTACATTCAGAACCTCAATATAAGCAAAAGACTCGTTGCATTCACGTCGGATTGAATAAATTAAAGAAAAAGGGGGTAACTATTGTATTTTTAGCCAATAAAAACAACTTAAACCTCAACCGGGACATTGAGCGTCCACTTTTCAAGGCACATAACACGTCCATTTATACACAAACTCAGCATGGTCCCCTGAGAAACTTATATGTTAAACACAGACCGTGCATGCAACGAGTCTTTTGCTTATACTGTATTGAGGTTCTGAATGTAGTAGGCTAGGTGTAAGCTGTAAACCCTAGATCCTGTCCCAAAGCTGGATCCTATCTGCTTTGCGGATAGTTGGTGAGGGAAGCTATATTTTGGGGCCTCTTTGCGAGTAACCCGGTGCCCACGTTGGGCTTTCCATCATGAAAACGAAAAAACTATAGTATTGGTCATTTATCATTACTTAGTCGAACTATAGTGGATGTAATTTCCCAGAAGAGTTCCTTGTTCCATGCACGGTCTGTGTTTAACATATATATATATATATTATGTGTGTGTGTGTGTGTGTGTGTGTGGCATTAATTAATGCCGAATTTTTGCTTGTGTAATTTTTATATATTTATTTATGGGATGACGTCAGAGTCGTCAGACGTAGGCAAAAATACAGGGCGAGTCTGGTCTAATTATTCACCCTTGGAATTTCTTTATTTCCAGTCATGGCACTGCGTTGGTGCCACGTTTTAATGGGTCTTTTTTCTCATGGACGCAGTGTGGCAACATTGGGTAACAAAATTTGGCGCCCACTCGTATTTTTTATTGTTATTTTTAATTATTAATCGATAATTCATTGTAAATTCATTGAAAGTGTGAGGTTAAGTGAACTGTAAGTTGAAATAAGTGATTTTTTATTTAGCATCTAATAAAACAGTATTAGACTACATTCGGTGCGTTAAGACACAAAATTATTTTTAGAATGATTCATTAATTAATAATTAATTAATAGGGGTGAATAATTAGCAAGAAAATGGGAAATGACGTGATGATAATTTAGTATCGTTTTCACGGTCGTACGTTCATTTTTACTTCAAAATAGTGTTTTGCGCATGTTGGAACTTTTATTGCCACTATTGACTTATTTTCAAGATCATTTGATTCTGATTAGAGGAAACTGGTTACGTGGGAAATAACTAACCAATCTAATATATAGATATATATATATATTTATGATGAATAAAACCACGAAGGAACAGAAACACAGAATGGTGCTCAAGCGCTTTCGTCTAATGACATCCTCATATATACGGATAGTAGTAATTTTGTAATCTATAAATTTATAAAGGCAAAGCCAATCTACCTACAAATTTCCCTTTCCAATAAAATGTAGAGAAAACGCACCTCAAATTATATCATTGAATTAGGAAATCGGAGTCTTTTAAATAAAACCAAAATTCTGTACAAATAATAATAATGTGTACAGTTTCCTAAAATAAATCATACGAAAAGACAGAGTCTTTCGTTTACGAGGCTGACATCAGAATATGGAATTCTTATTTTTAGCTTTTGAGTTTATTAAAAGGCAAATGACGTCATTTCCGCTATTTATAAGATACTTGGCCACGTTCGAAGACGTATTAATGATAATAATAATAATAATAATAATCATAATAATTATAATAATAATATTAATAATTTAGGGGTATTTACTTAATCAGAGGTGTGAAAATGAGCAGAAGAATGTATTTGCTATTTCATGTGCATTCGACTGAATTGCAGCAACACACACACACACACACACACACTGATAACTTCATTTGTGCTCAAGTACTTCCAAATTTCCAGACAGACGCCAACATTTGTCGACTTAATACGCCCCCACAACATGGGCGTGGGATTTTGTTTCCTTCTTTCATGTGCCGTGGGTGGAAACCATATGTATAATTTTACTCTCAATAATGATAAAACTGCATGGAATGAATATATTAGAGGATATGAGGGTGACTATTTCAATATATTTATGAAGGATATTGCATTTATTTCGCTCTCCTCTCTCTCTCTCTCTTCATATATATATATATATATATATATTCGTATATTATGTGGTGTAGTGGTTAGCATCGCTGACTACGAATTCACCGGCACCGAATTCGATTCCCGGTGACGGCAGGCGGCGCGCACCAAACCCAGCCAGCTGTACATTCTTCCACACAATAAAGAAAAAGTTAATTGGTAAATAAATGGGTACCCTGGGTATCCTAGTGCTTAAGACGCTGGGCTGCTGCTGCTCGGGAAGTCATGAGATCGAGTCTGGGCGAGGACTTTGCAATTTCTAACCAACCGTGGTGGGTCGCGTAGTTCGGAGTCCACATTAAATTGTAGGTCTAAGGTGAAGTAACAAGCTTGATCTTCATCAAAATGAACAATTCGAGCGGAAGCAAAAATGAATGTTATTACTTCGTACTTCCTCAAGTTTCATGCCAATTAAATGTCATTTTATTGGTATATCTTTCACGGCTGCTTTTCAAGGTTAGGTGAAATTTCGATAATTATTTATATGTATATTACATCATTATAAAAATAATGGGAAATTTTTATAGTTAAAAAAAGCAATATTAAATTACACGACTGAGTTTTACAATATTGGAAACAAGCCCAAATCAGTTTTTTACGAAAGAAACATATATAATTGACGAAATATGATAGTATATTATATATAATAATATATATATATATATAATATATATATATCATGACTATATCTACCGAGCATGACTCTCGATTCCTAAAAAAACACAGGTTGTTTGTTATTGAATTTAAACTAATTAAAAAACTTGGATTTTCCATTTTCGATTAACGCTTATTCTGATTTAGGAAAAGACCCTGTAATTATTTTTCACAATAGGAAAGGAACAAATTATGGATATTTTTCGATGATGATAATAGGAAAAAGTATAGTTATTGATGCGAAACCTTGTTGAAAATTAACCAAGTTAACCCTGAAATAGCCACCTTTTTTTTTTTATTTTTTTTTTATTAATAGAGAAAACGCTACATTTTTTTTTAAACGTTTTCTTGGCAACACAAAATTCTAGCAGTAACTCTAAAAATAGTTAAAAGTTAGTTCCGAAGCTAATCCTGGGCAATTGTGTAATGTTTTACTAATTATAGTACTTATTCTATTTGAGGAAAATAATTTGCATGTTTCATATTCTGCTCATCATGAGAATGCACATTATAAATATGTTTAAATTAATTTAAAAATAGTTTGTAAACAGTCTGATATAGTACACTCAGTAACGTAAACACTATATATATATAACATATATATATATATATATACACACTGTATATATATATGTGTGTGTGTGTGTGTGGGGGGGAGATGAATTTCACATTTAAACACGTGAAATGAATAATTTATGCAAACCACAAGGAAAAATAAAAAATTATTTAAGGGTTTTCGCGTATTCAGCAATACACCTCATCAGGGAATACGAGGTGTATTGCTGAATATACGAAAGGACTTGGAATATATATTTTTTTCCTTATGGGTTTGCATCATATATATATATATATATATTAAAACTGAAAAGCGGTCTCCAGTCGTGGTGCCTATTTCAATCCCTCTCGTAAAGTCTCAAACCTGAAAGTTTGAAACCCATTAAAAGATTTTTCTCCTAAAACCACCCTCGCATATCTCAATGAGCCCCAATACCTTTTTCACCCATCCTACTTCTGTTTCTCTGAATATGTTTTTCACTGCCATTTTTTCTATTTTTCTTCTCTTCCTTTATTCCTGCAGTACACACACACGCACACACATCCTATTTAATATGCACGTGTTGCTAACCTCTCCGCTTTAATTTTCCCAGACGTGGTATTTTTTCATTGGCACAGAAATTGCGGAAGATTTGTTTTTAATTCGTTTTTGTGTTTTTGTTCTTTATTTTGCAATTCTTCATAATAGATCTGTTTTCCTCTTTCAGACATGGTTTGCGAAGTTCCTCGTCAGCGACAACTTTTTGTCAGCAGAAGAGGATCTTTTTTCGAAGATCCCTTTTTCAGGGACGCTTGGGATGACTACAGCCACGCCGTCAGGAGAATCGTAGATAGGTATTGGTTCATATTTTCTTCAGTGTCAGTCAGTGGAAGAAAAGTCTTCACCACTTTTGCTTACTTATTTCAGAAATCATTATCAAATTCATAAAACGATTTTTTACACATTCACAGTTTTTTAAGCAAATATAAGAGAGAGAGAGAGAGAGAGAGAGAGAGAGAGAGAGAGAGAGAGAGAGAGAGAGAGAGAGAGAAGAGAGAGAGAGAGAGAGAGAGAGTTACAAGGAAAAGAAGTACCTCAAAAGGCCTTGCGGCCCATACCGAGGAGGTACCAATGGCAACGGGTGCCAGGGAAAATTTTCTACACACTCAAATAGTGTGCAAGATTAGGTCTAACCTTTTCTTGAACTGATCCACAGAGGAACTGTTCACTACTTCTGAAGGCAACCTGTTCCACGTGTCACAGATCTTATACGTAAAGTAATTCCCACACACACTAGTCCTAAACCGTTTCAAATTCAACTTCCAACCATTGTTGCGAGTTGGGTTATCATTTAAACTAAACATGCTTCTAAAATCGACATCGTTGAACCCGCGTAAGAGTTTGAAAACCTCGATCAGTTGACCGCGCAGCCTCCGAGTTTCCAGCGAAAACAAGTTCAGGGCGCGTAACCGTCGATTGTAGCCCATATGCCTAACGGAAGGGATTAACTTTGTGGCCCTCGCCTGCACTCGCTCCAGCCTCTCAATATCTTTCCTGAGGGTGGGCGACCAGAACTGCACAGCATACTCCAGGTGCGGCCGAACCAGGGAATTGTACAGTGAGAGCACACTCTCCTTGTTCCGAAACTGAAATTACCTCCTGATATAACCCAACAGCTTCTGGGCTTTCTTTTCCACCTCTACGCACTGTTTGGTAAACTTGAGGTCGCTGCTAATTAGCACACCCAAGTCCTTTTCCAAATCAGTTGCCTCGATATTACTCCCCAACATCGAGTAGTCCGACTTGGGAGTGGCGTAGCCAATGTGCATCACTTTGCATTTACCCAAGTTAAACGGCATTTGCCATTTTTCGGACCACTCTCCTATCCTACCTAGGTCCGCACGCAATTGCTCGATCGCCTCCGGCGTCCCAACATTGGCCCCAAGCTTGGTGTCATCAGCGAATTTGGCGATCCGACTGACGATGCCACCGTCTATATCATTTATGTAAATGATAAACAACAGCGGCCCCAAAACGGAACCCTGAGGAACCCCGCTAGTGACCGAGGCCCAAACCGAACTAGCCCCTTTAATTACAACCCTCTGCCGCCTATTCTTCAGCCAGTTTTCAATCCACCTAACTACTTCCCCACCGATACCCAGCGTGCGCACTTTCGCCATTAGCCGGCGGTGAGGTACCTTATCAAAGGCTTTCTGAAAGTCGAGATAAAGTATATCAATCGCCCTACTCTTATCATACTCACCCAACATGACGTGGAAAAACTCGAGCAAGTTGGTGAGACACGACCTGTGCCGTCTAAACCCATGTTCAGAGTCCCCAAGCAGCTTGTAGGAATCCAAATGGTCAACGATCCTATCCGCTATTATCCCCTCTAATAATTTACCTACAACTGAAGTGAGACTAATGGGACGACAGTTCCCTGGACTTTCGTGATCCCCTTTCTTAAAGATAGGGGTCACGTTGGCTTCCCTCCAGTCACCAGCCACCTGGCCCGTCTCCAACGATTTATTGAAGACTGTAGCCAAGTGGGGAGCCACCTGGTCGTGCACCTCTCGCAACACTTTGGGGAGAAACTGGTCTGGGCCAGGAGCCTTAAACGCGCTCAGTTTGTCTATTCTATCGGCAACGACTGTCACGGTACATCGAACACTATCCAGGCCAGCACCTTCGTGCCTGACGCCTGGCTCGGGGATGACGCGGGTGTCCTCTCTGGTGAACACTCTCGCAAAGTACTCATTAAGCACATTAGCGATGTCCGCGTCGGAGGTCCGCAGAAAGCTTCTAATGGGCTTTCTACTATTAACATAACTGAAGAACTCCTTAGGGCTCCCTTTGCAGAGAGAGAGAGAGAGTTACAAATTTTAAAATTCAAAATAATTTTTAAGTTTAGTATTATCTTATTGTGTCGTTTCGGAAAAAAGTTCGCCTAAGATCGCGAAAAGTTTCTGGAAAGTATAAATTTATTATTTTTTCTTAATTTTATTACTGTCGAAAAAAAGAATAAAATATTCAAAGAAACATATGATACAATATTACGAATTAGTAATTTTTCATGATATTTTGAAAGATTTTTGTTTGCAGACGACCTTTTTTTTCCAGAAGTGTACATACTGTACACACCTATTGTACACATACTGTACACACCTATTTCAATTTTAGCCGTTACCAATATTTAATAATAATTTCACTACATTGCATTTAATATTTATTTCTGCTTTAATTTTCGTAACGGAAATTGCGCCAGTCTGAAGTTGTAAAAGTAATTTTCTATAGTACTGAAAAATTGTTTAAGATTGTATTATCGTTCGGGTTTTATGATTTTGTTTAAAGGTTCGTGAATGGTACTTGGTTTTTACTCGTGCTGAAGTAGCGAAGTAGAGTGTAACCAATGTAAGAGGAGTTAAATCCTTCTTCCGAACATCTAAATTGGTACTGATTATTATTATCGCGCAGTATTTTCACTTTCAGAACACTCGTTTCCTGTTAAAAATATGTCGACATTCGTTTAGGTTTGTAATAATAACAACGTCTAAATATGAGTTTCTTATTATCTTTGATGAAAATGTGTTCTTTAATAAATAATTAATTTATTATGTTATTTTCCTTTTTTGATCTGCCCAACAGTTTGGGATTAGAAATATGTGCGGAGGGTTCACAAAAGTAAATAGACACCTTTGGTTTTTCCGTAGGTTTGGATTTGACAATAAAAGTCAATAAATAATAACAGATTTATTGAATCAGGATATTTAGAATCGTGCTGCTTTCCACTCTGCATTACATAAAGCTGACACACGTTCTGGCATTCCATTCATGAGCTTTGCCATTTGTTTTTGAGGACAATCATCGTAGTGTCTATTTACTTTTGCCAACCCTCTGTGTGTGTGTATATATATATATATATATATATATATATATATATATATATATATATTATTTGTGTAAGCACTTATTATCACTTTTCTAAATTGGTGAAAAAAAAGTGCGCTTTCATAATTATAATCAAATAGAAAACTAAAGTTAAACACTTTCATTGATGAGGTTTTAATAAATTATAATTTATTTTGTCAAATTTTAAGCTTACTTGGAAAGCGAAGTATCATTATTTAGATACGAGAAGCGCCTTTTGTTATCACAATTTCCTGCCTTCATTAATACCCCACTCCCCCAACCCAAATAAAAAATGTCCATGGACTGTCCCAACCTAGCTTGAGAATTGGGGCAGGAATACAGTGACGAACCCACTGCGTGTGATGTATTTGGCTCGACCCAGTTCTCCTTTTAAAGGGGACTTATCTTTTACCGTCCGTCTCAGCGCCCTCTGGTGGACGAAGGACGTAAAAATGGAACAACCACCATGTAACTAGCTAAAATTAACTTCATTAAAATTGCGGGAAGTCTTCGTTTTCTGGTATTACTATTTTAGTTATCGAAATAATTTCAGTGTGTTTCTGGACAACAATTGAACGACCTTTTCCATCATTTGCTTTGTGTTCTCAAATTGTGAATTTCATGGAAGTGCTAAATGCTACGCTAATACACGAGTCGATTAACTCCGCCTACACTCAGAGCTGGGCAATAAATACATTGAATGTATTTAAATACTAAATACTAAATACATGTGAGAAATGTATTTAAATACTAAATACTAAATACATTTTACGAATGTATTTAGATACTAAATACAAAATACATCAATTGTATTTAAATACATTTGTAAATACATTTTAAATACATACAAATTTTAACATATGCATTCACTAATTCACTAAGCCATGACACGCACACGATAAAGAAATCAACCGCTTTCGACTAAGAGTGGCACACAACTGATTGAACTGACACGTTGAAACATGAACCATGCTGTACTACACTGTCGACGCGTCGTACTGTGCTAGTACAGAACGTGTATTAAACCAGTAAAAGTATTTACATTTTTATATTTTGAGTATTTAAATACATTGTATTTAAATACTCATTAAAGTATTTAAATACTATATTTAAATACTTGAAAAACAATGTATTTATAAATACAGTTCTAAATACACAAATGTATTTAAATACGTATTTAAATACAAATGTATTTAAATACTGCCCAGCTCTGCCTACACTCTATGAAATATTTGTGCGATAGGCGCCATGAACTGAATCCAATGTCACTAATGATATGATGATCCCCTTTTGTGTGGGATGTATGATAAATGGAACGCTATAATTAGACACTACAGTAAACTTAAAGATAGTTACTGTAGCTAACAATCTAATGTAAACATTAATTATTTAAAATGCCTGTAGGAGTGCCAATAACGTAACGTCAGTGCTAAAATATAAGCCTTTAGAATTATAAAATTATAGCTGTACTTATATTTTTAACAAAGTGATTTTATGTACCTTTAAATATAAAAATGTATATAAGAAACTTTTATTACTATTGAACTTCAGTGATTTTGTTCTGAACAATCAACGAAAATGATACCGCAGTTTCATTGCCAAATTTGTGGGAAAACTGAAAACATTCTTTACTTCAAAAATTTAACATCTTAGTAACTGAATACAAGACACACACACACACACACACACACACACACATATATATGGGATTGAACTCAGAATGGTCCCCTGAGGTTTTTTATGATACACACAGACCGTGCATGGAACAAGGGACTCTTCTGGGAAAATTAAGTCCACTCTAGTCCGAATAAGTAATGGTAAATGACAAACACTATAGTTTTTTCTTTTTCATGATGTTAGCCCAACGTGGGCAACGGGTCACTCGCAAAGAGGCTCTAAAAATATAGCTTCCCTCACCAACTATCTGCAAAGCAAATGGGATCCAGCTTATATTTTGCTTATATTGAGGTTCTGAATATAACTTAGTTGGGCTGGGATACTTTAAACGCTAGATCCTGTCCCAAGGTTGGACGGAAGTAAACCAAAGGTTACCAAAAGTGTGTGTGTGTATATATATATATATATATATATATATATATATGCAGAAAAATCAGAAAAACACGTGATCTTGTTAATAAGCAAACAACCCTGTGGTTGTTTGCTTATATATATATATATTGGTACTTATAAAAGAATTCACTTTAGGCCCACAGTTTTATTTCAGAAACACCGTATAATGTATTTCTCAAGTGCGTATCGAATGCATCATAAAAAGATTATCATTACGAAGCGTAACTACCTGTACAACATTCTTAATGAGGTTCAGATATCTGAAGAAACTTCTGAGTAAACACGAACAAAGCAAATTCGTCACAGTTTATGGAAGACACCACAAATCCTCGTTACCAGCGGAAATCTATCCTGAAGAAGGCCTTCCGGGTACAAAGGTGAAGTTACGACAAGAGACGTCTCCCGCATTAATGAACATTTCTCCAAGGCCTGAAATATTGATCAGCCTCATAAAAAACACTTCCACGATATTGTAAAGCAGACAGCAAGAAAGAACCTAAAAGGAAAACCATGTAAACCAACCAAGACCATCACGAAGGAGCTGTGAAGCAACCATAAAACCAGGAGAAAGGCAGCGATAAATAACGGAATCACTCAAATTTCATGTCCTCGAGATTTAACAGTTGAAGTATTAAGCCAGTCTCCTGTCAATCGTGCTGTGGAAAGCATCTCTGGTATAGATCTACTATACAATTCTTCTTCTATTTCAAAGACAGATATACAGGCCTACACTCGCTCGCAGCCTAAAGTACCGTTATAAGAAATTCTTCGTTCGCTTATAAACATTCCGTTTTATTTATGTCAGCGCATACAGTAGAAGTCATATTTTGTGTTATTTCTCGAACTAGCAGTTTAAAGAAACAATTAAATATCACTGTACAATTTAATGTAATTTTATAATCTGTTGTATTTGACACTGAATATTCATATTGACAATTGACTCATGAATATCAAGCTTTTTGTAACTTTGATTTTTAACAAATTTCATTTGCGTTGTATATACCGTACTTTATCAATCATTGCAAT
The DNA here is from genome assembly GCA_023014485.1 of Bathynomus jamesi. Classification (NCBI taxonomy): domain Eukaryota; kingdom Metazoa; phylum Arthropoda; class Malacostraca; order Isopoda; family Cirolanidae; genus Bathynomus; species Bathynomus jamesi. Next base: position 1,162,086 of record JAJOZX010000621.1, on the reverse strand, counting down.
ATTAAACTTGTTAATTAAAGGAAAAAGCCACGCAGTCTCACCTTTCCTTGATTATTGATGCAAACATTTTTGGTGACCCCAAATAAAATAATTAGTTATTCGGGTAATTATCTCGTCAATTATCTCGTGATCTTCGCACTGGTAACCTAAGCAATTAGGGGCTACAAAATTGCCTCAATTAAACCTCTTCTGTAAAAATGGCGCCTATAACTTGGGCATTATAAAATGTCCGTATTAATATCCACATGGGGTTATATGACAGAGGGAACCTACAGTTTAACGTAGAATCCGAACCACGAGTCTCTACATCATCTGGATGCGGAGGATAGTCACTTATCGAACTACTAAACAGACCACTATCCCAGCATATCCCTGTAGACTGTAGAGTGATGCACTGAATGACATTCTCATAAACAATAAATTTACTTAACTTTAAGTATGCTTGAAAACCGTTTAAATAAAATACCAAAGGAAATTCTCTCTCTTTTGAATTACTTACAGTTGATTGCGTTAATACATTTTGTCAGTTGTTATACTAAAGTAATTAATACATGTAGAAACAAGTACTTGTTGAGCACTACTATAAAATTTTCCAATGTTTTCTGATCAAACCACCCTTCGGTAACGTAACGTTTACCGACTCTTCAGTATTTATAAATACAGATATTAAGATCTTAAGCTTCAATTCTTGATATTAATTATTATTATTATTAGTAGTATAAAATTAAATCCAACGTGTATTCAATTCCAGATTCAATCACGGTTGGGTGAATCCTTCTCAAAGATTACATGATTCCCAGTACCACTCCTTGTACCGGACATTGCGGACAGCGAGGCTCAATTATTCCACTCATTCCGCTCGTTTCAAAGAAGAAGGAAATGTCTACAAGGTAAACAGCTTAAAGCAAAGCCAATCTACTTATTTGTAAAATTAGCTGTCATTGTAACAACATCTGAAGACAAACAAAGTGATAATTTTAATATAAAACATGCGAGATTAAGCCTTACATACAGGACTTACAGGCAAACTTAAACTTTATGCATTTTTCCTAGTTTATGATTACAAACAACACTAAGTGACAGACTTTGATTATTGGTATCGGAGTTGAAAGTTTAATTTCACTTTTGAATTAGCACGAAATAAAATTCTTTTTTATACCTGTATTACAGGAAAATGAGTACAAAGTGAATATTTTTAACATTCCTCGTCATCATAGTAAACAACGTTCTAAATCCAGTCCGTTCTGTCTTCTTTAAAACTGAAAGTATAAATAAGCTTAAATGAATTCTTTAAGTACTAAAGCACTTGAAGAGTACACTGTTAGTACGTTAAAAGAAGATTGGGAGTAGATCATACGGTTAGTGTCTTGACAAATACAGTTAGAGATTAAAGAAAACCTTTCACGTTACTTTCGGTATACGTTCAACCTACAAAAACCTACATTTTTGCTCAGTTACACTCATTTTTAAAATGTACACGACAGACAGGATTTAAAAGCGCAACCCATTAGAGAACTGTATCGTTCTATGCAGCCAATTTATTATAGTGAAATTTTCCATGAATTGAAAATCATCAATTTTATATAATCAGGATGACATGGTACGCTAGAGTCCATGCCCATGCTTATTAGTAACACTGCCTGTTTTCCCACGTTTTCCTCACATAAACAGTTCTCATAGTTGGCACTTTCTTGATTCCAAATTCCTCTGTGGTGCCGTTTAATGCACTCCTTGAACGAATAACATTTCATGCAACAGTTTAGGATGAAAATTCACTCTTGGAGAGAGAACTACATTTTTTAATGCAGGAAGGAGGGGTCAAGGGCGAATTCCCCCCCCCCCCCCCGAAGTAGAAGAGAACCAAAATCAAGGGCCAACGTTTTCAAGGTGGCTGAACACTTCTTTGAAAGATTGGAGGTCATAAACAGGAGGGAGGAAAGATAGATTGAGGAAGGTTGGTCCAGAGTTGACTGGTTGAGTAGATGAAAGACTGAGAATACCGATTAACCCTTGTGTTAGAAAGTTGGACAGAAAAGGAATGAAACTATGTCGAAAGTCTGGGACTGCATGCTTTCTTTAAAGGAGGAGGCCTTTAGTTAGAGTGTTCCGAAGAGCAATGTCCGTTATAATAGCGATATTAAAGAGAATGAGGTAACATTGCGGCGAAGAGAGAGGAATTGAGGACAGTCAGTAAGAAGCGGGAAATTGATGAGACGAAAAGCCTTTGATTCCAATCGGTCAAGTAGAGCTGTGTGGATTGAGCTACCACACACATGAGAAGCGTACTTCATGCAGGGGCGGAAAAGACGCCTGTGGAGAGACAGCAACTGAGTAGGGGTGAAGAAATATGTTGATTGTATAATGTATATCCTCTGAGAGGAAGCACACCTATGCCATGTTGTTCTGATTTTGTAGAGTAGAATATTGCACATTGCTCTGAGGTTTAGAAAATGAGATGTGCATGGTTAGAACTCAATCCATGGAAAATTGACCATGATAAACTTTGTGTTGAACGATAATAGCATATTTAATGCGTTATGATATTAAAGAAAAGACCCGTACATTGTTATTTTATCTAAATAGTTTTATAATTCCAATTATATTTGTGGTGCCAACATTTAAGGGATGATCCTTGAATTTACAGTTTAATGTTATTATTAAATGTTAATTCTTTCCTTCAGTTAGTGATGGACGTTCGAGAATTTATCGGAGGAGATATTACTGTTCGAACGGCGGGAGGAACAGTTTCCGTAAGAGGTAAAGTGGAAGTAGGTGCTGAAGAAGGGGCCAAGAAGGAAATGAAAGACGATGATAACGAATCTTCAATATCGGGAAGATCTTCTTCATCGAAAACTCTTCATCGTCGTTTCACTCTCCCAGCGGATGCCAACTGCGAGGAAGTCGAATCTTCGCTCTCGAGAGATGCCGTTCTTACTGTCACTATATCAAAGAGGGTAAGTTCTGTCCTTTGGTTTGCGAGGGGAGTGCCAGTCAAAGGTACTCCTCGAGTCACCCACTTATCATTACATGTAGAACTTTAAGTGAATATTCTCAAGTACGAGAAGTTGAATTAAAAACAAAGCCACAATGAGAAATGGATTTATTAGAAGCGCTAATAAATTCATTTTCATTGTGGCTTTATTTCCTTAATGCAGAACTTTATGTCTGAATCGTTGGTTATCAAAGTAAACCAAGATTCAGAATATGGAAGATATTGATGATCAGAGGAGTAATTTGACAAAAATTTACTTAAGTTGAAGCCCAAGTACAATTCGTGAAAAAGTATAATGTTTAAAGCAGTGGTGCACAAACTTTTTTGATGTGAGGGCCAAGCGAAGAAAATAACTAAATGTATTAGCCTACTTACTTTCCATCTAAGTCATAAATTGGGTCACTTTTATATTTTAACTTTTTCATTGAATTGAAAAGACCCGTGGGGCCACTGAAAAAACCCGTGGGGGACACATTTGGCCCGCGGGCCAGGGTTTGTGCATCACTGGTTTAAAGTATACTGAAGTAGTAAAAGTAAAAGTAGTAGCATCTCGAACATAACATTGATATAATCATTACCTCGTAACAACGATAAGTTATATATTAATTATATTCATTAGGGAATGAAATAAATAAATATACATATGGCCAACAAGCTTTATTACGAGCACAACTTCTTATTTAGCTTTAACACTAATTGGGTGCGTTAAATTCCCGCACTGTCTGCCTCCTCAGATTGGTTGATTTAATTATGAAAATTTCCCAAACGTTTGGGGAAAGTACTTTGTACTTTACAAATATCGGTAAAAATGTACTTAAGTTAAATTTTTCAGGATCCACTTTCTAGAAAGTACAATAATTTTAAAATACTTTTATTCTAACTAAAATACATTTTAGAGAACATATTAAAATGTATTTAAGTTAGAATAAAAGTATTTAAAATTATTGTACTTTCTAGAAAGTGGATCCTGAAAAATGTTACTTGAGTGCAGTTACTTCACTGCTGCACACCTCTGCTGATGATACTACTACTACTACTACTACTAATAATAATAATAATAATAATAATAATAATACTTTCTTCCTGTAATAAATGAATTGAACCCCATCGATTGAACCTGAAAAGCTATATTCAGATAAGAAAACTTTAAACATAGCAGTCATATCACATCTTTAAGTTGTATAGGCAAAAGGAAAAAGAGATTTATTTGTCTGAAGATATTGTAAAACTCTATATTTAAATTGTATTATTTTCCTGGATAAAGTTTTTTCAAATGCTTTACTTGAATGGGGAAAACCTTGTTTATTATCATAAAACTAAATCCGTTACTAGTGATCGACCTGTTCAGTTTCTTAATAACGTTTGTTTTTATATCAGACTGACATCCACTACATACCGGTCAACGTTGAAGGCGAAGGAAATAAGGAGAATGAAGAGTCACACATGGGATCCAAGGTCGGATTTGAGGGGGTTCGTCAGCCCGGCGTTAAGAGACCAAGCGACACGCCTTTAGAGTCGACCCGCAAAAAGTCTCAAGAAGAAGCATCGAATGGCAGAAGAAGAAGAAGACACAGAAAGGAGGAGGAGGAGAAAAAAAAAGAAGACAAGAAAGGAGATCGAAAAGAGGAACGGCATTCGAGGAGAAGATCGAAGGATTACGGTGGTGAGGAATACTTTACGAAGTTTAGGGATGCAGTTCGAGATACTAAAAAACACGACGAATTCGAGGGTAAAAGGAGAAAACGGGACGAGGAAAAAGAAGGCGATAGAAAACAGTCACATGATCGTAGATCGAGGAGGAGAGAAAGTAAATACGAAGATGTACACGAAATTAATATTCCAGTTCGGATAAATAAGAGTGACCAATCGGAAAAGGCTTTTAGACCGTTAAGTCTACACGAACCTAGAATCCGTAACATCGAAATTGAACAAGAGGCAGCCACCTCTTCGGGAGATAACCAGGAAAAGTCATCTTGTTTTATGGAACAAGGTAACAGGAGGAGGAGTGAAGGAAAACTAAAAACTGAAACAAAAAGTGATAAGGGACACATGCGTCGTAGAAGCTATCCTGAGAGAAAATTAGATGAAGCGGACAAACTCTCCCTTCAGTTAAATCTAAACGCCGAAAGGCCCGACAACAGGAAACTAAATCCTCTCCCTGAAATCAAGGAAACAGAATCGAAAAGTAAAAAACATAAGTTAAAAGAAGATTTACGAGATAAGAAAGAGAGTGACGCCGAATTTAAGTCACTAAATAAAGGTCTCAGACGCGAAAGAGAATTCTCACCGAAAAACAAACTTCGTAATGAAGAAGTTTCCCGCACGAATGAAAAATCTACTGATAGACCTATTTCCGTTCGATCTATTGATGTAATCGTAAATGAAGATAAAAAGGACACTCAAGAACTCGAAGAAACCGGAAAGAAAAACTTAAATAAAGAAAAAATAATTAATAATACGAGACAAGAAAACCACATGGATAAAGAAGAAGATAGAGAAAAATGCGAAATTAAAGGAGAAGAGGAAGAACTTAACGGGATTTTGGAACCTCCTAAGGATAGATTAGAAACGCCCAGGACGAGTCTCTTTCGGAGACCTTCCTCTCCTATTTCTCCGGGGAGTCGCTTAGTAAAAGTGGAAGAGAACCAGTCATTCATGGAGGAAGGTATATTCAAAGACTGCTGGAACGATTTTAGCAACACTCTTCAGGATGTTCTGTCACGACTCCAAGAATTATCTTCCGAACTTGGGCAATCTAAAATCCTTGCGACAACTCCTTCGGCCGAGCCCTCACCTCCCGTTGATAAAGAGGTAAGAATAATGCAGGTTTGTTTTAAAAACAAAAATTAGAATGGATATATTAAGGTGCACCTTCGCCTTGACGAATTTCTTTCGAGATTCAACATCTCGCACAAATTCTCGATTTTCCTATATCGTTATTTCTTTTCGTCATCAAACGATTCGTTATAATTATCATCTACAAAGAATAAAAAGGTACTTGATCCAACAACCCCAAAAATCTGACAGCCGATCCTAATGTTTAAGCCAACCATTCAAGGTTGTCACCAGAAAATAGGCATGGTTAGTGCAATCATCGCGGAAGGGGATTTGGTTAAATTACCCATTTGGATTAGTTGTCAAATAATTATTAACCACTTTTGTTAATCATTCAGTGAGAAGGCCACAAACTAGCAAAGCGCTCAGCCCAATTAAGGCGATCCATTGCGCTAACACCTGGATTATTATTATTACTAGTACTATCAAGAATCGAAATCCCGACCTCAGTGTCTTCACTTTGCTCAACAGGGAAACGGTGTTACCCAGCTAGCTATAGACACTGTCAACCAATTATTATTGGTTGTTGTAACCATGTAAATATGAAAACGGATACTTTAGTAAGACAAAAAAAAATGAGGCCCTCCTACTTCTAAGGAGAAGTGGCTATACGACAAAGGTAAACGCAGTTAAAAGCACCAATTTGAAAGTGACAATTTTTAATATTTCAACGAAATATCTTCATCATCACACGAAACATGTGAAAGGTTGAAAGGAAAGGTATATATACGAGGTGCGATCCAAAAGTTCCCGGACTGGCAGCGTGGAGCGCTAACAGGCCGTAGTACAGACTTGGGCAGTGTGCCGAGTGACACGGTGATATACGCGCGCGTTTTTTTTTCACGAGCTTTTTTGTGCGTTAGTGTTAGTGGTTTTATGCGATTTTTGCGAGAAGAGAAATGGCAGACTTGAAGGCGCAGCGCGTGTGCATCAAGTTTTGCTTCAAACTCGGCAAAACCGCGTCGGAGACCCACAAAATGCTTAAACAAGCATTTGGTGATGAGGCCATGGGCAGAAGCCAGACTTTCGAGTAGTTCTCGCGATTCAAACGTGGGCAAACGTTGGTTGAGGATTCCGAACGTTCTGGTCGGCCCTCAACCAGCAGAACCTAAGAAAATGTTGAAAAAAAGCGTCAGGCCATCCACGAGGACCGTCGGCGAGCGATTAACGACATTTGCAGTATCGTTGGCCTATCGTTTGGTTCATGCCAACGCATTCTCACGGAGGAACTCAACATGAGGTGGGTCGCTGCCAAATTCGCTCTGTCTGTGCAGCAATTTTTGGCCAAAAACAACATGGCAGTGGTCCCCCACCCCCCTACTCCCCCGACCTAGCCCCCTGTGACTTCTTCCTGTTCCCCAAGATGAAGATCCGGCTGAAGGGGCGACGATTTGACGATATCGAGGAGATTCAGGCGGAATCGCACGAGGTGCTGAACAACATCCCAAAAATGGAGTTCCAGAGGTGCTTCCAGCAGTGAGAAAATCGCTGGGCCCGCTGTATCAACTCCCAAGGGGACTACTTCGAAGGGAACAGCAGTAATTAGAACCTAAGGTAAGCCTACATTTTTTGTCGGTACAGTCCGGGAACTTTGGATCGCACCTCGTATTATATATATATATATATATATATATATATATATATATATATATATACGTAATGTAATTTCAATTACGATTAAATTCTTTTGAGGTTTGTCGATTCATGACTGAAAGTTTTTGCCTCAAGTAATGTGTGGGATTCCTTTTATAATGACCAAAATGTAGCCCACTCTTTCGTCTCTTCGGTTGAATCTTTTCACCATTTATTCTTTCACTTTATAAAATACTTTTATCTGTTTCGTGTCACAAGTTTGACAGACAATCTGTTAAATAAATTTGGAATATTTTAAGCCATTTCAGCTTCTCACTTTTTTCTCTTTTCAGTTAGCTGTGCTACGTGTGTGGCCTCACACACACACACACACACACACACACACACACACACACACACACACACAGTTTCGAAAGAGAAAAAGAGTGACTGCAAAATTAAGTAACTGTAAAGATAACATCAGAAAAATATTAAATGATAAACTGCAGAGTATCGATGATGTCATATAGGAACTAATCGAGAAGCATACAGAAAAAGAAGACGACGGTATCAGGCGCGGATCCAGGGGGGGGGGGGTCGAGGGGGTCCGGACCCCCCCCTGCTCACGGTGACCAACGATTTTTCGATTGCTTTTGTTTGCTCCTATATATGAAAAATAAGACCTGAAGACTTAAAATGGCTTAAGGTACGTGTATCCCGGTTGCCACAAAATTAATTTCCTTAAAAAGAATAAAGAAAAAAAGTTTATGTCCGATCCTGAGACATTTCAGACCTGGCCTGGGTGTGTGAACAAGCAGGATTTTGATAACAGGAATATACTTCAAATCCATCTAAAGCTATCTTCAAATATGAAAATTTCCTACCGAGGGGGGGGGGACACCCCCCCCCTCGGGCACCCCCCATGGCTCTCGCTTCGCTCGCGCGTCCTCGGCCGAGGACATATCAGTAACGAGCCCCACCAAGACTGGAACCCCCTTCTGCTTAAATTCCTGGATCCGACCCTGGGTATAGAAGCGATAAAGGCTAACTCAAAGTACTTCTATAATTTCGCAAAAAGAAAGTCGAAAAACCATGAAACTATCGGACCTTTAAAAAACGAGAACAGTGCTTTATCTGATGATCTAACAGAAGTATCTGAAATATTAAGAGCTCAGAACGAATCATCTTTTAGTATCCCAAAAACTGACAAATTGATATGCGATAGAAACGCATTTTTTGAAGAAGAACTACAAGGGGAAAGTATAACGGATTTCGACTTTATGACGGATGATATTACACAAGCCATAGGGAAACTAAAAACACACTCAGCGGAAGGACCGGATAAATGGAATGCCACACTGATCAAAAACTGCAAGAATGCAATCGCTGAGCCCCTATACTGGATATGGAGACGATCACTAGACACGGGAGAAATACCGGGCATCCTGAAGAGCGCGAACATAGTCCCAATATATAAAGGAGGAGATTGATCCGAGGCCAAAAACTATAGGCCAGTGTCGCTTACATCTCATCTCACTAAAATATTTGAGGGAATAGTTAGAGAGAAAATTTATGACTTCAAAGGTAAATAGAGAGGATTCACAGTCTCTGCTTTCGAGCCTTAATTTCTGCAAATTGATCAATGACCTCATCAAAATTCACCTTCTTTGCATATTCATGTTCAATTGAAAGTAAAGCCAAATTTGTCAATCTTGTCTGACTTATGGTGGAGCGAAAGAAATTTTTTATCAATTTCAATTTGGAAAAACTTCTTTCACATGAAGCAATAGACACACAGACAGTCAAAAAGAATCTCAAACACAGTGACAAGCTTGGCAAAGATTCACAAAAATCCCATTTCACAATAATCTCCAGAAACTGCAATGCTGTCCATTTCTTTGCCTCTTCAACGCTGATTTTGGCAGCTTCCAAATGCCTCCGAAGTTGTCCAATTTCCACATTGATATCTTCATCAGAGAATTCATCGAAAATCTGAGTCAAATTTGGAATATACTTCCGAAGTTCTTCTTCTGTTGCAACAACCAAAGTGTTTGGCTGAATAACAGCGAAGATTGACAGAATTTGATCCATTGCCTTAGAACGAATCTCCAATTCTTGATGAAAGCGATCAAGACATTCAAACATAGCCCTTTTTACTTCCTCTGGCAATGTGAGACCAGCATCCTTTGCCATCTGCCAGCTGGCTATGCTCAACAAACTGATGACTGAAACGTCAACAAACGTTCGCCTTTCGATGTAATTTTTATCAAATAGTTAATTTTTCGTTTGTAAATTTTGTATTGCCAATAAAAATAAAAATTTATTTTATAGTGGAAATTAACATTAAGCTGTAATAGTTTGAACATTTTTAAATTTTTTTTCTTACTTTGGCGAATTTTTCATTTGGTTTGAAAACTTGTACTGGTATTTCAACTCTCCCGATGGCACCCCCCTCCTGGCTGTCACCCGGGACGGACCGCCCCCCTCGCAACCCCCTTAGTACGCCACTGCCTATATTCACTGGAAAGGAGAAGAGAGAGATACACACCATTATTTACACTTGGAAAATAATGGAGAAACTAGTCCCTAGTCTTACTCTGAACCCTATAACTCCCCAAACAACGGTGGAAAGTAGAAACGGTAGACTGTGTCGTATTCCCAAATTAAAAGCGAGACAGGGAACATCCTTAACCCTGAAAAAAAATAGTTTTGTTGTGAGAGGATCAAAACTGCTTAATCAGCTGGCCAAAGACCTAAGAAACACGAAGGAAGTTGCAGTGAACATCTTCAAAAGAAGACTAGACGCCTGGCTCAGAACAATCCATGATGAGCCGGGCGTACCTGGCTATGTGAGGTGGAGAGCGCAAGAAACCAACTCATTACTTCACCAGGCCAACTCGAGAGGAGGGGCGACAAGCTTGACCGTCGCGAAATGAGGAATCATCGCGCGGAACCTTTGTAAGGTTGTAAGGTTAGGATCAAGTAAAGGTAAGCAGCACCCCCAGCCTTCTTTAATTAGCCTTATAAGGCTAACTAACGAAAATATCACGACCTAACCTAACCAATCGTTAAGTCAACTGTACGCCCTAGGATGTCATTAGACGAAAGCGCTTGAGCACCATTCTGTTTTCCTTTCCTTCGTGGTTTTATTCATCATAAATATTTTTCACGTGTTACTTTCGTGAAATAATTTTCATATATATATATATATATAGTATATGAAAGTATTTTGTGCTTAATTTACGGGCACGAAAAGAGAGCAAATTACGCTTTATGATAACTGAAATTTCTTCTTTACCTCGAAAATTTAAGTGATTGTGACGAAACGTTGCGTGAGCATTTTATTTGTTTTGTTACTGTATAATATTGCGATAAAATACAGGGAGTAAAGCTAAATTATATATATAGAATTGGTAACCTTATATAGGAGGAGATTGTAGACATCAATCGACCAGAGAAGTACTCTGTGGGGACGTTAGGCAGAAGACAGGGAGCGCTGGAACTCCCGTTTCTTCCGTCACTGTCCTCTTTTGCTGATCTTTTTCCGCGTCTCATTTATTCTGCGAACATTCCAGCATATGCTCGTCTCAAACACGAATTTCTCCCTCTATTCTTCACTTGTACACATACATGCAGTTTACACATTACACAATCTTTGCAAAATTTATAAAAATATAAATAAATAAATAAAATGGCATCGTGCACCTTAGAGACCTTCATTTTGGCTCTCTACTTCTTATTTAGGGGTTTTGGAGGGGGCGTTTTTGCGGGCATTCGCCCTTGCCCCCTCCTTCCTACATAAAAAAAACCTGGCAACTTTCGTGCGTTCATCCCTAATCGCACGGAGGTCACGCTTGATATATATATGCGCCTCGGTGGTGTAGTGGTTAGCGTCGCTGACTACGAATCCATCGGCCCCTGGTTCGAGACCCGATGGCAGCCGGCGCGCAGCAAAACCCAGCTGTTCATCCTTCCACACAATAAAGAAAGTGGTTGGTAGATAAATGGGTACCCTAGGTAGCCTAGTGGTTAAGACGCTGGGCTGCTGATGAGGCGTGGCTCGGATTCCACGTTAAACTGTAGGTCTAAGGTGGAATGAAAAGCTTGACCTTCGTTAGAATGAACAATTCAGGCGGAAGCTAACCAAAGGTTATATATATATATATATATACACACAGTACCGTGCAAAAGTATGAGATCACTGTCAATCTGATAACTATTAGAAAACACTGGGGAACAAATTTTAACTTTTTTTTTGTTTATGGACGTGAATAGGTCGGTCTTATAGGATTTTTTCCGCTAATTCCGAATATAGCCGTAGAATTTCTCTATCACCCAAGGTTACTGAGAAATTTGTATTTTAATATTTATTCAAAAAGTGTATAGAAGTTAGTAAAAATACTTCATAAAAATTATATTAGTGGCAGATTGGCATTTAAAATATTCTTCTTAAAACTTCTTTGTCACTGATTTTCTCTTGTAGTTTTCATTAGGAGCTTCTCGCATCAATGTCCAGCAGTAATCAGCTAACATTGCCGGATCCCACCTCCCTTGGTAGCGTTTCTCCATAGTAGCTATATCTTGGTGGAACCTTTCTCCATGCTCATCGCTTACGTCGCCGAGGTTTTCAGGGAAGAAATCTAAATGGGAGTGCAAGAAATGGATTTTTAGTGACATATTACATCCCAATAACCTATATGCTTCAATCATGTCCTGCACTATTGTTTCATAGTTAGAGGCTTTGATGTTCCCTAGAAAATTTGTGACAACATTCTTCATGGCCTCCCATGCCACTTTTTCTTTTCCTTTCAAGGCATCATCAAACTTTTGATCTTTCATGAGCTCTCTGATTTGGGGACCAACAAAGATCCCTTCTTTTATCTTTGCATCGCTAAGTCGTGAAAACTTTTTCTTCAAATATTTGAATGCCTCATCTTCCTTGTTCATTGCTTTGACAAAATTTTTCATGATGCCAAGTTTGATGTGAAGTGGCGGTAAGTATATTTTCTTGGGGTCAACTAAGGGTTCATGAGACACATTCTTCAGTTCTGGGATACATTTTTGACGAAGTGGCCAATCCTTTACAAAATAATGCGAATCTCTGGCTCTGCTGTCCCATTCACAAAGGAAGCAGCAGAACTTCGTATAACCGAGCTGCATTCCCAGAAGAAGCGCGACGACTTTAAATCCCCACATATATACCAACGAAACTGGTCATAATTAATCTGCTGAAGGATGAGTTTCATATTTTCGTGAGATTCCTTCATGTGGACAGCGTGCCCTACAGGAATGGAAGGGTATTTATTTCCATTGTGAAGTAGTACAACCTTGAGGCTTAGCTTCGAAGAGTCAATAAATAAACGCCAATCTTCAGATTTGTGCTCATGACCGAGAGCTAACAGCAGTCCATTTACATTATTACAGTAGCATAAACCACCTGACGAGGAGAAATACTGCATCAGATCTTTTTGGCGAGTGCGGAACGCCGATATGCTTGTATCTTTTGCCAGCAAATTCCATTCACGTAACCTGGAGCCCAATAATTCCGCTTTCTTTTTCGGAAGGTCCAAATCTCTCTCGAGATCATTCAGCATAACCTACGTTATCATACGTGGTTTATTTGATTCAGGTTGCTGAAAGTCTGTATCTTTAGTGTCATCAATTTCCATTGGTTCAACTTCAGACTCTTCATCCAGTGTCCATGACTTTGGGGGAGTTGGAATTGGGTTATCATCGTCATGTAGTACTGGTCTCATGGCAGATGCAAGATTTTGGTATTGAATTTTATGTTTATTTTTGGCAGAGAATCCTGAAACGTTAGTCATACAAAAATAGCAATCCGTTAGGTGATCCTTGGGCTCTCTCCAAATCATTGGTATGGCAAATGGCATAGATTTGCGGGTACCTTTAATCCAACCCCTAAGAGTGACGGCACAGGAAATGCATGAGATATGAGGTGCCCAGGATTTGTCTTGGTCGCCTACCTTACATCCAAAATAAAGTTCGTAAGCCTTCTTCACGAGTGGGGTCATCGTCTTCCTCTGTGCCATTATGGTCAGTTCTCCACATACGTAGCAAAATTAGTCCAGGCAATCTAGAGCAAAAATAGCTTCAACCTGGGCAAAATTGCTTCAGAAGCTTTCTAAACTGTTTCCAGCTCAGGAACCATTGCAGAATAACATATCCAAAATCCGACAAAATTGGACCCCGGGAACACCCCAAAAATGAAATTCAAAATGGCGGACTGGCAGTTTCCTACGAAATACAATAAATTTTAATTTCGCTTTGTAGAGAGAGTTATGACGTTTTTCTTGATCAGTAAAATGTTTTAAAACACATTTTCGTTTCTAAATTAACCTATATGACACTAAAAATTGTATTAGGCGGCTAGTATTAAACTATGACGTCACGTATGTAAATAAATATACTGTATGGAGTGTATGTGAGAATGGACATTGCTACATCTTTATAAACTTATATATATACAACTCTTTAATTCCTACTACCCACTATCAAATCTGCGTATTTGTGCTTGTCATTTTCTTTAAAACTGTTATTATGTACTCCTTTTAAATACTGCAACACAGTTTATTAATTTGTGTTTTCTGTTTCAGACTGACTCGGTGTACGGCTGACTCGGTGTGCGTCCGCCTTCAAGAATGCAGACCCCTGAAGAATTGTGCGTGATTTGTAAGGAGAAATTGGACAGCGGACAGGAAGTGGTTCACATCTCGCAAAAAGGAGCAGATGGTATAAATGCATCCAGCCGCAGCCGTGGAAGCGATGTTGTTGCAACAGCTGGAATAAGTGTTCACGTTGTATGTAGGAAAAGGTTTACGGATAAAAAGACCATTGAAATAAAGAAGCGACAGACCGCAGCCGAGGCAATACCAAGGAAAAGTGCTCGTTTTCATGAATACGCATTTTCCAGTGCTACTCACTGTTTGTTTTGTGATACCTTTGTGGACTTTTTTTTCCAAACACAAACCAAAATCAGAGCATGTCAAAATAAGAACTACAGAGTTCTCCGAAACCATAAAAAGGTGCTGTGAAAGCCGCTGCGATGAATGGTCGTTTAATGTAAAAGGCCGTCTTGAGTATTATCTTCGTGATCTTCCTGCTGCAGATTGTGTCTACCATCACACCTGCAGCGTAAATTTTCGAAGTGGAAAAAACATTCCTCGCGCATACTCCTCCGACGATCATGATTCGAAGAAAGGGAGACCAACTAATGAAGAGCAACACCAAGCATTCCTTCAGACCTGTGCTTACCTGGAAGAGAATGATGATGAACAACTGATGATTGGAGACCTAATTTCCAAAATGGAGGAATATCTTCAAGGAAGTCAGAGCTCTGTCTACGAACGCAGGCACATGAAGAGAAAGCTTTTAGAACGTTACGGAGACAAGATCATAATATCAGGTGAAAGTGGGAAGGCAGATGTAGTAACACTACGAGAGACAGCTAATGAAATTCTTATAGATTATCACAAAAAGTCGAAAGAATGTGATATAGATATAGAGCTACAGAAGATTTACCTAGTAGAAGCTGCTGCAAAAATAATCAGAAGTGATATCAAGTCTGTCGACTCGCCTAGAAAAGATGTGTATCCATCTCCAAATGACATCACTGCAGAAAGTGCTCTTGATTACATTCCAACAGTTTGAAATTGCTATTATCAAAAGCATTTGCGGGACAGGATGCTTCAAGAAAAATAGGTGCAATTGGGCAGAGCATTATGCAAGCAACCCGTCCTAGAGGATTACTATGTCCACTACAGATCGGTTTGTCGGTTCAGCTACACCACAACTTTAGGTCAAGGTACCTTATTGACGTTCTCCATCAGCTGGGTTACTGTTCGTCGTATGCAGAAGTAACAATATTCGAAAGAAACGCGGCGCTGGCAAGTGGGTCTGGCTCTTTTACTGTTGATGAAAACACTGCAGTCCTTCTAGCAGCAGATAACGTCGATCATGATGTCTGCACTTTGGATGGGAAGAATACCTTTCATGGAATGGGTATGATTGCCGCAATAACTCCGAAGATCAAGATCCACCCTTCTATTCACAGGCGTAATGTTGGTGACAATGACATTAAGAAGATTGCAACCGTTGACATTAGGGAATATAGACACGCGAGAAGCATGTTGAGGGACATCTCATTCCGCGAACTTCCAGTACCCACTGCCACCATAAGCAGAGCTGGGCAGTATTTAAATACATTTGTATTTAAATACGTATTTAAATACATTTGTGTATTTAGAACTGTATTTATAAATACATTGTTTTTCATGTATTTAAATACAGTATTTAAATACTTTAATGAGTATTTAAATACAATGTATTTAAATACTCAAAATATAAAAATGTAAATACTTTTACTGGTTTAATACACGTTCTGTACTAGCACAGTACGACGCGTCGACAGTGTAGTACAGCATGGTTCATGTTTCAACGTGTCAGTTCAATCAGTTGTGTGCCACTCTTAGTCGAAAGCGGTTGATTTCTTTATCGTGTGCGTGCCATGGCTTCAACAAGCAAATCCGGTGAATCAAACAGTGATATATCTGCAGATAACAATTTAGTGCACCCTCTGTTTGATGGAAAATACTTTAAAATTAAATTTAAAGACGGTAATAAGGTAAAGTGCACCTGCTTGCTGTGTAAACACGAAGTCTCTGCTGCAAGCAATGCTACAACGAATCTGTACACTCATCCTTTATCAAGCATTTTATATTGTTGTTACTCAGGAATTAGTGAATGCATATGTTAAAATTTGTATGTATTTAAAATGTATTTACAAATGTATTTAAATACAATTGATGTATTTTGTATTTAGTATCTAAATACATTCGTAAAATGTATTTAGTATTTAGTATTTAAATACATTTCTCCCATGTATTTAGTATTTAGTATTTAAATACGTTCAATGTATTTATTGCCCAGCTCTGACCATAAGTCGACTTAGTCTTCTCTGGCAGATATCTTCAGCAGAAAGATCAGGTCCAAGTTGGTCCGGAACAATGCAGGCAATTCACGGTGGATCAAGTGTCTCACATCCAGGTGTGGCGTCGATCACGTTCCTTCCCATCATAGATATGTCGCCAACTGACATGACCTGCATATTTTCGACATTACTATATTTGAGCAAGATAGCACGCGATCAAAAAGTCCCATGCATTATTACCTTTGATCAGCCTTTGTTCTGGAAAGCTTCCCAAATCATCAATGAACAGAGAGACCTGCAGGACATTGTTTTAATGCTGGGATCATTTCACACACTGATGAATCTTTTGGGAGCAGTCGGTACTCTTATGAATGGTTCAGGATTGTCTGAAGTACTTCAAGAAATATACGGACCAAATGCCGTGCAACACATGATGTCTGGAAAAGCTGTTTCAAGAGCGATACGTGGTCATATGATAGTAGATGCAGCTCTTAGTACCTTACTAGTCGCAGACGTTTTCCCTCGTAATGAAGATGGAACTCCTCATGACCTCCATAAGGAAGCTTGTGACCTGCTCGACGATGGTATGACCGCCAAACAATCAGTTGAGGATGTGGAATCTTCGAATGCATTGTCTCAGATTGCTACCACTTTGGATGCGAAGAAAACTGACCTACAATCTACTTCGCAAACAAGTCAACTCTGGTTGGAATATCAGCGAATGATCAACATTGCACGTTCCTTGATAACAGCAGACAGAACCGGCTCGTGGGATTTGCACTTGCAAGCTATGCTGGAGACCATCCCCATAATTGCAGCAGCCGGACATCACAATTACCTGAAATCGATATACCTGTACCTGCAGAAAATGTTAAGTTTGCCTTCTGAAAATCCAGCCGTTAACAAAATGTTCCAGGAAGGTAAGTTTGTGGTAAGAAGAAGCGACAGATTATGGGCCGGACTCGGCACAGACCTGGTGATAGAACAAGTACTAATGCGTTCCCTGAAAAGCAGAGGCGGACTGACACGCGGAAGTGGATTTACAGACATCCAAAGGACAACGTGGCTCTTTTCTATGCCTCTGTGTTCCACTTATAACTTAGCAATGCAGGAATACACCAGAGTTTTGTTGGAAAGTAGTGAACAGCACAAGGAAATGAGGGGAAGTAGACAAATCAGGGACAGTAATGACATGAAGAAAGTACTTGAACGTCTGGAATCCTTATCCCCATTCCATTCTACCTCGGGTCTCTGCAACATTGTAACAGGGCTAACTGCTGATCCTGGAGTTAACTTTCATCAATTGCATTCAATCGGTACGAACATTGTCGTAAAAATGATTGGGAAACAAGCCTTTACATATTCTGCCAAAAGATCTGACAAAGTGAAAACCACTAGGATCTGCTTCTGCCGTTGTGATCACTGATGCTTCAGATATAGAAGTAGATCCTGCACTACTGTTTCAGAGAATGATGACTGTTGCCACTGGCGGAGACATGAATCTTGAAGATGTCATGTGTTACGAACTGTGTGCATATCCTCCTGCATTGTTCGAATCACGAAGTATCTTGAGGAAACCCGATAAGTCTCAGCTAGCTCATGCAATAATCAAATACACTGACACTTTACGCATGGAAGAATTTCAAGAAATTCAGTGCACAGACCAGTACGTATTGGATGGTGGATCTCTACTACATCGTGTTTCCTGGCGTCAAGATGAAACATATGACAGCATCGCCAACTCATATGCCGATTTCACTCTGAAAACATATGGAAAAGCAATCATTGTTTTTGATGGCTACAGCAGCTCTCCTACGATCAAGGACATGACCCACAGAAGACGCAGCACCAAGACAAGCAGAAATGTGAATCTCAGTCCAAGCATGAAGTTTGTTGGCCAGAAGGAACACTTCTTGGCTAATGAAAACAACAAGCAAGCATTTATTTCCCTCGTAGGTGAGATGTTGAAGAAGCACGGGTGTACTGTTCACAACGCAGATGGGGATGCTGATGTGGACATCGTTCGTGCAGCAGTTTCCTCATCAGAAATGCAACTACAACAGTAATAGGGGAAGACACCGACTTGCTGATTCTCCTTCTGTACCATGCCAAGGATAGTGGTTTCAAGTTGTACTATCGCAGCGATATAAGATGGGGACCATCTCCTAATCCTGTGTATGATATTCTCAGCATTCAATCATTGTTAGGCAATGACATCTGCAAGTATCTCCTGTTTGTGCATGCTTTCACGGGCTGTGATAGCACATCCAGAATTTTTTCGATCGGTAAAGCCAAAGCATTCGACACGCTGATGAAGGTGGCTGAACTCCGTTCAGTTGCAAATACATTCTGTTCTGATTGTTGCCAACACTCTGACATTGAAGCCGCTGGAAGAAAGGCAATGCTTCTGTTGTATGGCTGCAAAACACTTGAATCCACTAACGCACTACGTCATCGAATGTTAGTTGAAAAGGTAGCTACAGCTAAATCTTTTGTTACACCCGAACGTTTGCCACCTACCGATGCGTCCACAAAGTACCACAGCTTTCGCACATACTTTCAAATACTAATCTGGAAGTCTACAGAAGAGAAGATCGATGCAGAACAGTGGGGTTGGTATGTAAAGAATAATTCCTACTACCCTACAGCCTGCGACAAGCCACCAGCTCCAAATTATCTACTCAACATGATCCGCTGCTCCTGCAAGACGAAATGTGCTACTTCAAGATGTGGATGCAAGCGTAATGGAATGCCCTGTTCAGCCGCTTGTGGCGAGTGCCAAATCAGTGGTTGCGATAACAACCCAAGTACCGGTAATCTATCCGATGCTAGTGATGAAGAGGATTAATTTCTGTATGTTTGTGACCAGGTATCACTTCTTCTGTAATGAACATAACTTGAAACTGGGAAAAAAATAATTGTTGTATTATTGATTATAAAAATCTGTAAAAAGCTATATAACTATATTTGCGTAATAACTGGTTGTGTTGTATATTGTTGAATTATTTAAAACATTACAACTGAAAGAAAAAGCATCAAATGTATCTCTCTAAATAAAAGCGTAAATTATATATTTTTTTTTCGTAGGAAACATCCAGTCCGCCATTTTGAATTTCATTTTTGGGGGTGTTCCCGGGGTCCAATTTTGTCGGATTTTGGATATGTTATTCGGCAATGGTTCCTGAGCTGGAAACAGTTTAGAAAGCTTCTGAAGCAATTTTTCCCAGGTCTAACTACAAATTGCCTGGACTAAATGTATCTCTGGGATTAATACAGTTTCGATTCATGCTGGCGGAAAATTATTGAAATCACGGAAAACTTTTTGGAATAAAAAACCAATTTTTTCTACTATGAAAAATTTTAAAATTTGAGCAAAACTTGAAAAAAATGTCTTTCTTTTTATTAAAAATCTGTTTGTTTAAATAGCTATATTTTTTTAATGCAAAAAATACTATTAAATATAGTTAACCTGGAATAAAAGAAAGTAAAATTAAATTAGTACACTTAATTTTAACTAATATTTTGGGAAAACCCTGAGTAAATGGAAATATTATTTTCTCGAAAACTATGGGTGATAGAAAAATTCTGAAACCATATTTGGAATCAGCATCAAACGTTCTATAAGAAACACCAAATAGTTTTCAAGAAACAAAAATGTTGTTCCCTAGTGTAATCTGTCGTATGAAAATTGGCTTTGATACTAAAATACACATTAACTAGAACCTCTGGTTCATATTAACGTAACTAAGTTATTACTTAAGTGTATAAAGTTGTAGTAGTGTGGGCGCAAAATGCCAGAGTGCAGAGCAATTGCATAATGTTGCAAGAGTGCCACCCCACCCCCTTTGTTGCAAGGCACCCCCCAAAGGGACAGAGAGAGAGAGAGAGAGAGAGAAAGGAAGAGGAGAGGACCTAGAGGAAGGGTCTTTGCTTGGCTGGGAGCCAAGCTCATATGAGTCCTTCAGCCACCCGCCGCTCTCTTATAGGCCCCTAATCAGCCAGTTAGCTTAATCAGCCAGTTGGCTGAGTTGCCAGATAGCATTAAATATTTAATTATTCCATATATTATTCAGCCAGTTGGCTGAGTTGCCAGATTCGTTATTTATTTATTTAAAGCATATATTAATGTTGGCTTAGAAGGCTGAGTTGCCAGATTCGATATTTCTTAAATTAAAGCATATATCAATGTTGGCTTAGAAGGCTGAGTTGCCAGATAGCGTTAAATATTTATTTAAAGCATATATTAATGTTGGCTTAGAAGGCTGAGTTGCCAGATTCGATATTTATTAAATTGAAGCATATATCAATGTTGGCTTAGAAGGCTGAGTTGCCAGATAGCGTTAAATATTTATTTAAAGCATATATTAATGTTGGCTTAGAAGGCTGAGTTGCCAGATTGCGCTAATTATTTAATTATTCCATATATTATTCAGCCAGTTGACTTAGAAGGCTGAGTTCCCAGTTTTCGCCATGTATTTAATTATTCATATATTCTTCTGTCATCTGGCTTAGAAAGTTGAGCTGTCAGCTTCGCTACTTATTTATTTAAAGCATATATTCCAGTTGGTTTAGAAGACCGATTTGACAAATAACAATTAATTAAATATTCAGAAAGCCGAAACCAAACAAGTGATATAATCGTATTCAAGGAATAAATAAAACACCAATACAACGTCCTGTTTATTTTAGCTGAATTAATGGATATACAATGGGACATATATATGGTCAAATAATAGAACGGAAAATATTAGTACAGGAAAATATATAGTTATATTAATTATATATAATCATACAAAACATAGTATCAACAAAATATTAGAAAAAAATATAGTTATATTATCAAATAACAAAATATTAGTACAGGAAAATATATAGTTATATTAATTATATATAATCATACAAAACATAGTATCAACAAAATATTAGAAAAAAATATAGTTATATTATCAAATATTAGTACAGGAAAAAATATACAAAACGTATAATCATAGTACAGGAAAAATATATATTGTCTTTACGTTCTACGGTGCAAAACGCTAAATTCGCATATGATAGAGTCTATATCCACATCGCCATTACTTTGTACGATGTGGTAAAACCGTCCAAGCATCACTTCACCGTTTAACTGATGCGGCGGTCTATACTCGACATAAATGGCCTTCATATCGTTCAATACTATTTTTGTACCCACTTTACACTCGGCGGGAAAGTTATCTTTAAGCACAACTAGAACACAATCAAAAGCACGTACAAAAATGTCATCGTTAACCACAACATTAAATGCAAGTTTATAATCATGCCTTTCCAATTGGGGGCTTTTTCTTAACGCCCCGAACTTTTCAATCGTGAACTCTTCTTCACTCGGCATAACGGGATTGGAAATATTCTACCAAATCGTAACGACACCTATCCACTATATAGAGGTACAGCTCTTCGGGGTGAACAGTGTAGGCGAGCTCAGCTCTGTACCTCTCAAGTGCTTTGTACCAAAGCTCAGAATATTTCGAAGAATCTAAACCTTTTAAATATGCATGCAGATCTAGACCGTTCTCCCCCTGTTCATTCCTACATTCAACAAATCCGTCGAGCAGAGAGGTGTAAGCGTATTCAAGTACCGTGTCAAAATAAATCATGTTTGTAACACGCACATCTAATATAGGCTTCAGCTTACGGAATCCGACGATCTCAAACATTCTGTCGAGGATGAAACGGTTTCGTGCAGGAACAAGAACGTCATTATCAGCTGTGTTCTTCCACATCAGTCGTATATCAATGCATGGGTGTTCGTTATTTACACTCAATGTACAAACAATGGTATATGAGGAGGCGTCACTAATCACCTCTCTTATTGTATCTACGTCAGCTGGTATTTTATAACGGTCCTCAGCCCACATCTCAACTATCACGAAGATTTTATGCATCTCCTCAAGACTTAAATAAATAACGTTACGTTTGCTTGCATGCCTGCAGATCGTTTCAAGCACACAGTTAATGGTGCCGGTTTCTCACCTGAACACGCGCAATGACTTCGTCACGGAGACGTCGTACGAAGCGTTGAGAATGCTTCTCAAAGGGAGTTCCATCGTATTCGCACGTTCACACGGTTCGAGATGACTATGACACAACCACTCGGTGCAAGCTCTGAGATGACTATGAGCCACAGGAGACAAGATCAGCTCAACGGGCGGGGTGAATCATCCTGATGAAACGTGAATGGGATTGTTCGAACTCATATGCTCCGGGAGGAGTGAGTCACACCATAATCTAATGAAACGTGTACGGCGCTGATCGAATCGTTGTATCCCATTATATCGGGCAGGTGTCTTGAGAAATTTTCCGATACAAGAATTAATTTCGGTTTTAATGTTTTATCACTACCACTTCCCCGAATACGCACCAGACATTTTCCTTCAGGGTAATTTTCACGAACTAAACACATTTTTTAAATGTTTTATCGCTCCTAAACATCTTCACAAACCGGTGCGCTATTAGAGAGAAACATATGTTCATATTTATCCTTTTTGTGTAACAGGCGATACTCATCTCTAAAATCTGTTAAAAACTCACACAAACCTTTAGCCACAACCTCACTACAAACCTCATCATGATATATATTAATGTAGTGGTAAAAATACTTAAGATTGTCCACGGTGACAAGATTTACATTTTCAGCCGTAGGGTACGAGTAATCGGTACGGTGTAACATGATATAATACGCTTATCACACCACTCATCCACAAGTCTCACTACCCATAACTGTTGTTTATCTTCTGACCGTGTTGCTTCTTCTACTGCGCGGTATATGTGAACCTTTATAAAGCTTAATTCTATAACATACTTCAGTACATCGCCTGTGCCGCGAAATCCTACAGCCCCCTCGACAGAATATCCGTAGAGTATTTGAATATCATGGTCCTTCGCACGATTCAATGCAGCCTTAAAAGAGGCAAAGGAGGCGGGAATAGGAGTTTTTCAGTATCCACTACATCTATGCACTTTGCTGAATACCATTTCATAAATGCTGAACACGCGATATTAAAGGTAGCCATTACTATTTTTCTTCTGTGCGATAGAATACACATCTGAGCTCAAGGGTATACAGAGGTCAACTGAGAACGCGGAGATAGAGGCCTGCTCAGGTTGCGGCATGATTCACGTAGCCGGTCTTACAGTGGGCGGGGCTTAACTTTTACTGTACATACGCACACACGCAAAGTGAAACGCTAGTTGAAACATGATTTATTTAATAAACGAAATAATCAGGATGTACATATTTACAAATACGTGTAATAATTAAGTTAGCAATAGACATATCAAAGATTATGGTATCCAAAGGGCACGGTGTCATAGGTACCAGGCACCTGGTGGCGTTTCCTATAGGTGTTACGGCACACCTTTGTACCCCTAAGTTCCTTCACGCCCCTCAGCTTCTGCGCCCGAAAATTGTGGGTGCCTACAGGCAGTTGGGGCGGACGGCCACCCTCATCATCATCTTCCAAGCACACTAACTCCTTCAGCGAATCAAAGTTGACGACCCGCCGATTCGCTTGGTTAAGCGTGATATCCTTAGCCTTCACGATATACTTCGTTTCATTCCCTATCCTCACCCGTACCCCATAGGTCTTTGGCCCTGTTGACACAAAAGAGTCGGCGTATGCGTTGTCCCCATACTCATCCTTGATCTCGCCAGTTAGCTCACCGAGGAACTCCCCAATAGCAGGCATGTATTCACCCCTCCTCGCTGTGAATATCACGCTATCTGTATCGGCATACAAAACCCGCCGCCCAAGAGAATGCAATAGACCCCAAAGTTTTATGCGCGCTTAGGCTGTTGTGAAGCTGGCTACAGGAATGTTTGTAACCTGTGAGGTATCTGTGGCCAATTCAGTATTGTTGTACTTTATTATGTAAGTATTACCTACATTCACAATCTCCATGACCTCTTCATCGGGTGCGTTGGCGTAATCCCAGACTTCACTATAACTTTGCGCTAAATGAACGTTCCCTTTACCGGTATTCTGTGCAAATTTTCCCCAAAGACTGTTTAGGCACAATTTTGCACTAAAGCGCTTGCCAGGATTCTTTACACTTTGGGCACGATCAAGTTGTATACCTTCGTGGTCACGGTAACGCTGAATATAAGACGTTTTTTCATCTTCGGTTTCAGCCCCTCCCGGATATCCTGACGCCTCAACCTTATCCTTCAAAAATGCGTTTATATATGGTGTGAAAAGGTTGGGTAGCTTCTGAAACCTCCACACCTCATGTATCTTCATTATTCTATACCCATAGCGAACGGCTAGGGCTAACGGCTAGCCCTAATAGAAATAGATAGATTTAGAAACGTGACCACAGATTTTTTGAATGGACGCGAATACACTCCAGAGAGTGGTGAAAAGTGACTGTTTCGCGTGCTCAAAATTTATCGGAGTGTTTGCGAAGAATGAAATATTGAAGCTGGCTAGTTCGAGAAACTGGTACAGGGTTATCGTTAACACCGACATTGTGGAGGTGAGGGGATTCATTAGTTTGCAATCTATTTTAAAACTAAGGAAAGAATGTACTATTTCGATTCACTCGGATTTCCACCGTGGAATGACTCGGCAATTGTGAAGTTCATAGCGCAACTAAACGTACCAGAGATTTTTTGGAATCCATATCGTTTCCAAGGACATTATACTGAAACGTGGAATGTATTGTATTTTGTTTCTCATGCATATGTTACGTGGGAAGGGATTTATGAATTTTTAAAAATTATTCGATTTATGCGACACAAATTTGAATGATAAAAGTGTATGCAGACAGATAAAAAAAAGGTTCCCATATGTTAGTATCCCCTGTAATGTGTAAGATGTATATTGTGTAAACCTATATATACACATTTGTATCCATTAAGAATTATGTAGCGGATGCTGTTACCGTTTTTGTACATGTTTTCTACTGTTTAATAAATAGAAATATATCACGTTTTGTTCTTACCCTCAAAAAATACTTACATAATCTCCTCGATGACCTCGCATTCGCTTGACCGGATGTGCGCCAGTACCACGACTTCTGGATCGCTAGGTAGGCTAAGCGGGGTGGCTACCACTTCATTTATCACCCTTTCGACAAAAGTTGCAATAACACGCTCAAGTTCCGTCCCGGTCCTATAAGATTAAGTAAAAATAAAGACAAAATTATTTTTTAAAACGCAGGCAATTCTTAAAAGTTTTAATATTTCTAAAATCCTACCTGTGCAAGAAATGCACACACACACACACACACACACATATATATATATATATACATATATACATACATATATATATATATATATACACACACGGAAATAACGACGGAGGTAGAGAATAATTGAAAATATTTTGAAAAACGCAATTATAAGTTAACTAGTACTGGATGAAACGGTATATATATATATATATATATATATATATATATATATATAAGTGATGTAGCGGATGTCATTTTTTTCACATCCGCGGATGCGGATGAGGATGTTTGATTTCAACATCCGCGGATGCGGATGCGGATGCGGATGTCTACATTTTCGTTATTTTTTAGGATATATTCGAGATTTGTTGTGTTTAACGTATATAATAAGTTATTATATAGAGAGAGCTGTAGCTATAATGTAATATAATTGATTAATTGTACAATAATTGCTGTACTTTTCTCTGAACATATAAAATAATATCAAGCATCTAACTAATATAGAAATCAATTAGTGAATTCGTCTGCAAATAAATTCGTTATATTTTGTTGAGTTTCAGCCACAATTAGAAACCATAATTGTGTTACCAGGATGCGGGACGTGAACCCAACTCAAATGCACCCCACCGACCTCTTTCCCCAACCTCCACCCTTATAGAAAGAGATCTTTAATTAGCTTGATAACTATTTATATTAAATTTAAAGTTTTATTAGGCATATTTATAAATGAGTAATTAAAATAAAGTAAACTAAGATGTTCATCGTTTAATGTTCAAACTTAATTATAGGAAGGTTATGCTTAAGGAACATTAATTTTTCTGCCTTTTCTGCTGCCAGTCTGTTTCTCTTTTCATCATATATTAATCCAGCACTGCTAAATAATCTCTCGCTTGGTACGTTTGTTGGAGGACAGGCTAAATGTTTCCTTGCAAGTTTACTCGAGTATGGATAGATATTCTGCGTATTTTTCCACCAACTAATAGGATTGTCACATGCAGCCAGGCGTTTTTCTTGGTGATAGCTCTCGATCATTTTTACTACATCTTTTGACATCGCGTAGGTCTCGTCATTGCTGCTTGACTCAAGAAACTGAGAGACAGATTCTGTGCTAGATTTGCTTGTTGAAGGTGTTGGTTCTGTTACTGAAACTTTTATTCTTTTGGTGGGTGGCGAAGCGACAGATTCAAGAGATTGAAGCTCTTCAACTGCTTTGCCAAGTGATGATTTAACTCGTTCTAATGTACTAGGTGAAAATAACTTAGCTTTGTAACGTGGATCTAAGTAGGTTGCAAGAGAGTAACTTCATACAAGAACAGCCTCTCGTCTTGTCGCTTGCATCACTTTTGCGCACAATGAACTAGTTCTATTAATATAGTAGAATTTGATAATTTCCGCTTATTAATGACGTTTTATCTCAACGGTCCACATCCGCACGACATCCGCAGTCCAAAGTGCGGATGCGGATGCGAGAAAATGTGCGGATGTTATGCGGATGCGGATGTGACCTACATCACTATATATATATATATATATATATATATATATATATATATATATATATATATATATATATATAGAGGCCGAGAATAAAGCACAAACTAATATGTTGTAAATTTTACACTGCAATGTTGCAAATGTTGTGATGCGTTGTTGCAAGATGTTGCGCCAATATCTACAAATGATGATATAATCGCTATGGAAACAGAATAATTAAACACAACGGGAATAATTTTTACGTTGTAGAAAAATTCAGAACAAAAAGAAATTAGATTGCCAATTATAAATGAGAAAGAATACAAACTAATTTTCAGTGCTAATAAATAAATAAGATTTGTTTGCGCTGAGAGATACTGTCTGCGGTTAGGTTAGGTTAGGTTAGTTTCCGCACGGTTAGGCTATGCTAGGATAGGTTAGGTTAGGTTAGGCTAGTTTACGCCTGGTTAGTCTATGCTAGGATAGGTCAGGTTAGGCTAAGTTAGGTTAGGCTAGTTTACGACAGATTAGTCTATGCTAGGATAGGCTAAGTTAGGTTAGGTTAGGCTAGGTTAGGTTAGTTTACGCCCGGTTAGGTTAGGCTAAGTTAGGCTATGCTATACTAAGTTAGGCTAGGTTAGGTTAGTTTACACCCGGTTAGGTTAGGCTAGGTTAGGTTAGGCTAAGTTAGGTTAGGTTGGGGTAGATTATGATAGAGTATATATTTCGCTATTGGGGCTTTGCACGCATCAGTTTATATATATAGAGTTAGGGTTAAGCTCTGAGATTAGTTTACACCCATCTTAAAGCTCCATTACGAGTTTGATTGCAGATAAAAGTATTGGCCACCATATATACAGTATATATATATATATTATATATATATATATATATATATATATATATATATGGGACACAGACATTAATTAAACATAATTTTTCAAAACGCATTTATTACAGTGTGGTAAATTAGAATCCTACGGCAATGCTGAATTATCGTGAATATAATCTTAAAGCTTCATTACGAGTTTGATTGCAGATAAAAGTATTGGCCACCATATATATATATATATATATATATATATATATATATATATATATACAGGGTGGGCGGAAAGTAGCTCCCTAATTTAAATTACATATAAATTATGTATAAATTGTGATTGTATTGTTATATTGTTATGGTGTGTTCTCTAAAGTGGTACAATTGTAACGTTCATTTTTTTTTTTTCATTTCAGATTGAAGGGTAACATGGCTGAGCGTTTAACACTGCAGGAGCGTGCCCAGTTGGCGGCACGGTACGAAGTTTGGCAATCTGTCGTTCGAGTTCAAAGATGGTGGCGGGCCATTCACGGACCACGTGCCCAAGTAGACCCGAAAACAATCAAGAACTGCCACTCGAAGCTCATGACCACGGGGTCTGTGGCAGATGTTCGAAGATGTGGTCGCCCTTCGACATCCAGGGCCCAGGAGACGGTGCAGGCAGTTCAGGAAATGTTCGCACGGAGTCCACGAAAGTCAACTCGCCAGGCAGCTCGGGAAAGTGGACTCTCCCGCTACTCAGTGCGAACTGTGCTGAAGAAGGAGCTGAACTGGCGTGCGTGGAAGCCGCATTACTGCCAATCTCTCTCGGACGAGGACTGCGACATTCGCATGGAGTTCGGGGAAATCATGCTGGCTTGGCATGAAGACTGGCCCAATCTCTTCCGCAACATCCTCTGGAGCGACGAGGCGGTGTTCCACGTCGGAGGCTTTGTCAACCGCCACAATTGCCACTACTGGGCAGGAGAGGATCCCATGGTTACCGCTGAAAAACGGCAGAATCGGTTCAGTGTAACGGTGTGGTGTGGTATGACCTCAGATCAGGTTGTGGGCCCGTTCCTTCTGCGCAACACCATGAATGCTGAGCGGTACCTTGCTATGTTGCGAAACGAGGTCTGGCCGGTTGTCAGCACATGGGAGAACATCGACGATCTGATATTTATGCAAGATGGCGCCCCTCCGCACTTCGCTCTTGTTGTCCGTGAGTGGCTGGATGCCCACTTCCCTGGGCGTTGGATGGGTCGTCGTGGTCCACATCAATGGCCAGCCAGGAGCCCCGACTTGACACCGTGCGACTTCTTTCTTTGGGGGTGGGTAAAGGAAGAAGTCTACCGCACCAAACCGAGGACATTGGAAGAACTGGAGGACCGAATTCGGGAAGTCATGTCCTCCATCCTGCCGGAGTTCCTGCTAAAGTCAGTGGACGCCATTCCTGGGCGGCTCCAGGAGCTGGTGGAAAGAGTTGGAGCCCACATTGAATTTTGGAGAAAACCTACCATGTATGCCTACCTTTTCATATTATTTCTTCTGAAATAAATGGATAATATACGTATTTTTTTACCAATCCAAAATAGGGAGCTACTTTCCGCCCACCCTGTATATATATATATATATATATATAATATATATATATATATATATATATATACAGTTATACACATTAATTAAACATAATTTTTCAAAACACTTATTATGACACTTAGGGATACTCACATCTGCAGGTTCTCTTCAATGAGTGAGCCTTGCACATCGTTACAAATTGCCATAACATTCTGTGTTGAAAAGAGTTCGCCCAGGTCTGCAGCGTTGAAAAGATGTACCACTGCATGGGCATATTCGGACTCGCATTCCAGCAAATCGGGTGTATTGTACAGTTGGGCCATTGTTGTTGTTGTTGTTGTATAATTCACTATCTGGAGAAACTGGGTCTCTGCGCCGTGATTCGCTCTTTATAAGGGGGGCATGTAGCCTGCCCACAAGAACGAACTTTGGCACCCTATTGGCTAGCGGTGAATTTTGGGCGGTGATTAGAACCTAGGCCTGCATTTTCGACCAACCCGAGGACCTGGCTCCTCTCAACAGTGTCGTGATTGGGTGATTCCCTGAAATCTGGGCATGAATTTGGGCTGGGTTTAGCGGTAGGCTTGCTTGGTACCCAACCGAGCTCCGGGCATAGTGTAGTGATTGGCTCTCTCCCGTCAAATCTGGGCGGGCCATCTGCCCCGCGAATCGGGTCATTATCTGATACAAATTTTATTTTTTATGTGATATTCCATATCGTTGATCAAATATTGATTTAAGATTTGGGAAAAGTGGTTGGTCATGAAGGCAATGTTTATCTTCCGAACAATTCAATTCGGTTTTCTGCGAAAAATAAATTTAAGATACATGCCATATCTGTCTATTTTTTTCGGAAAACTCATTGTCATGCTTTGGAAGGTTAAAAACAAATATATTTAATGTGGAAGACGTCTTGTCCATTACGGGTAAACAGCGTATTTGCTTATATGCCGCATGCTGATTAGAAAACACATGTATTGTGTGTGCTGTACCAAACTGATATAAAATAAATTTAGAATACTTGTCTCTCTTGTTACAAGAGAACCTTTCTGTCAAAATTATTTACTGAAGAAATAGTCTTAACCTTTGCGGGAAAACCTGTATTATATATATATATATATATATATATATACTGTATATATATATATGGTCACTTACACATAAGAAAACATATGTATATGCTGATAAAGGTTTCAGATTTTGGTCCGCGGAGCAATAGTGTATGGAAAACTTCTATTTAAACACCATCTTGGAGTATCTGCCTGCTGATAACTTGGATGGACCTCTATTGTCGTATATATAAGTAAATTAGCCAAAATATTTAAAAGAATTATCAGGAAGGCCCCGTTTAAACTCTGGATAGGTGATAACATTGTCTATTTTCCTAGCTATGAAAATTTTTTTTATTTTAAAATCAGCAAGAATTCGCAATTATAAATATCATAATATATTATATATATATATATATATATATATATATATATATATATATATATATATATATGTGTGTGTGTGTGTGTGTGTGTGTCGCGTTGTTGTGTAATAATTTTACCAGTTTTATCAGTGTTGTTGGAAACAAATTATTATTAATTTAACTTGATTAAAAATGCAAAAACTGCATATTAATTAACAAGAAGCGGCACTCGGTTAGAGAGAGAGAAACCCTTCAAACAATATCTAATTAAAAATATAAACATATATATAACTTTTTTTTTTAATTAAATAAAAAATTTTGTATTTTTTTTCGCAAAAATTTCCCGAGAATGTTCGGATGAAAATTTAACAGCGCTGATCTTCGTTTGACCTTCATGGTCGGGTGGGTACCAATGGGTTCTCTGAAAGGGGGGGGGGGGGAATGAAACGAGAATAAGGGGGTGAGTGAGACAGAGTGGGTGGCGGAGAGAGAGAAAGAGAGAGAGAGGAAAAAAAAGTCTTTTTTTTTTATTAAAAATCCGGTCAAATTATTTACATTCTTTCGTATACTTTTACTGAATCATTTCTCTACATTTTCTTCCGCAATGAAGCAACCATTCAAGATAGTTCGCATATATATGTTGCCCCATAAGGCTGTCTGAGAGGAAAAATTATTTTAATTTAAATTTACAAAAGTAACACATTAAAACGAACAAATATTAAAATTGGCGTCTTGTTTTGGTTTTTTTTTTTGTAGCAGGTAGAATAACACAATGGTTAATATGGAAGCATCGATAAATCGTTTTAGTATATTATATATACAGTATATGCAGTGCTTAATTTGTAAATGAAAAAGAAGTGGAACGCAGGTGAAGCCCTCACAGTTAGGGACCCCAGCGGAAACCAACGCATTTTAAGCGCTTTTTCTGCGAAAACTGCGCAACATGCAAATGAAAGTTCTTCGAATACAGTATTATTTTAAAGAAAAAGTTAGACTGTGATTGCAACATCTAAGTGAAATGTTATTTCATCTAAGTGAAACAAAATATTATATGTATTTGAAACAAAATAAAATTGCTTTACTTACATGCTATTGCTATATATAGGAAGTTGATAGAATAATCACATTAATTTCCACACACACTCCAAACTTCTTTCTGCTTGATCGACTAGTTTTCGCTTTCTACTGTCTGTATCAGTCGCTGAATGATGTCCTTGTGCTAACCATGAATCAACATACTTTGTTGGGTCAAATTTTGAGAGCGGTGGTCCCACTATTCTAATGAACATTAAAGCTGATATTGTAGGAATATTAAGAGAAGATCGACTAGGGGTGACGATAAGATTCATGTATGGGCATTTCGTTGGATTTTAAATTACGAAATTACGTTGCTGACCTTTTTATTAAAATAAAAACCTTTTTTTTTAATTAGGTTTTAAAATAAAAGTACCGGAACGGCGTTCCGGAGCGTTCCGTCACAAATTAAGCACTGTATGTATGTATGTATATAATAAATCGTTTGAAAGCTTTTTTCGGTTATTTAATTATTTTCTTTTTTCATACGAGATGATTTACCCCCGCCTTAGACCTACGGTTGGGATTTATTTTCCGTACGAGTAGTTTCTACACCCCACCTTAGGCCTACGGAGCTCTTTTTCTTTCTTTTTGATGTTTTATCCTCATCTGAGACGCAGGGGGAGAACATTAGGATACCCTGAGTCCCGCCCGGGGTACGAACCCGGTTTCTTTTAGCGCATGTGCACTGTGACACTTGACTGAGGAGCAGGGCGCCCAGCAACAGGGCGCACGGGGCTCGTGCCCGCCAACGCGCGGCGCGTCAACTGATGCACTGGCTGATGATGCCCTGAGGCACTGGCTGATGATGCCATGAGGCACTGGCTGATTAAGCCAACTGGCTGATTAGGGGCACTATAAGAGAGCGGCGGGGTGGCTGAAGACCTCATATGCGTCTGACAGCTGTCAGGCGAAGAACCCCCTCCTCTGGGCCCTCTCCTCTTCCTTTCTCTCTCTCTCTCTCTCTGCCCCTTTTGGGGGTGCCTTGCAACAAAGGGGGTGGGGGTGCCTTGCAACAAAGGGGGTGGGGTGCCTTGCAACAAAGGGGGGTGGGTGCCACAAAGGGGTGGGGTGGCACTCTTGCAACATTATGCAATTGCTCTGCACTCTGGCATTTTGCGCCCATACTACTAGTTGTATTAGCTGGTTGACCCTCTAGTCTGCATAAATTGGACTTGAGGGTTGATTTATTATATTACTTATAACGCATGTGTTTAAAGATCTAGCGAACTATTGATGATGGATCTGCAGTAAATGCTCCTAAGCTATTGTTATATCAGTATTTACAATTAAAAGTATTGACATATTCACTTAAATTCTGAAAAACAAATTTATCTACATATCTACAGAAGCTAAGGCTAACAAAGACCTTAAGATCCACTCTAAGGTTAGCCCGAGAGAAAGAAAAGAGTAGGGGGTTAAGAGAAGAGAATAAGAGGTTAAGTAAACAGCAAAACCTATCACTCGTGGGTTAACATTCATTCATCCAAAACGTTTCTCATTATAATCCTAATTCATGCTGTTTTTTTCCTTTCACAAGCTTAAGAAATGACGAAAAGTACAATTTCTGATGAGATTAGATATAAAATAATGCATTTGTATGGTGAGGGACTGAGTCAAAGAAAAATAAGTGAATCTACAGATGTTTCCAAAACTGGTGAAAAAACAATCTTGGCTCGTCAGAGATCAAATGGGACCCCCAGTTGGTCGTCCTAGATTAGAGAGGCCTTCTAAGCTTTCTCCATCTGATCTACAATATCTAAAGATTACTTCCCTTCGAAACAGACACAAATCCAGCACTTCACTTGCAGCAGATCTCGAAAAAACAACAGGTGTCTCGGTTAATCCCTCTACTGTACGAAGGAAACTTAACTCAGTAGGTCTTAAAGGATGTGTTGCAGCAAAAAAGCCACTTTTAAGAAATGGAAATAAAGAGAAGAGAAGAAAGTATGCTTTGGACATCTGAGACCTACTGAGTTAAGCTTCCTTCGTACAGTAGAGGGATCAACTGAGACACCTGTTGTTTTTTCGAGATCTGCTGCAAGTGAAGTGCTGGATTTGTGTCTGTCTCGAAGGGAAGTAATCTTTAGACATTGCGGATCTGCAGATCCTGCAGGTCTGTAACTCTTGTTTTGTAAACCTCAGCCTTTATAAAGCCACGCAAACAAATCTAATCGTGTTAAATCCTGAGATCGTTCTCCCCAGGGCCTATTTCCACCACGTCCAATCTAGTGATTTGGTAAGAGCTCACCAGGTACACCCGAATGATGTTTGCATAGTGACATGGAGCTCCATATTGTTGAAAGACAAGAGTGTCGAGAATGCTCTGAATGAAGCTGGGGTTCAAGAAACTGCTGAAGCGTGTCAAAATAAATTGGTCCTGTTACCGTAGCTTCTGCAAAGAAAAAAGGTCCGTAAATCTTCGATCTTGTCATACCCATCCAGACATTAACGTTAGGAGAATCTCTCTCCCATTCGTAGAAATCACTAGAACTCGGTTGGTTTTTCACTAGCCCAGATTTGGCACTTATGTCGATTAAACTTTCTGCATGTGTGAAATGTCGCCTCATCGCTGAAGAGAATGTGGTTTAATAAGTTTTTGGTATGAATTTTTTCAATAAATTCTGTGCACGCGGCAGCTCGTCTTGGATAATTCTCTTCGTGTAACTCATATAGCATTTGAATATGGTAACTTTTCTTTTTTAATGTTGATTTTAAAATCCTTAGAACAGTCGTGTTTGATATGCTCAATCGACGTGATGCTGTTCAAGTTGAGATTCTAGGATTTGTTTCAAAGGCATCTCTTTCCAATTCGACATTTTCTTGAGGTACCTGGATGTCCAGATCTTGCCTTATCATGAACAGATCGTGTTCTTTTAAATTTATTGACCAGCTCGCGAATTGCTTTATCTGTAGGTGATGGGTTGTGAAATCTTCTTTCGAATTTTTCTCGAATTTCTTTGCACTTCTTCCTTTGGATACGTAGTGTTACTACCATCACGCGTTCTTGTACATCTATCATCATCTATGGCCTATAGAAAATAAAATAGAAATATCATTATTTCAGAAAAATAGATAGGGACTTTTGGACCATTCTGTGTATATATATATATATATTCCTTCTTGATTTGATTTCGTATCATACTGTAAGGGGGAGTTGTTATTCTTCGTCGGTTTATAAAACTTTCGCCTTCGAAACTTCAGATGAACTGATACTTAAAAATTAAGCTGCATACTTGAAGTCACGCAGTTGTCTGATATTTTTTATCTTTACTTTTGTGCTAATCCACTTTTCATTTTAGTGTGACTTTTTCTCTTTACCCGTGATATCTATCCACCTGTATGAAGAGGGAGTCAAATATATTCAAAAGATAGAGCCAGACTTGTCTACAAGTCATTTTTGTCGAGTCTCAAGTCACGAGTCACTGAGAGCAAGTTTCAAGTCAAGTCTCAAGTCATTTTTGGCGATGTCGCAAGTCAAGTCTCGAGTCGGCATGGATAAATAATAGCTTTTTCACATAGTGCTTTAGTACTATATTCAAAGGCTCTGAAACTAAATGCCCAATTGTTCAAGTAAATTAAGCCTCATTTATCCCTGCATCTGGCTGAGTTTGCCTCACCCTCTTACGCCTCCACTGGCTACCACCGTTAAGGGGCCCATACACGCTCAGTGGCACTGCACAGTGCACTGTGGAAACCCGGTTTGCGCATGCCAAGGCCTTTGCCCATACACTACTCATGTGCACCGAGCTACTTTGCTCAGTTGTGCCGTGCCTTCATCGAGTGAAGATGTCAGCTACACTCTCTGAAGACGACCTTATATTTAGAGACTTCAAAAAAGTTCGTAAAAATTTTTATGAACTTTTTGAACTTTTAGTACTTTTACGAACTTTTTGAACTTTTAATAATGTTATGAACTTTAAGTAGTTTTATGCACTTTTTGTAATATTATTATTAATAATATTACAAAAAGTGCATAAAATTACTTTAAAAGTTTCAAGGCATTTTTTATGAACCTTTTTGAAGTCCCTACTTATATTGATTGCGTTCACGGTGTCAGCGCAAGAACTGAGCGAAAGCTACACGCCTCCCCATACACGCTCAAACTAGACATGTGCATTGCTGGGACTGCGCATGGATTTTCAGGAAGCGACTGAATTAGCACAGTGCACGCGCGGGGCCCGCGCATTTCCGCAAACTACCCCCATACACGCACAAATTGAACTGCACAAACCAGTTTGTTCAGTGCACATGCGCATTTTCACTGAGCGTGTATGGGCCCCTTTACACTATGCTCTCTATCCTTGTCATGAAAGACATGACCCGCCCATGCCTATTTACTGCTAAGAACTTACCTTTACCAATATCTTCTTCAAAAGATGTGACTTACCCGTGCCAATTTCTTATTGTTGATTTTAATAAGCACTATTATTTATCTCCTTCCAACTGTTCCCTTACTCAAGGGGACCTTAGTTATCTCTTCATGATAATCATAATATTATCCCTTCCTTTCCTGTCTGAGTACTTCTTAGTTTACCCTATAGAAGTCAACAGAAACACACAATATTTCAATATGCATTATTAATTGATGTTTTTATTAAGAGGAAATACATACTGAAGGTTATATCCATTACATATATATGAAAGTTACAATAATTTAGGTGATGCAAACAGAAAAAGTGTGCATTTATGTGATTATATGGAAGTTATCATATATTAAAGTTATATTCTATCCCTTCCGGAAGCACACGGACGGCTGCTCCAAAGCCGTATAAATAAGGTACGCCCATCCGGGCGTGGGAACTGGTTCCACCGGTGACGTAACGATAACACTATCGTAACGATATGAACTCCAAACTCGAGAGATTAAAGTGTCTCGGTCCAACCAATCACAAGCCAACACTAGAATAATGGTCGGGGCTTATTTTACATTTTGATAATGAACGGACTATAGTTACCTGCACATTTACTCAGAAGCTGACATGAGGGGAAAAATACTTGAGTTAGTTCAGCCAAGTCTCAAGTCAAGTCGCCAGGCTAGAGAGGCAAGCCTCGAGTCAAGTCAAGTCAGATTACACCCGAGTCCAAGTCAAGTCTCAAGTCCACAAAAATAGGGATTTGAGTTGGACACTCGAGTCCAAGTCACAGACTCGAGTCCCCATCTCTGGTTCGAACTACATTCAAGATTAAAAGAACCATGTAGTAATGATCATCACTTTTGAT
The DNA here is from genome assembly GCA_023014485.1 of Bathynomus jamesi. Classification (NCBI taxonomy): domain Eukaryota; kingdom Metazoa; phylum Arthropoda; class Malacostraca; order Isopoda; family Cirolanidae; genus Bathynomus; species Bathynomus jamesi. The sequence goes on along the minus strand of JAJOZX010000621.1, from coordinate 1,124,960 downwards.
CAGTGATCTAGAACGTGCTTCTGCGCCTAGTCTCACAAATTACAAAAGTGTCTACAAACGTAGACACAAGGGCCCGGGGTAAGGGGAGCCCGTCGGAGCCGTGGTCCGTTTGCCCCTATGTTAAAAACGCCCCTGCTTTCATGTCGAACGGGAAACAGATTACGGACAACAAATTTATTTGTAATTCATTTACTGAGAGTGTAAAAACTCGTTCGCGATATTTAAAGCAATGAAGCAATGGAAAATATGAATGCGATTTTGAAAGAGAAAATAAAGGGAGAAAAGGATGACCAGAATGTCCCGACGGAAAACGGTGTGGATGAGAGAGAAATAAAAGTGAAAATAACACGAAAATAAGATATGATTGTAAAAGAAATAAAAGAAAAACACAAACTATGATGCGGTGAAATCACCAAATGAAGATAATAACAAAAATAAGATAAAAATGAAAAACATAAGAGCATATCACGTGCAAATATTATGCAAAAGGGGCATTGCATATACGGCGACGGGCAATGCATCTGTGCACATACGACCATATGTAACTTAATTCATTTTACAAAAATGGAAATTGTAAATTTGGAAACAACTGCAAATTCCATCACCTAAGTATCTGCAAAACGCATGGAAGATACGGAAGATGCAAACACGACAAAAATGTTGCTACTACCACCCACAAAGGAACACGATAGTTGAGCAGCCAAAATAATCAGTAAACAAGGTAATCAATTTTTTAGACGTAGCTAACAGGAGTCAATTAATAAATATCATTCAAGAAATACAAAGATAATCGACAAATGAGGGAATCCGAGATCCGAAGAGAATAAATGCAGAAGGAAATTACATGCGATATCGAGACAGCATGTATCGAAAAGGAAAAAAGGGAAATTCTTGGAGGATCACAAGGAAACGAAACGTACACTACCAAGAGATAACGAATAACTATATAAAGAGGAAACTGGAAACGAAAAAATAAAACTTATCCTAGCTAACATACAGGGCCTAAAATCAAACCATTCCCTGGACAAAGTCACGTACCTGAAAGAGCTCGTGCAAGAAACAAAGCACTTTACGCGTCTCACGAAATCCCATCTGAAGGACTTGCAGGCGAACTGTGAAAACTGCGATTTTTTATGGAGAACAAAAAAATACAAATTGACAGCTTTAACATACTTCGAACCGACAAAACAGCAAGACGAAAAGGATGTGCTGTTTATACACATGGAAAATATATGACAGAAATGAAAGCAAGTAAATCAAACAACTACATAGAATTAGTAGCGGCAAAAAGTGAAACATAAATATGATACTAATTATATTCATAATATACTCCAACTACAAAATTCTCGGATATCATTTCAGAGGTCAAGAACCTGGTGAACGCTCTAAACTCCCTAACCCCCAATATTATTCTGTGATTTTAATTTCCCTCCTTGAAATATAAAAGGAGAGGGGGGAAATGGTGTATATGTACGAGGGCCACTCAATATATTTTGCCCCACCTTTTTTTTTCTTTTCAAGTTTCCTTGCAAGTTCCAGGAATTTTGTACACAAGTAGTTACATACCTTTTTTACAAGTTCTTATTTTTCCACATAGTCTCCATCCTTTTCTACGGCTTTCCTCCACCTCGAAACAAGGGCCTTTATTTCTTGCTGGTAAAAGTCCGCTGGGTTTCACTGGAGCCACCTCTTAACCTCCTCAACAACCTCATCGTCACTCTGAAACTTTCTTCCACGAATAGTATCGTTCATTGGCCCAAACAAATGGAAGTTTCAGCTGAAGGTGCCAGATCCGGGCTGTATAGAGGGGTGGAGTAACACAGTCAAGCGTATTTTTGTGATGGTCTCTCTTGTTTGCAAACTGTTGTGTGGTGTTGCGTTATCGTGCAAAAGAAGGACGTCTTCCAGTTTTCTCTCCGGTCGAACTCGCTTTATCCGTCTCTGGAGTCTCTGTAGGGTAGCAATATATGCCTCTGAGTTGATTGTTTGTCCTTTCTTCATAATGTCGACCAGACTCACCCCTTTCATGTCCCAAAAGATGGTGGCCATAACCTTTCCTGCAGAGGGAGCCATTTTGAACTTTTTCTTGCGTGGGGAGTCTGCGTGATGCCACTCCATGAATTAGTGTTTTGTTTCAGGTTCAAAATGATGTACCCAAGTCTCATCCCCAGTCACAATTCGTGAAAGGAAGTCATCCCCTTCTGCCTCGTATCGAACCAACGACTCAGAAGCAATTTCTTTTCTTTGGGCTTTGTGATCTTCAGTCAGTTGGCGAGGAACAAACCGTGAACACACTTTTGAGTATCCCAGTTGCTGAATTGTCGTATTCACACTTCCTTCACTAATTCCTAGCTCCAGTGATAGCTCCTTGTATGTGACGCGTCGATTTTATCGAATGATGCTGTTAGCACGTTGCACAGTGTGAGATGTCACAGCCGATGCCTGGCGACCGCTGCGTGGCTCATCATCGAGGCCGGCTCTCCCTCCGATGATCTCACACGTTTAGACCAGCGTCCAACTGTGCTTCGATCAACAACAGCATCTCCGCAAACGTTTTGTAGACGTTTGTGAATATTTCCAACTGTTTCCTTCTCTGCGGTTAAGAACTCGATAACAGCTCACTGTTTACGACGCACATCACTGTCAGACCCCATTTTCGAAACTGCGTTAACCATCGGTTTTATACAAGGGCGTTTAAAAGCGGTTTTATACAAGGAAGGGAGATTCAAACTGGAAAAAATTGGTTACGTGAAGCGCAGAAAGTTCAAACTTACGGCCCAAAAGACATTTCAGCCCCATGGCCTATTATTTTATTTAGCTAAGAAAAAAGGGTGGGGCAAAATATATTGAGTGCCCCTAGTATAAACCAAGACCAAGGAGGCACAAAGAGAGACCAGAAGCAGGCAAAAATGTTGATGTCTCTAGCTGATGAATTTATGTTAACACAAAAAATAACCAGAAAACAACTACCTAGATTTGGTATTCACAAACAACAACAACCTAATTCCAACTATAATATTAGAACACACTATTATTGAAATAACAACGAATATAAAAACAACGGGGAAAGAAAAAACACGCGATATAGAAAGAGTGAAATAATTTGTAATTGTTAATTCTCACTCCAAGGTTATAAATTGGGAAGGTATTATATCCAGAATGGGAGCAAGCAATACACGGAAAACCATCTTTAAGGATAAGACCACGAAAGAGATGCTAATAACCCTCGAATAGAAAACGCTAGAAATTATAGAAAAACATGCCCCAAAAACAAAGAGGAAAGAGGAGTAGGTTTGGGAAACAAAGGAGGTCAGTGTTCCGCAAGAGAAAGAGAATAACTAAAAAAAATTAAGAAATTGCAAAGACAACACCAGAAAAATAATAAATGACAAACTGGAGAGCATACATCGCTATAAAAGCGATAAAGTTTAATTCAAAATACTTCTATAATTTTGGAAAAAAGGAAGAAGAAAAATCACGCGACTATCGGACCTTTGAAGAATGAAAACAATAAATTAACCGATGATCTAAAAGAACTATCTGAAATAATAAGAGCTCGGTATGGATCAATTTTCAGTATTCCCAAAACTGACAAACTAATGCGCGATAGAAATGCGTTCTTTGAAGAATTACAAGGGAAAAGTATAACGGACTTCAACTTCACAACAGATGATATCACACTTCCTATATGGAAACTAAAAGCACACTCAGCAGCAGGCCCTGACAAATGGAACGCTACACTGATTAAAAACTGCAAAAATGAAATCGCTAAGCCCCAATATTGGATCTGGAGACGATCAATAGACACAGGAAAAATATCGAACATCCTGAAGAGAGCGAACATAGTTTCAACTTATAAAGGAGGGGGATCGATCCGAAGCAAAATACTATAGACTAGTGTCGTTGACATTTCATCTCGCCAAAGTATTTGAAAAAAATAGTTGGAGAATGGAACACTATAATACAACTAATGGAACACTATAACATCATCAATGACGTACTCGAAATCAATGAAGATTATGATGTGACAAGCACAGACTTTGCCAAGGCGTTCGACAAGCGTGACTATGGAATCATAGCAAATAAACTGAAATATATGGGAATAACAGGAAAAGTAGGAAAATAGATATATAATTTCCTCAGTGAGCGGCAGCAAGTCGTTACGACCCATGGAATATCTTCTTCAGAATCAGAGGTATTTGCTCCATTACTATTTATAATCATGCTAACTAATATAGATGAAGTTACCAGTGATAGTAGAGTAATATCCTTTGCTGATAACACAAAAATTAGTAGAAAAATAAGAATCCAGGATGATATGGAATCTCTAAAAACAGATGTCAACAGAACCTACAACTGGTCAGAAGGCAACAATATTAAATTTAACACTGAGAAATTTCAACTACTAAGATATGGAAGGGAGGAACTAAATTCCATGGAATACTATGCTCCAAATGGACAGGAAATTCAGAGAAATTGTAAAGGAAAGATTTTAGGAGTTATAATAACTGACGACGCGAAATTTCAAACACAAAATAAGATAGCAGTGAACAAAGCAAAAAAAAATATAGGGACATATACTGAGAACATTTTAAAGAAGGGACAGGAATATAATGATTCCCCTGCTGAAAGCTCTGATCATACCAAAGTTGGAGTACTGTTCAGTCTTAACGTCTTCATATAAAAAAGAAACAATTAGTCAACTGGAAGGATCCAGAGGAGTTTTACAGCCAAGATCAATGGATGCAAAGAACTAAATTACTGGGAAACAGGCCTACTTCTAACATGTTAAGTGGGTGGGCAGTTGCCCACGTACAGAAAGATTTCACCCACCTACTAAAATAAATTACTGTAGAGCATTTCGCCCATATGATGTTTATTTTTGAGAGCTTGAAATGCCTACCTAATTACTAAAAAATGATCTGGTTAGGGGCCTCATGTAGATATTTTCCTAAAGATATTTGTGGCTACAGATGATAAGAGATACGAGGGTAATTCAATAAGTATCCACACTTTTTATTTTCGCAATTTTATTTTCACATCTGATAGATTATAAACACATCACTTCTCAACATAGTCTCCCTGTTTCTCAATACACTTAGTCCAGCGATCTACAAGCTTCCTAATGCCATCACAAAAGAATGTTTTTGGCTGTGTGCGTAGCCAGTCATGCACTGCCTCTTTCAGGTCATCATCGCCTTGGAATCGCTGACCTCTCAAAGTGTCTTTTAGTGGTCCAAACAGGTAAAAATCTGAAGGTGCCAGGTCTGGACTGTAGGGTGTATGGTCGAGAACTTCAAATTTAAGTTCTTGAAGGCATTTTCTAGTCTGTGCAGCGGTATGAGGGCGTGCATTTGTCGTGTAACAGAATAACACCTTCCGACAATCCCCGTTGCAAGGAAGTTCAAAGCGCAGCCGTCAGCAGGTAAAGTTATGCTAACACTGTTTTGGGATACACTCGGCCCTATCCTTGAACATTATCTAGAGCGTGGAACTACAGTAACAAGTGCATCGTATTCTGATATGCTTCGGAATGAGCTAAAGCAAGCAATTCGCACAAAACGGAGAGGGAGATTCAGTGGCGTACTAAGGGGGGGGGGGGTGAGGGAGGCGGTCCGCCCCGGGTGACAGCCAGGAGGGGGGTGCCATCGGGAGAGTTGAAATACCAGTACAAGTTTTCAAACCAAATGGAAAATTCGCCAAAGCAAGAAAAAAAATTAAAAAATGTTCAAACTATTACAACAGCTTAATGTTAATTTCTACTATAAAATAAATTTTTATTTTTATTGGCAATACAAAATTTACAAACGAAAAATTAAATATTTGATCAAAATTACATCGAAAGGCGAACGTTTGTTGACGTTTTAGTCATCAGTTTGTTGAGCATAGCCAGCTGGCTGCAACTGACATTCCAAGTCTTGTTCACTTGACGCTGTGACTCCACATACATGAGATATGTTTCATTAAATAATTATGATAAAGCATAAAGTGCTGGTGTTTATAACAATATCATGGTACTTATACCGATGTCCAGTAATTTTTGACAATGTGGTATCATAGTGATGTTTGAGTGTTTATAAATGCATCGTCGTGATGTTATAATACCCGGTAAATGCATCGTCGTGATGTTATAATAAATGCATCGTCGTGATGTTATAGAAACTCACATTTATGAATGGTGGTCCCTGTGACTACTGGTTATCAGTAAAAAGACACAGGAAAGTCACACTTTGCACTAAACTTTAGACTTTACTTTTTTCCTACAACCATGACTACTGAAGTAACGATGATGTGTATGACTGAGTGAGTTTTTTATGATGACTATGTGGTGATCTTACGATGGTGGTGGTGGTGGTGATATGACTGCATGATTTTTTTTAATGCAACTACATGGTGATGTTAAGACAGAGAGGGTGATGATGTGACTGCATGGAGATGTGTTAATGCTTACGTGCTTAATATAATAAACACCGTTTCAGATTTACATCAACAACTACAGTACTATTCTATATTGAATTAGTACTAATGCTTATTGGCTTAGTCAAGTTCAACAATTTTACAATGTCCAATGCAGTATTACCTGTTCACTGAATTTTTAATGTCCTGCATTTTTCTTATTTCCAATTTGCTTATGACAGTACTGTACTGTTTAAAAATCTACTTGCAAACATAATATATTTTTCTGTGTTTAAATTTTAAAATTATTTATGGGGGGTGCCAAAGGAAGGATCCGCCCCGGGTGCCAAATACTTTAAGTACGCCCCTGGGGAGATTGTCGGAAGGTGTTATTCTGTTACACGACAAATGCGCGCCCTCATACCGCTGCACAGACTAGAAAATGCCTTCAAGAACTTAAATTTGAAGTTCTCGACCATACACCCTACAGTCCAGACCTGGCACCTTCAGATTTTTACCTGTTTGGACCACTAAATGACGCTTTGAGAGGTCAGCGATTCCAAGGCGATGATGACCTGAAGGAGGCGGTGCATGACTGGCTACGCACACAGCCAAAAACATTCTTTTGTGATGGCATTAGGAAGCTTGTAGATCTCTGGACTAAGTGTATTGAGAAACAGGGAGACTATGTTGAGAAGTGATGTGTTTATAATCTATCAGATGTGAAAATAAAATTGTGAAAATAAAAAGTGCGGATACTTATTGAATTACCCTCGTATGTATAGGTAAGGTGACCAGACGTACTGTTTTGGTCAGTACCAGGGGCGTACACAGCATTCCTTAAAAAAGGGGGGGGACACACACACTATTTATATACATATATATATATATACATTCAACTGCAAAGAACACGCAGTATAAATAACGTAAAGAACGACGCTTGTATAGGAGATATTCCGCGCAAGACGAGAAAGAGAAAACAACAAATGAAAAAATGAAGTACCACCTGGGAATCGAACCCGGGATCTTCCGATTGCCGGTCAGACGCGATACCACTACACCATGGACTCCACTCTTCCAAATGCCGTAATTCCTCTACATACTCGCAGAAAACAATGCCCCAAGGGGGCACCTCCCGCTTGCCGTAACATTATATACATTCAACTGCAAAGAACACGCAGTATAAATAACGTAAAGAACGACGCTTGTATAGGAGATATTCCGCGCAAGACGAGAAAGAGAAAACAACAAATGAAAAAATGAAGTACCACCTGGGAATCGAACCCGGGATCTTCCGATTGCCGGTCAGACGCGATAACCACTACACCATGGACTCCACTCTTCCAAATGCCGTAATTCCTCTACATACTCGCAGAAACCAATGCCCCAAGGGGCACCTCCCGCTTGCCGTAACATTATATACATTCAACTGCAAAGAACACGCAGTATAAATAACGTAAAGAACGACGCTTGTATAGGAGATATTCCGCGCAAGACGAAGAGTGGAGTCCATGGTGTAGTGGTTATCGCGTCTGACCGGCAATCGGAAGATCCCGGGTTCGATTCCCAGGTGGTACTTCATTTTTTCATTTGTTGTTTTCTCTTTCTCGTCTTGCGCGGAATATCTCCTATACAAGCGTCGTTCTTTACGTTATTTATACTGCGTGTTCTTTGCAGTTGAATGTATATAATGTTACGGCAAGCGGGAGGTGCCCCTTGGGGCATTGGTTTCTGCGAGTATGTAGAGGAATTACGGCATTTGGAAGAGTGGAGTCCATGGTGTAGTGGTTATCGCGTCTGACCGGCAATCGGAAGATCCCGGGTTCGATTCCCAGGTGGTACTTCATTTTTTCATTTGTTGTTTCTCTTTCTCGTCTTGCGCGGAATATCTCCTATACAAGCGTCGTTCTTTACGTTATTTATACTGCGTGTTCTTTGCAGTTGAATGTATATAATGTTACGGCAAGCGGGAGGTGCCCCCTTGGGGCATTGGTTTCTGCGAGTATGTAGAGGAATTACGGCATTTGGAAGAGTGGAGTCCATGGTGTAGTGGTTATCGCGTCTGACCGGCAATCGGAAGATCCCGGGTTCGATTCCCAGGTGGTACTTCATTTTTTCATTTGTTGTTTTCTCTTTCTCGTCTTGCGCGGAATATCTCCTATACAAGCGTCGTTCTTTACGATATATATATATATATATATTTTGTGTGTGTGTGTGTGTGTGTGAGTGTGTGTGTGAGCTCAAAATTGATGATGATTGATTCGGAATTAAAATGAATTGCATCTTGGAAGGCTTCAGTTGTATCTTATTTCCAATTTATGGGCAAAGAATTAAATTTGCACAAATTAATCGTATGTATAAAGACATATATATAAATGTTCCTAAGCCAGCCAAAATTGATTTTGCGTTTTGAGTTAATAACATGTCCTGGTAACCATGAAATAACTTAAATTCCATAAGACATCAAGATCTTTTTGTGGCGAATGTTGCAAAGTTATCGATTTTTTTAAATTTCTTTTTCAAATATCTTTAATGAGAGTAATAATAATTTTTAAAATGGGGGGGCCTATGCCCCCTATGCCCCCCTTTATGTACGCCACTGGTCAGTACAGTACTGACTTTCAGACAGAAAACAATGTACTGACTGATTTTTTGGTTTGTACTGATTTTCTACTGTCAGACTCAGACTAACGATTTCGTTTTTCTAAAGTTATCGATAATAACTGCACACATTCATAGCAAATGAAAGCTTTGTTTTAATGCCAATAGGTGGTGGTTGAACGCATCGTTTTTGTTTGGATAAAGTTTAAAGTGGATGACACTGTGATTGAGAGCCTGAGAATGAGAGGCAGGTTTTGCTTGTCTTCAATTTTTATTACTTAAGTGTTAATGTGATTGTGTAAACTGGCATTAGTAGAATGTGTTGTGAATGTGATGAGCTAAATAAAAGGTGTTGTGAGTCGTTTATGTTTTAGAAGTCTATTGTCAGTGGCGTAAATCCGTCAAAAATTGTGGGGGTCGAAGCCTGAAATTGGGTTACAAACCGTTACATATATTCCATATGCAATTGACAAACTGTTGAATGAGTATATATGCATTAACATATACATTTGATTTGATTTGATTTGTTATTTGTGATCAAATACAAATACAAAAAAAACTATTTTAACCCACCCACTAAAATTGTCTTAGAAGTAGGCTTGCTGGGAAAGGTTACGTGAATTAAATTTATGAGAAAGAGGTACACTATTATTTACACATGGAAAATAATAGAGAAACTAGTCCCTAGTGGAAAAGGAAAAATGTGTCGAGTTCCGAAACTAAGGGCTAGAAGGGAACATTCTCAGCCCTGAAGGAAAATAACTTTGTTATCAGAGGGCCAAGAGTGTTCAACCAGCTGTCCAAGAAACTACGAAATACGACTGATGTAGTGGTGGAAATATTAAAAAAGACGACTAGACGCCTGGCTCAGAACAATACTAAATGAGCCGCGAGTACCTGGCTATGTGAAGAGGAGAGCGCAAGAAACCAACTTGCTCCTTCACCAGGGCAACTCGAGAGGAGGGGCAACAAGCCTGACCTTCGTGAAATAAGGAATCATCATCATATAGAACACCTGAGAGGAACGGTATTATATACAGCATATATATATATATACAGTATGCACTCGGAAGCCGCAAGTAACAAGCCAACAGTGTTCCTGCCTGGTACACGGGAAAGAGTTGTTTTTGTCCTCACCTCTCTACGCGGGGGAGGGGGTGCTTGCTTCTGCAGAAGTCGCTCCTGACGAAGAAGCAGTCTTGTCGAGTATCACGCTCTGACAAAAGACACACGCCAGCGTGTGAGTCTTCTGGCAGAGCGTGATACTCGATAAGACTACTGCTTCGTTAGGAGGACTTCTGCAGAAGCAAGCACCTTCTCGGGTAAGGGAGTAAAGACAAAGACAACTCTACTTTCCCGTGTGATAAGTAAGTAGGAACACTGCTGGATTTCTGTTAATTGCAGCTTCCAAGTTCCGTTTAAGTCACTGCGTTTATTGCAGTTTTCTCACGCACACACACAATATATATATATATATATATATATATATATATATATATATATATATATATGGGAATTATCCCAGAAGAGTTCCTTGTTCCATGCACTGTCTGTGTGTATCATATATATATATATATATATATATATATATACACCTTACCCTACACCCTTACAAAGGTTCGCGCGATGATTCCTTATTTCGCGAAGGTTAAGCTTGTCACCCCTCCTCTCGAGTTGGCCTGGTGAAGTAGTGAGTTCGTTTCTTGTGCTCTCCACCTCACATAGCCAGGTACGCCCGGCTCATCGGGGATTGTTCTGAGCCAGGCGTCTAGTCTTCTTTTGAAGATGTTCACTGCAACTCCCTTCGTGTTTCTTAGGTCTTTGGGCAGCTGATTAAACAGTTTTGGTCCCCTCACAACAAAACTATTTTCTTTCAGGGTTAAGGATGTTCCCTGTCTATCTTTTAATTTGGGAACACGACACAGTCTTCCTTTTCTACTTTCCACCGTTGTTTGGGGAGTTACAGGGTTCAGAGTAAGATTAGGGACTAGTTTCTCCATTATTTTCCAAGTGTAAATAATGGTGTATCTCTCTCTTCTCCTTTCTAGTGAATATAGGTCTAGTTCGCGTAACCTTTCCCGGTAATTTAGTTCTTTGCACCCGTTGATCTTGGCTGTGAAGCTTCTCTGGATCCCTTCCAGCTGTCTAATGTCTTCTTTTTTATATGGGGATGTTAGGACCGAGCAGTATTCCAATTTGGGTATGATCAGGGTTTTCAATAGAGGAATCATTACATTCCTATCCCTTCGTTTAAAGGTTCTCAATATCTGCCCCATTATTCTCTTTGCTCTGTTTACTGCTATCTTATTTTGTGTTTCAAATTTCGCATCATCTGTCATTACAACCCCTAAATCTTTTGCTCTAGAATTTCTCTGAATTTCCTGTCCATTTGGGGTATAATATTCCATGGATTTTAGGTCTTCTCTTTTTCCGTACCGTAACAGCTGAAATTTCTCGGTGTTAAACTTCATATTGTTGTCTTCCGTCCACTTGTAGATTCTGTTTATGTCGGTTTGTAGAGATCCTATATCTTCTGGGTTTCTTATATTTCTACTGATCTTTGTGTCATCGGCAAAGGATGTTACTGTGCTGTCTCTGGTAAGGTTCTCATCTATGTCAGTTAGCATGATTATGAAGAGTAGTGGAGCTAATACTGTTCCTTGTAGTCCCGAGCTGAGGACCTCTGATTCTGATGAAGATACTCCTTGTACTGTAACACCTTGCCGCCGCTCACTAAGGAAATTGTATATCCATTTCCCTACTTTTCCTGTTATTCCCATATATTTCAGTTTATGTGTTATGATTCCATGATCACACTTGTCAAACGCTTTAGCAAAGTCTGTGTAGAGCAGAGCTTTCCAAACTGTGTCGCGACACATTAGTGTTTTTTGTATTTTGAAAATTTTGATTTTTCTATCAACAAAATCGGCTACAAGATAAACCACCTACTGAAAAATTATCTGATATTTGATATTTCATAACAAAAATTAATTAATGTGTCGTGAAAATTTTTATGCTTAAATAGTGTGTCGCCAACGTGAAAAGTTTGGAAAGCTCTGGTGTAGAGTATAGTATAGTATAGTTTTCATTATTTTCAAGTGCATCAATAATGTTGTAGTTCCATTAGTTGTGATAGGCATGATCTGCCTGACCGAAACCCATGTTGGTTATCATTAAATTTTTTCTGAGTTTCCAAAAAGTCATAGATTTTCTGGCTAACTATTCTTTCAAATATTTTAGTGAGATGAGATGTAAGCGACACTGGCCTATAGTTTCTGGCCTCGGATCGATCTCCTTTATATATTGGGACTATGTTCGCGCTCTTCAGGATGCCCGGTATTTCTCCCGTGTCTAGTGGTCGTCTCCATATCCAGTATAGGGGCTCAGCGATTGCATTCTTGCAGTTTTTGATCAGTGTGGCATTCCATTTATCCGGTCCTGCCGCTGAGTGTGTTTTTAGTTTCCCTATGGCTTGTGTAATATCATCCGTCGTAAAGTCGAAGTCCGTTATACTTTCCCCTTGTAGTTCTTCTTCAAAGAACCCGTTTTATCGCATATCAGTTTGTCAGTTTTTGGGATACTGAAAGATGATTCATACTGAGCTCTTAATATTTCAGATACTTCTGTTAGATCATCAGATAAAGCACTGTTCTCGTTTTTTAAAGGTCCGATAGTCGCATGGTTTTTCTCGGCTTTTTTTTTGCGAAATTATAGAAGTACTTTGAGTTAGCCTTTATCGCTTCTATAGCGTCGGCTTCTTCTTTTTTTGTATGCTTCTCAATTAGTTCCTGTATGTCGTCATCGATACTTTTCAGTTTATCATTTAATAATTTTCTGATGTTGTTATCTTTACAGTTACTTAATTTTGCAGTCAATCTTTTTCTCTTTCAAAACAATGCCCTCTTTTGTCTCTCGAAGCTGCTTCTCTTTCCTCTTTGTTGTATTTTTGGGACATATTTTTCCACAATTCCTAACGTCTTCTCCTCTGACGTCATTAGCATCTCCTCCGTTGTCTTGGCCTCGAAAATGGTTTTCCAATCTATTACTTCCATGCTGGATGTAACATCTTCCCAGTTTATAGCTTTGGAGTGAAAATTAAAAATTTCGAATTTCTTCTTTCTGTTCTGCGTGTTCTTTCCTTTCCTGTTGCCTTTATATTAATTGTTATTTCAATGATGTTGTGGTCCGATATCATAGTTTGGGATATTTCTACTTTATCAATTAGATTACTGTTGTTTGTGAATACCAAATCTAGGCAGTTGTTTTTTCTTGTGTTTTCTGTTGTTTCTTCCGTTAACATAAATTCATCAGCTAGGGCTAGTAGCATTTTTACTTGCTCCTGGTCTTCTCGTGTGTCCCCCTTGTCCTGGTGTATACATATATTTTTTCTTATCTTTTTATATTTCATGAATGGGAAATTAAAATCACCACAGAGAAAAATATTTGGGGTTGGAGGGTGTAGATCTTTTACCCAGTTTCTTACCTCTGTAATGGAATCTGAAAATTTTGAGGTCGGCGTGTTTGGGGATCTGTACATTACAATTAATACCATATTTAATTTTTCAACTTTTGCTGCTACACATTCTACGTAGCTGTTTGAGGTACTTATAGTCATTTCTGCCATATGCCTTTCGCGTGTGTAAATAGCACATTAGGGTGTGTCAATTTTGTCAACTTTTTTCAAATCAATTTTGGTAGTGAAAATATAGTCTTTTCATGTCAAAACTTGAAATTGGCCAACCAAAATGAAATAAAATAACCCTTACCTACATCAATTTTACCTTAAAGTTTCAGAAATTGACTCTTTTACTAAATAATAGGACAAATTGATTAACTATTCATCTGTCACAGAATTATCCCACTGATCGCATATGGAGTGTTTTCAAGGTCATATAGTTGTTGTACAATGTACAAGTCACAACATGAATAGAACTGTCCCCCACTCTCAGTCCTCAGTTGCCTCTTAGATGTTATAGACGGTGGTTTGCTGTTATTGCTCTTGTACCTACTTCATAGTTATTCTACTAGACGAATACTACAGTTTAACTGTACGCATGGCTTATTGATTATTACAATTATTTATTATTATCATATTCTTCTGTCTAATTATGTTGTAATCCCATGAAATATTTTTTTATTGAATTTTAGAACATCGAATGACTAAACTTTGAAACATCGTAATTGATATAAAATACTTAAATGTTTTTCTTTCTTTACAGATATTCCTAAGATGCCAAAATTGAAGACAAGAGGTCAGTCGTCATGCCACTTGAGCCTGTTAGTCGGTACAGGCAAGGAGCTTCCCGTATCAGAACTACTAACAGTGCGAGACATGCTGAGACTAGGGTTACTCCTTCGTGAACAAAATACAAAGGATAGAAGGAACTACACAGAGAAAGAGCTCATAAGGGACATGATTCCCCCTCTTCTGCATCAGTGGAAAAAAGTTAATGTGTTATTCAAACCACCTGTACTCAATCAGTATAGAACTATTGAGCTAAAATTAACAAAGCTGTGGCACAAAGCAGTTGAGACATCACTTGGTAAAGGAAAACTAGCAAAGAAAAATAAATTTCTGCACACACTTGATACTCTTCTTGACATTTTTAACTGCCAGTGTCCCATAGAGTTGTGTTCTGAAGCCAATTGTTCTCCCTCATGCAGAAGAGAACCTCACCCTCACATTGATTGCCGCTGTCCTCGTGAGAAGAAAATCCCTGTTTTGGAGCTGGCTTTCATAAAGGCGCAGAGAACAAAGGCAGGAGGCCAAGGAAGTATGCAGATTGGTTCGGCAGATTATTCAGAAACCAAAAAACAGATTGTTATTGCTAAGAAAAAAGAGAAAATCCGAGAGAAGGAAGAAAGGAAGAAAAAGAAGAGTGAAGAAGCCACCCAAAGAGATGAAGAGCGCTATCAAGAGGTTTCTCACTTCTTTGAAAGCTCTTCAGATGAACAGAAAGCAGCAACATCAGATGATAGCTCCAAAATGCCATCTGAACCTTTGCCGAAGAGAATGAAATACAACACTAAAGACATCTCAAACATTGCCCTTGCCAGTATTCGCCACCATACGGGGCTACGAGAGACTGCAGAGATTGCCACTGCCGCTTGGATAGATGCAGGCCTCATCAGCCGAGAGGATACATCCTTCGTGATAGATCATAATAAGATAAGAAGAGCACGAGAAAAAATAATGAAGGAAATATCTGATCAGCATGAAAAAGATTTGAAGGAGGAATGTCTCTTGCCTTTTGTTTGATGGAAGAAGAGATGACACAAAAGTTCTCCTAGAGGTAGAGGGAATGGACAGAAAGTTTCCCGGTATCATCAAAGAAGAACACTACTCTGCGTGTTCCGAACCTGGTGGCCGCTATTTGTTTCACTTTGTTCCTGAAGCAGAAGTAGAAGGCAAGAAACATGCAGAGGCAATTGCTGATCAAATAATATGTTGGCTTCAAGAAAGAAGACTTGACAGTTCACTGCAGGCCGTTGGTGGAGACTCAACTGCGGTGAACACTGGATGGCAGGGCGGTGTTATGACGCATTTAGAGAAAAAACTTGGAAGAAGGCTTGTTTGGATTGTATGTGATTTGCACACAGGGGAACTACCTCTTCGTCGTCTCATCCAGGAACTTGATGGTCCTACAAAGAGCAACAACAAGTGGTCAGGCCCCCTTGGCAACATGCTAGATGAAGCAACGGAATTAGAAATAAATACAAAATTTCCAAAGGTCGAAGTAGGCCCTCCCCTTCCAGTGTTGTCTGAAGAAGTTACGAAAGACCTCAGCACGGATCAATCTTACGCTTATCGTATTGTTCAAGCAATCAGATCAGGAGAGTTGCCTCAAAATCTGGCTCTCTTGGAGATTGGACCCGTAAGTCACAGTCGTTGGTTAACTACAGCGATTCGTTTCTGCAGGATTTGGGTTTCCAAACATGCACTGAAGGGCAAAATGCTACAGAATTTGATGTTGATTGTTGAATTTATTATTGGGTTTTATCTTCCTCACTGGTTCAATGCAAAACTTAATCCAATGTGGATGGAGGGGCCCAACCACATCTTGTTTCAATTACAGCTACTGAGAACCCAAAGGAAAGTAGTGGTGGACATCGTGTTACCTGTGGTGAGAAGGTCCGCTTGGTATGCTAGGCCAGAGGCAGAAGCAATGCTCTGCAGCCAATGTACCAAAGAGCGAACTGAGGCTGGGGAAATCATTCTAAAGCTTAGAAGAACATCACTAGATGATGACCAGCTGGGAGACTGCTCTGTTCAGACAAGAGACAAGGAAGATACCTCCGATAAACGTCAATGCCACGAAATTGTCAGAATTAGTTAACTTGAGTTCGGAAGTTTTGGAGCCACCACTGACAACATGTATAACAAACAAAGATTTAACACAACTTAAAGAGGCCCCAATGCAAGTGCCAAAGTGGCCTTCCCACACTCAGAGTGTGGAGAGATTTGTGAAAATGGTCACAGAAGCAGCTAGTCAAGTTTACAGTCACGAGAGGCGAGAAGGCTACATCAAAGCGCAAGTAGCAAGCCGAATGCTGATGTCAAGGAACCGCAGCAAAAAGGACGTGACTGCATTGGTTACTTTCAAATAAAGACTCTGAATGATATCTTATTGCCACTTTAAATGTTGATAGGATGTTTGCGCACATTTGTTATTTTGTTACGAATTTAGGGAAAAATGGAATTTTTGAATTAAAATTGATGTAGGTAGGAGTTATTTTTTATTGTTTTTGAAGCAAGGATATTATTTTGTATACCAAATGATTACATTAAATTGCTACCAAATCACATGATTTTCAATTTAGTCATTTCACCCCCAAAATTGATACACCCTAATAGCACATCCTCCTTTATATCCTCCCATATATATATATGTGTGTGTGTGTGTGTGTGTGTACAAGTATTTTTATCTTGTCTCCTAAACAGAAACGTTTGTTTACATATTTTTGCGTAAGAAACAGAAAGTTAATTTGTCTTTATACGCAAAGGCATAATTGTTAAATTAATAAATTATTATTTGTTACATTTGAGTTTTGTCATTGTGAATGAAGTTTTTGGACGTTAAATATGTAAACCGTCATATTGTTAATATTAGAATAAAAATGTGAAATTTATGATAAATCAATTAATTTGTTAAAAGAGGGAGTTGTTCAACTTGTTCTACGCAAATTTTTGTTTAATGTTGTTCTGCTTTTCATTTAGTCATCAAGTTGAATGGTTCGAGGTAGTTCGTATGAAGGAGGGAAAAAAATGTTGGTTGAAAGAACCAAAATAGATGATTATAATTATTTCACAATCAATCCAAGTGGATTTAATTCAGCCATGTTATATAATGGCGATATAACCGTGCGTGATAATTTTTCTAGTAACGCTTAAAATAGTTATAAAATAACCATTTTGGATTGCTTGTCATAATTTGATTGTTGCAAACAAATCTTTTTTGTTTAAATGTACAGCTTCGGAAAAAAGTTCGCCTAGAAATGAAAAATTTCTAAAAAGCTTAAAAAATTACTAATTGGTATTATTGTGTTTTAACGCGGGATATTTTATTCTTTCGGAAAACTAATAAAATTGCGAGAACAAAACCAAGACATTTAAAGACTTTACGTTTAAAGTTGAACTTTTAAAGTAAATTTAAAATATTATACAAATATAATTTGTTTTTCAATTTATGCGTATACAACAGGGTTGACAAAAGTAAATAGACACCACGATGATTATCCTCACGAACAAATGGCAAAGTTCATCAATGGAATGGCAGAATGTGCGTCTGCTTTACGTAACGCGAAGGGGGAAGTAATATCATTCTAAATATACCGATTCAATTTACTGTTGTCAACCTTCCGTATGCAGTATATGTAGGGCCTATTTATTTAAAATTGAAAGCACTCACTGACTAGTTTCTTTCGTAGGCCTTTCTTTTATCTATTTCCTTCATTTTCACTTCGGGTCACTCCGTTGTTTCATGTTTTCATGGTGAGATACGAGGATTTACCCAGTAACCTTCTCCTCAAATTCTTTCTCGATTTTGCGACAGATAAATAAAATTTCTCAACTATTATAACGTTTTGGCGTCACACATTCGCTTATTATTATTATTATTATTATTATTATTATTAAATATTAAATCAGTAACAAAACATTTAAGTGAGTATATTAATATGAAGTGCTTCGACACACCAGTTTGTAATAACGCCCCAGTAAACAAAGGTACGTTTCTTAAAGGTTCATAAACGTTTTAAAACCAAATTTAACGATCACACCTGCTCATGCATTATATATATATATATATATATATATATTATTATTAGTTTTGAATAACATGCGGATATGATTGTGCTGTATGTAGTTATGGCATTTTTCGAGTATTTTCTACGCAGAAAAAAGCTACTTGGTTCTCTGTTCCACAACTGTGCACGCTTTAATCTAACCACACAATAACTGTTCTAACCATGCTTATTTTCCTGTTAAACTTCCATGTAGTTAAATTTACCATATGGTTACCAAATAATTTGGTTGTTTTCATCAAATATGTTTTAATCATGAACCTCATAATTATTTCCTCATTCCTTTCCTTCAATTATATATATATATATATATATATATATATATATATATATATATATATATACAGTATATGGGATGAATTTCACAATTGAACATGAAATAAATGAATGATGCAAACCCACACGGAAAAGGAAAAAATTATTCCATTTTGTCCTTTTCCTTGTGATTCTGCGTCTTATATATATATGTATATATATATATATATATATATATTGTATATACTGTATATACTGTATATAGCCTATATACTGTATAATTGAAGGAAACGAATGAGAAAATAATTACCTCACTGAATCGAAACATTCCCAACACAGATACACTGATTCAATTCGCTTCTTCAAAGTTTCTCGACGTATAAATGAATATTTACATGATCTTTCTATATATATATATATATATATATATATATATATATATTCGCCATCTCGCTACATATTTAATGCTTTTCTTGTATTTCGTGATTGGAATTCTTGCGAAAAAATTCTAGAACTTTTTAAACTTATTTTTTAATATAAAAATACATGTTTCGTGTTTATGAACGAGAAATTAATATAGATTCTATTTAATACTACCTATAAATGATTTTTTATTATATACATGTTGAAATTTGCGGAGCGTGTACGTAAAAGATTCACATGAACAAATTATGCGCGCTTACACATGCAGTGACACGTACATGCACGATTATAACGAGATATTTTCGACCACTTTCGAAGACGAAAATGATTCATTTTTAGAATTGAAGATATTTTAATGCCATTTTCGCTTCCTGTTTGTCGTGTGTTTGACACTTTTCACTTTTTCTCTTTTAGGGATCTTCCTCCCTTCCTTTTGCGCATGCGTCCGCCACCCCTTCTTCGGGGGCCATCTCAACTGCCCCGTCAGACCTTCCACGAGGCGTCCCTTCACCTATAAACGAGGGAATCTCCGCCCACAGCGGGATTAGTAATGTAGGCGGCGTAGGAGGGCGTGAGGGCGGGACTAAGGATGAGAATTCGTCCGCCCACTCGCCTTGGAGAGCGGGTCACGGCCGCAGTGAAGCTTACGACCTTGATGCAAAGCGGAAGCCAAACGCACTCAAGGGGGAGATAACGCAGACGGCACTGAAGAACTCGGAGCACCTGCCAACCACTTGCAGTGACACGCCTTCAGAGAAGAACTCGGGTGAAGTCCTGAGGGACGTCTGTAAAGCAGACCGACCCGTCAGTCTCTCTCTACGCAACGTGGCAAGTCCTCAGAAATCTCCCTTCTCCCAAGAACTTCATGGAGAGTCAGCTTCGTCAGTCTCACGCCCTAATTCCCTTTGCGTAAATGATGCATCCTCGGGAAGCCTCCTGGAAAGCCTCAGGAAAAACAGCCCTGTGGAGGCCCTGCAGGAGGACTTCTTTCGAAGGACCAAACCATCACTGACTTCCGAGAACAAAGAACATTTCGTTCCCGTAGAAGTGGACGCTCAAAGGGCGGTCCCTGTGGGCGGTCTGAGGAAGGAGGAGGAAAGGTCAGTCTCACTTTCACCTTCGGACAGTCAGTCGAACGTAGAGCCTGATTGGAGTGAGAGTGGATCGTCTGTGAGTGACGCCCTTGGGAATCCCACTGAGAAGAAAGAGGAAGACCATCGTGAAGGAGATGGATTAAATGATGGTTGTGATTCTCATGGAAGAAATTCCGCTAACGAAGGACCTTCGTCCTTGAACGATAAAAAAGAACTTTCGACCCTGAATGATCTAAGCAGCGCTCACAAACACCTTCAGGAGAAACCGACAGAGAATGCCCCGAGGAAGAGTTTAAACTTCGCCCCAAACATCGACGCTTCCCCGGAATCGAACGTAACTGATGAAAGTGAAAGTTCTTCACCTCACGACGGCGTCGTGCACGGACGCTTCACTTTCCCCGTCAGCAGCGATCTAATTGGGGAAGGAAATCCCGAAGTTATCCCGCAGAAGGAAAGAGAGTCAGGTAAGACATCCTCCTTCGACTCAGACGTTCCACCTCCTTCTGACGTCACCGCTTCGATTGTCGTTGCCAACGAGAAGCGTCCCGAAATACCGAGTGATGACGTCATGGGCTGCGAGCGCCCTCTCGTGCCCAGTGCCACAGTGAGTTTCGAGGGTGCCAAGGAAGAGTCGCTGCGGTTCAGTCGCATCAACAGGCCTCGAGACCTCCTTCTGCAGGAAGCGCGAGGCGATGCGGATAGCGGGCGTGAGGCGAATGGTGTCATGGGCGGGGTTTTCTCCAGAGGGAGGAATGCTTCGTCGAGGGCATGTTCGGAGTCCCTACCCGACACCCCTCCGACGGGGTCTCCGTCAGCTCACCCTCCTTCCCCCTCGAGTAGAAAAGCGAGGCAACAGCCTCTCTCAGAGGAGAAGGTCGTTCCTTCGTACGTGAGGTTACACTCGGACCCCCCGAAGCGGTACAGTGGCTTCGCGCACGTCAGTTCGGACAACGTCCGTCGCATGAGGAACGTGTGGGGGGCCAAGCAAGAGCCCAAATCCCAGACACCTCGACGCCCTCTAAAGGTGCCTCCAAGCCCCCCAAGAACTTCCTCGAGAAGTTCATCTGACGTCCAGGGATGCTACGTCCCTAGGGCGCACGAGTGCGACTCTCCTCGCCCACACAGCGTTCCGTCGTCGGGAGTAAATCGTTCCGGCCCCTTCAGAAAGTCTTCCCCATCCCCCAGTAGAGGAACCCCTTCTCCCTCCTACACCAAATCTTCTTCAGAAAGATTTTTCAAAGAAAAGTCTCCGTCAAGAACTAACGCAAGTTCTCCCTCAAAACCTTCACCGCCTTATAACTCCTCCAGGAGAAGCAACCAGGGGAGCCAAGGAAGGGCGTCTCCTGTGCCCTCTTCCCCTGGCCGCAGATGCTCTCGAGACGTCAAAGAATCGCGAACGACGCCCCCTTCAAAGCCTCCTACAGCATCTCCTGTAGAGAAAGAGCCCCCCTGTAGGAGGTCTCCACCTGTAGAAGAACCTCCTCGTGCCTCTAAAGTTCACCAGAAGATTTTTAAACGTCTTCGGGATGCAAGCCTCCAGCCGGACAGTGAAGCAGTTTGTTTCAAGGAAGAGAAAGACAAATATAAGGTAATTATTATTAATATATATAATATTATATATATATATATATATATATATACATATATATATATACACAGTAAAATCACAGAACAACACGTGATCTTTTTAATAAGCAAACAACCACAGGGAAAAGGAAAAAGAAACACGAAATCCGAGCGCTTTCCCTGAAGATATGAATATATCACTAAAGCGCTCGGATTTCGTTTCTTTTTCCTTTTCCCTGTGGTTGTTTGCTTATATATATATATATTATATATATATGTATATATATATATACACCACACACACACACACACATATATATATATATATATATATACACAAGAGAGAGAGAGAGTTACAAGGAAAAGAAGTACCTCAAAAGGCCTTGCGGCCCATACCGAGGAGAGAGAGAGAGAGAGAGAGAGAGAGAGAGAGAGAGAGAGAGAGAGAGAGAGAGAGAGAGAGAGAGAGAGAGAGAGATACTGTTATCAATTTGTGGACTGTACTTCTTTAACTTTGAGCGTAGAATCGTCTCGAAACTAAATATTAATTTTTTAATTTTTTTTTTCACTAAATTAATTGAGAAAAGATAAACAAATATTTCTTTTTCACTCACTTTTGAACTTCACAAAATTGGGATCCAATCTTTGAATTTTATTTTTAACGAAATATTCAAAAGAGAATTGGGATATATTTTTTAACAAAATATTTTTAAATATACCGTACTGATAAAGTTTTCTGTATTTCGCTTTATTTATAAAAGTGTTATCCGTACGGTATCTAAATATATACAGAATTATCTGCGTGGTATCTAAATATATACAGAATTATCTGCGTGGTATCTAAATATATACAGAATTATCTGCGTGGTATCTAAATATATACAGAATTATCTGCGTGGTATCTAAATATATACAGAATTATCTGCGTGGTATCTAAATATATACAGAATTATCTGCGTGGTATCTAAATATATACAGAATTATCTGCGTGGTATCTAAATATATACAGAATTATCTGCGTGGTATCTAAATATATACGCAACTACTAAATAATAAAAACGTATCGCTCTTCATATTCTATTTAAAAGTGTGATAAATAAATACAATTAACTAATCTATTTGGTAATTAAAAGAGACAATTAAGAAATCCCAACTCCAGCGATGATAAGTTTTGAGGCACTGATGCCAATTTGATTCGTGTGTTTCCTTTACGTTAGGGTTAGTTTAGTGTTTACTGACGTTGGCTCGTCTCATGTTTATGTCTATTTGGGTGTGGTAGTCCGTTTTTGAGCGAAGTTCGCTTTTTTTTTAAGCTGTTTCTAACCCGAATAACTTATTGGTGTTGCGATGGGCCGATGGTGTTCATCATCACCGTATCGATTCATCAATGAATACGACAAATTGTCACGAGGAATTAAATATTACTGGCTAAAGATTCGATACCTGACAACATAAATTTACTTAACGTGAAATAATACTACATCTACGCAGGATTTATGTCAACAAAGGAGTGTTTATGTAAATGAAGAAAGAGTAAATGAAAGAAGGGAACAAATAACTTTTTAACAGACTCTTTTGCTGCATTAATTGGCAAAGCATCAAAAAAACATTTGTTTTCTAACACAGTTTTTCTTTATGCACAAAAAGACCAGAAAAAAATATCAACTTCAATTTAAAAAAACTCACTTTGTCTGTATTAAAAGTATATATATATATATATATATATATATATATATATATATGTAATGTAAACCCACAATGAAAAAGAAAAAAAATGGTTCCAATTCCTTTCGTGATTCAGCGGTACACCTCATCAGGGAATGACGAGGTGTAATGCTGAATACACGAAAGGTCTTGGAATCACTTTTTCTTTTTCGTTGTGGGTTTGCTTCATTCATTCATTTCACGTGTTTAATTGTTAATTCATCCCATATATATATGAAAATTATATCACGAAAGTAACACGTGAAAAATATTTATGATGAATAAAACCACGAAGGAAAGAAAACAGAATGGTGCTCAAGCGCTTTCGTCTAATGACATCCTCAGAAACACTGAAGTACATAAAGAGTTACAGCCTATATATACGTTACAGAAAAAAAAATATATATATACAATAAACGGAGAAATAAAAATAAAAATTAAACATTAAGGGATTGTGGGAGGAGCATACAAATTTGTAAGGAAACTACCGATTTTTAGCACTTTTGCTCGAATCCAACACAAGATCAAATGAATTGTTTCCAACCACTGTTATAGTTAATTAAAAAAAATAATAAATTGAAAAATAAAAATAAAAATAAAACTTATAAGAAGAGCATACAAATTTATACTGGAAATCTGCCCAGGTTTTAGCACTCTGTCCTTCTTGTCTAAGTTCGATATATAAAAAAATAAATTGAAAAATGAAAGTTATTAGAGTAGCATACAAGTTTACCAAAGGTTTAGCGTTCTACCCTTCTTATCTAAATCCGTTCTGAAGGAATTCAAAACAACAGGATCGAGTTGAAAAAGACCTTTGCTTATGTTGAAGTTATTTGTAAGTTAGATAATGGCAGACTCAAGAATATTTCTATTAACAATGTTGCTAGAGTGAAACAAAACTGAAGCATTATTCCAATCAATACAGTGGGATAACTCTGACAAATGGACAAAAAGGGCACTGGACGACTGTCCTGTTCTAACGGAATATTGATGCTGTTTTAAACGTGTGTGCAAATCCTGTCCCGTCTGACCTATGTAAAAGGAATTACATTGTTTACAACCAATTTTATAGATAATGCCTGAATTATTGGTAGGGCTATTTTTTGCTATGATATTTTTCACAATATTGTTATATGAAAATCCTACATTAACCCTTTACCGCACTGTGCGTCGAATACGTAACGTTTCAAATACACGCATTTAGACTCAACCCTACGCAAAAAGTTCGGCGATAAAGGTTTAATATCCAAAAGTTTAAGTACATAAGCAATGCCTAAAAAGCCAGGGAAAAATGGAAGTACTAAAATATTCTTTGACAAAGTTATTATTCACACGATAGAAAGTTCGTTTTGCCTTGTTGAGACAAGATTCCATAAACGCAGATGGATAACACAGATCACTTCCAATACCGTTGATTTTTTCCAATTCGGCATCGATGTATTCCGGACTGGCGATCCTAAGGGCGCGGAGAAACATTGAAGAAAATATGGCCTTCTTAGTGGGGGTGTCATGTCCCGAGTAAAAGTGTACGTAGGACAAATTGTTTGTTTTTTTCCGATAGATACTAAACTTAAAACCTGGGCTTTCCCTATGTACACGCACATCCGAAAACGGGATTGAGTTGTCTTGTTCCACTTCTAGAGTAAACTTAATGGAGGGGACTTGATCATTTAACTGAAGGAGGAAGTCATCCAGGTCACGGGCCAGATACACAAAATATCGTCGAAAAACATTAGTGACGATGCAAAACGTGCCCTTGGATATGGTATGTCCTTTTTTATTGTTAAAAAACCTTCGGCTTTACAAATTTGTTAGTCTCGCTTGTTTTGAAAACCAGTGTAATCTCCCTCAGTCTTTGTTTAACATAGTTAAAAGCCTTGTTTATAGTGCGGCGAATAGTAGTTACGAAGATAACTTTCCTAAACGTTTTCGCAATAGCCTCTCACAATTAAAAAAAGATGGGGAGCTCCATATTACTAAAGCAGACAAGGCTAACACCATAGTTATTATGGACAAAGTGGACTACATCAGAAAGATGAACGAGTTTCTCCAGGACCCCGCCACATACAGCAAACTTAGGAAGAACCCGCAGGCTGACGTTATCAAATCATTTAATAGTGGCTTGAAACGCATTCTCAAAGATCATAAGGACTTAATTCCGCTTTTCATGTCCACTTCACCTTCTCTGCCCTACCTTTGCGGTCTTATTAAAACCCACAAACCTGGCAACCCTATGCGCCTTATTATTAGCTTGGTGGGCTCTATTACTTATAAACTCTCCAAATGGCTTGTCAAAGTCTTGTCCCCCATTCTCGGAACTATCTCTGATTCACATGTAAAAAATTCCATGGATCTTACTGAAAAATTGAATAATGCACGTATTGAAACCGACGATAGATTGATCAGTTTTGACGTTTGTTCATTGTTTACAAAAGTGCCGATTGACGATATGCTTGACTTTCTCTCCCGAAAATTACATAAGTATGACCTGCCACTACCTGCACACATTGTTTTGGAACTTATTAAGCTTTGCATCAAAGACTGTAAATTCACTTTCAATAACGAGTATTATCAACAAGTTTTTGGGATGGCCATGGGCAACCCCTTGTCGCCCCTCCTCTCCAATATTTATATGGAGTTTTTCGAAATTATTTACATTCCGAGAATCCTGGGGGTTGGCATCCCATGGTTGCGGTACGTCGACGATATTTTGTATATCTGGCCCATGAATCGTGACCTGGATGACTTCCTCCTTCAGTTAAATGATCAAGTCCCCTCCATTAAGTTTACTTTAGAAGTGGAACAAGACAACTCAATCCCGTTTTTGGATGTGCGTGTACATAGGGAAAGCCCAGGTTTTAAGTTTAGTATCTATCGGAAAAAAACAAACAATTTGTCCTACGTACACTTTTACTCGGGACATGACACCCCCACTAAGAAGGCCATTTTTTCTTCAATGTTTCTCCGCGCACTTAGGATCGCCAGTCCGGAATACATCGATGCCGAATTGGAAAAAATCAACGGTATTGGAAGTGACCTGTGTTATCCATCTGCGTTTATGGAATCTTGTCTCAACAAGGCAAAACGAACTTTCTATCGTGTGAATAATAACTTTGTCAAAGAATATTTTAGTACTTCCATTTTTCCCTGGCTTTTTAGGCATTGCTTATGTACTTAAACTTTTGGATATTAAACCTTTATCGCCGAACTTTTTGCGTAGGGTTGAGTCTAAATGCGTGTATTTGAAACGTTACGTATTCGACGCACAGTGCGGTAAAGGGTTAATGTAGGATTTTCATATAACAATATTGTGAAAAATATCATAGCAAAAAATAGCCCTACCAATAATTCAGGCATTATCTATAAAATTGGTTGTAAACAATGTGATTCCTTTTGCACAGGTCAGACGGGAAAGGATTTGCACACACGTATAAAACAGCATCAATATTCCGTTAGAACAGGACAGTCGTCCAGTGCCCTTTTTGTCCATTTGTCAGAGTTATCCCACTGTATTGATTGGAATAATGCTTCAGTTTTGTTTCACTCTAGCAACATTGTTAATAGAAATATTCTTGAGTCTGCCATTATCTAACTTACAAATAACTTCAACATAAGCAAAGGTCTTTTTCAACTCGATCCTGTTGTTTTGAATTCCTTCAGAACGGATTTAGATAAGAAGGGTAGAACGCTAAACCTTTGGTAAACTTGTATGCTACTCTAATAACTTTTATTTTTCAATTTATTTTTATATATATCGAACTTAGAGAAGAAGGGCAGAGTGCTAAAACCTGGGCAGATTTCCAGTATAAATTTGTATGCTCCTCTTATAAGTTTTATTTTTATTTTTATTTTTCAATTTATTATTTTTTTTAATTAACCATAACATTGGTTGGAAACAATTCATTTGATCTTGTGTTGGATTCGAGCAAAAGTGCTAAAAATCGGTAGTTTTTCCTTACAAATTTGTATGCTCCTCCCACAATCCTTTAATGTTTAATTTTTATTTCTATTTCTCCGTTTATTGTATATATATATATATATATATATATATATATAATATATATATATTGTTTTCTGTAACGTATATATATATATGGGATGAATTAACAATTAAACACGTGAAATGAATAAATGATGCAAACCCACAACGAAAAAGAAAAAGTGGTTCCAACGCCTTTCGTGTATTCAGCAGTACACCTCGTCATTTCCTAATGAGGTATACTGCTGAATCACGAAAGGAATTGGAATAATTTTTTCTATTTCCTTGTGAGTTTACATCATATACATACATACATACATATACATTTAGTATATATTATATATATATATATATATATATATATATAAAACGCGTGGTTTTATATGGAACAAAAATGCCTACACCAAGATGCGAACCTGGATAAAAGCTACCACAACCTGTCGTATATTTAAACGACCGAGGAAACGCTTACGTATTCGCGTCTAGAAGTATTTTACGATGTTAACCCAGTTGCATTCGAGGTAATGAAAGCATTTAATTGAAATTTCTCTGTTATAGCATTGAGATCCCATGAATGTAATTAGACGCGTAATCTTTGTATGAAATAGGGGGAAGGTTAACATTGCAAACACCTCTGAACGTGAAAGTGTTACGTGTTTCTTCGATCGTTTATTTAAACTTTAAATATACACGTTGTGTTAACTACTTTTAGCCCTTTTAGTGTGATCGTAGCGCTCGTGACTCCTGCTCAGGACGCCCCGAGTTCGAATCCTGGTAGGGCATTTTTGCTTCATACATACATATATATATATATATATATATATATATATATACAGGGCGTCCCCAAAAAATGTATACACACTTTAACAGCTGATAGCTCAATTGATGTTTCTTTCTTTCCAAGTTAAACCCATTAGAATTAATAATGGCAGTCAGACTAAGCTTTGAACAAAGGAAATTCATTCTAAAATGCTACTGGAAGTGTGAAAACGCAGTTGAAGTGCAAAGACAGTTTAGGAGGGAGTTTCAAACAGATCCACCAACGCGACTTACCATCACTCGAATTAGAGATGGAATTAGCCGATGGAACTGTTCAGAATGTCCACAAGAAGCGTTCCGGAAGACCACGGACATCGACAAGCCCCACAAAGCAAGAAAGAGTACTGGAAACGTATCACCAAAGTCCAAGAAAATCTGTGCGGCAAGCGAGTCGTGAGGTAGGAATTTCAGAATCGTCTGTCCAACGCATTTTGAAGCGCTGTCAATGGAAAGGTTACATTCCAAGATTAGTCCATGCTATTAATGAAGATGATCCGGACCGAAGAGTGGAGTATTGCGAGTGGTACTTGGCACGATGTGGATGTGGATTGGACGAAGGGGTTTCGTAGAATACCCTCCGCGTTCACCAGACCTCACACCACTAGACTTTTTTTTATGGGGATACTTAAAAGACAAAGTCTACGCTATAAAACCTGCAACAGTCGCTGAATTGAGAGCAGCCATTGAACGAGAATGCACACAAATACCAAACGAAATGTTTCGTGATGTTTGCGATTCCATTGCTTCGCGTTATCAGCAGTGCCTGGACCAGAACGGACGTCAGTTTGAAAACAGGCGTTGACAAAACAATTAAATAATGTCTGTAGATTCTATTACATTTTGAAAATGAAATGTATTTTAATAAACACTGCCTTTATAATTATTTAAAGTGTGTATACATTTTTTTGGGACGCCCTGTATATATACAGGGTGTTTATAAAGTCCCTATCTATTTCAGTGAAAACGTAGCAAAAAGGTTAAAATTCAGTAACAATATGATAGAAGGCATACATTTAATGAATACTTAAGCATATGATTCTACATGAGCACCATCAGTATCTCTACAGAGTTTGAATCTGTCAGCAGCATCGCGGAACACATTTTGGAGCATGACAGGGGTTATTTTTGTAACTGCTGTTGCGATACGAGCACGTAAATCTTGCGGATCTGTAACCCTCGTTTGATAGACGTTTGATTTGATAAAGTCCCATGCAAAGAAATCCAAGGACGTTAGGTCAGGAGATCGAGCCGCCCAGGGCCTGTTGCCTCCACGTCCGATCCACCGATTTGGAAATCGTTCATTTAGGTACTCCCGAACAATGTTTGCCTAATGACATCTTGTTGAAAGACGACGGTTTTTAAAATGTCATCTGAATGAAGCTGGAGTTCCAGGAATTGCTGAAGTATGTCCAGATAAATAAGCCCTGTAACTGTAGCGTCAGCAAAGAAAAAGGGCCCATAAATCTTAGATTTGGTCATACCCAACCAGACAGTAACTTTAGGAGAATCTCATTCCCATTAATAGAAATCAACTGGATTTTCATTAGCCCATATGCGGCAGTTATGGCAATTAACCTTTCCACACGTGTGGAAAGTTGCTTCATCACCGAAGAGAATGTGGTCCATTAAATTTTCATTCTGAATATGTTCAATAAGATCGGCACACATTGCACTTCGCTTTGGATAATCCTCTTCATGTAAGTCATGAAGCACCTGAATGTGATAACTTCTCTTCTTCAACGTCGATTTCAAAATTTTGTGGACAGTTGATTTGGGTATCTCGAGTCTACGTGATGTGGTGCGAATTGACAGGCTTGGATGTTCGTCGATAACATTACGGAGGTCCGGTGCTAGTGTCTCTGAAAGACTACTACAATTACAATGTGAACTTGGCATACGTACCGCATTTACAGCATGCTCAGAAAAACTTGGACGTCCAGATCTTGACTCATCATGAACAGATCCCGTTCTTTTAAATTTATTAAGAAAATCACGAATTGTCTTGTCTGTAGGACCTAGCTTGTGAAATGTTCTTTCAAACCTCTCTCTAATTTCTTTGTATTTCTTTCCTTTAATCCGAAGTGTCACCACCATCATCCGTTCTTGTACAGTCATTTTCGTAGGGTTCTGCAACAAAAATAAATAAAAACCGTTAATTCAACGAAATAGATAGGGACTTTATAAACACCCTGTATATTTGGAATATTTTATGTGAATCGGCACGATATTTTCATGGTGTAAAAACTGCCCCCAACAGGGTTTGAACAAAACCTCTTGAATACAAGGGGAGGGCGCGCGGATCTTTCATCATTATTATATAACCTTGGTTAACCTTGGCTTTGCTTACGTCCGAATTGTTCATTCTGACGAAGGTCAAGCTTGTCACTCCACCTTAGACCTACAGTTTAACGTGGAATCCGAACCACGCCACACCAGCAGCCCAGGGTATTAACCACTAGGCTACTCAGGGTACCCATTTATCTACCAACCAATCTTTTTATTGTGTGGAAGAATGAACAGATGGGTTTTGCTGCGCGCCGCCTGCCGTCACCGGGCCTCGATTCCGGGCCGATGGATTAGTAGTAGTCAGCGTTGCTAAGCACTACACCACCGAGGCGCATATATATATATATATATATATATATACGCGTCCCCTTTAATGCAGCTAATGTCAGACGATTTCATTCAGTTTCGGTGAACCTCCATTTGCTTCAAAAAGGTGACTAACGTGTTTGAGACTTTAGTTTACGTCTTTTATGCATACTTTTGTACACGATATAAATTTGGATTATATTCTTATTCTTGTAAATCTTATTAACTTTCATGTACTCTGTGGGCAAGTTTATTCATTATATATTTAAGAATA
The DNA here is from genome assembly GCA_023014485.1 of Bathynomus jamesi. Lineage (NCBI taxonomy): Eukaryota > Metazoa > Arthropoda > Malacostraca > Isopoda > Cirolanidae > Bathynomus > Bathynomus jamesi. The sequence goes on along the minus strand of JAJOZX010000621.1, from coordinate 1,093,954 downwards.
TAGTAATACGAGCTTAACATAACCAAAATTTTTCAAAAGTTAGAAGAGATTTTACAAAAAAAAAAAAAACAAGAATGGTCAAAAAGCATTTCCTTTCGCCGTTTTCTCAGAAAATGAAGCTGCGACTTCATAACAATTTTACACATAAAAAAATAAAAACATTAAAAAAATGATATTAAATAATTTCCATAGTGACGTAATGGCGTCACCACAATCTGAAAGATATTTTTATATACGCTGATCTTTATATAAACGCATATTTGCGACTATAATCAGACCTGCCTCACCACTGTATATGCATATGCACACACACACACACACACACATATATATATACACACACACACACACACAAACATACACACACACACACACACACAAACATACACACACCACTGTGTATATACTGTATATATATATATATATATAGGGTGTTCCAAAAGTCATCACCCCATTTGTTTTGCTTATAACTTTTGAACCAATAAAACAACAAATACTGTAGAAAGTGGAAATAATTTATTTTATTTAGAATTATGTTAGAATTATGTCGTGGTGTGTAGTGTTCCATCTTCAAATTATTGGGGTTGATCTACAATCTGGAGAAAAATTAAAAAAAAACATAATTAAATTAAGGTTACAGCTACTTCAGATGAGGTGATGACTTCTGGAACACCCTATACATACTTTATATATATACACACACACACACACACACAGCATATATATATATATATATATATATATATATATATATAAATAAATGAGAGAGAGAGAGAGAGTTACAAGGAGTTACAAGGAAAAGAAGTAACTCAAAAGGCCTTGCGGCCCATACCGTGGAGGTACCAATGGCAACAGTGCCAGGGAAAATTTTCTACACCCTCAAATAGTGTGCAAGATTTGGTCTAACCTTTTCTTGAAATGATCCATAGAGGAACTGTTCACAACTTCTGAAGGTAACCCGTTCCACGTGTCACAGATCTTATACGTAAAGTAAGTCCCACACACACTAGTCCTAAACCGTTTCAAATTCAACTTCCAACCATTGTTGCGAGTTGGGTTATCATTTAAACTAAACATGCTTCTAAAATCGACATCGTTAAACCCACGTAAGAGCTTGAAAACTTCGATCAGTTGACCGCGCAGCCTCCGAGTTATCAGCGAAAACAAGTTCAGGGCGCGTAACCGTCGATTGTAGCCCATCTGCCTAACGGAAGGGATTAATTTTGTGGCCCTCGCCTGCACTCGCTCCAGCCTGTCAATATCTTTCCTGAGGATGGGCGACCAGAACTGCACTGCATACTCCAGGTGCGGCCGAACCAGGGAATTATACAGAAAGAGCACAATCTCCTTGTTCCGAAACTGAAATTGCCTCCTGATATAACCCAACAGTTTCTGGGCTTTCTTTTCCACCTCTACACACTGTTTGGTAAACTTAAGGTCGCTGCTGATTAGCACACCCAAGTCCTTTTCCAAATCAGTCGCCTCGATATTGTTCCCCAACATCGAGTAGTCCGACTTGGGATTGGCGTAGCCAATGTGCATCACTTTGCATTTACCCAAGTTAAACGGCATTTGCCATTTTTCGGACCACTCTCCTATCCTACCTGGTCCGCACGCAGTTCCTCGATCGCTTCGGGCGTCCCAACATTGGCCCCAAGCTTGGTGTCATCAGCGAATTTGGCGATCCGACTGACGATGCCACCGTCGATATCATTTATGTAACTGATAAACAACAGTGGCCCCAAAACGGAACCCTGAGGAACACCACTAGTGACCGAGGCCCAACCCGAACTAACCCCTTTAATTACAACCCTCTCCCGCCTATTCTTCAGCCAGTTTTCAATCCACCTACCTATTTCCCCATCGATACCCAGTGCGCGCACTTTGGCCATTAGCCGGCGGTGAGGTACCTTATCAAAGGCTTTCTGAAAGTCGAGATAAAGTATATCAATCGCCATACTCTTATCATACTCACTCAACGTGACGTGGAAAAACTCGAGCAAGTTGGTGAGACACGACCTATGCCCTCTAAACCCATGTTGGGAGTCCCCAAGCAGCTTGTAGGAATCCAAATGGTCAACGATCCTATCCGCTATTATCCCCTCTAATAATTTACCTACAACAGAAGTGAGACTAATGGGACGATAGTTCCCTGGACTTTCGTGATCCCCTTTCTTAAAGATGGGGGTCACGTTGGCTTCCCTCCAGTCACCAGGCACCTGGCCCGTCTCCAACGATTTGTTGAAGACTGTAGCCAGGTGGGGAGCCACCTGGTCGCGCACCTCTGGCAACACTCTTGGGAGAAACTGGTCTGGCCCAGGAGCCTTAAATGCGCTCAGTTTGTCTATTCTATCGGCAACGACTGTCGCGGTACATCGAACACTATCCAGGCCAGCACCTTCGTGCCTGACGCCTGGCTCGGGGATGACGCGGGTGTCCTCCCTGGTGAACACTCCCGCAAAGTACTCATTAAGCACATTAGCGATAGCCGCGTCGGAGGTCCGCAGAACGCCGCTTCGGTCCTTTATGGTGCTTCTAATGGGCTTTCTACTATTAATATAACTGAAGAACTCCTTAGGGTTCCCCTTGCAGAGGCTTGCCACCCGTAGTTCTTCGTTACGTTTCGCTAGCCTAACCTTCGCCTTCACTTCCCTACACAGGCGGACATACGCTTCAGTGTTCTCATGGGAACGACTGGCCTTCGCCCTCCTATACGCTACTTTCCTATTTCGGATAGCCGAAGCGATGTCACGATTGAACCACTTAAACTGCGTTGAAGCAGGGGTGACCGGTTTTGAGAGTATGGCAGCAGACTGCAGCACCATAAACTCCTCCCGGAATACATTCCCCACTCCCTCAACATCGCCGCCGACCTCTAACCCCATCTCACCTACGCTATCCCGGAGGCGAACAAAGTCCGCCCGCCAGAGATCGAGCTTACTGCCTCTCGAGTTACTACGCTTCACCCGAGGGACGCAGACACGGAACCTAATCAGACCGTGATCACTCCCGCCCAACGATTCGTCAACGGTGAGGCCAGTGACGAGGTTGTCTTCGGTCGTGAATACTAAGTCTAGAACGCTTTTGCCTCGTGTAGGCTCATTGACCCACTGAGTGAGGAAGTTCTCATCAGCAAAGTCAACTAGCCTCCTCCCTTCAGCATCAGCAGTCCTGTCTTCCCACTTTATGCCGCGACAGTTGAAGTCTCATAAAACTACACACACCCTATCGGCCTATCCCCAAGCAGGCTACTGAGTTCGGTGTACAGGGCTGTATCCTCCTCGAGGAGGAGATGCGGAGGTCTGTACACCAAGATTAACCTATAGTTCGTCCCTCCCACGTTCAGATCGACGCCAAGCAGCTCCCGTTCCGACCGGAACTGGCAGTCAACCAGACTCAACGTGTCCCTGACGTATATTAGTACCCCACCCCCCACCCCACGGGTGCGGACTTTGCGAAACATTCTATATCCGGGAGTTTCGAACTCCCCAACGTAGTCCCTACGACCAGTATGAATCCAGGACTCGGTGATAGCAACGATATCCTGGTATTCTGATGCTAAGAGCGCCCGTAGCTCGCAAAACTTGTTCCTAATCGACCTAGCATTAAAAAGCATTGCACGGAGGGAGCCTTCCCTATTCTGACCGCCCCCTAGCACGACCCGTTTTCCGAACAGCCAGGGCTGTCGGGAGTTGAAGAGCCCTTCACTAACGAGGGGGCAACTTCCGCAGGAGCCTGAGCCCCCTCCAACGTGGAAGGAGGGTCACCCACCTGTACCTGGACGCACCCTTCAGTTGAAGGTACGTCCGCCACCGGCTCATCATCATCTCTCCCCGGTGGGGGCCCATCATCTCTCCCCGGACTCGACCTCACCATTCTGTATAGGTGCCGGTCGAGCAGCGCGCCTAGCACACCTTTACCCTTGTTATTGAGGTGGACACCATCCCTCTGGTAAAGGTCCCACCTACCCGAAAATGCGTCGAAGGGGTCAATAAACCTCACGCCCAGCGGGACGCACAAGTCTTGCACCCTCTCGTTGATGCCAATGACCTTACTGAGCACGTGGTCACTGGCATTCATCCGCGGTAAAATACCTATTAACATTCCCCTGTCTGTTTTCAGTTTTAGATCATCCGCAAGAGACATGATCTCGGTGATGATCCCTTCTGTAAGACCTACCCTACCGCCTTTGAGGAACAGGTCGTTGCCACCAGCGTGGACAACGATCGCAGTCCTCCGACTAGCCACGCGCACCTTAAGTGCGCCGTTCCCCGCCCAGGTAAGCACCTTACCTTCCTCCCGTCCCGGTTTGCAGAAGCAAAGTATTTCTCCTGGACCCTGATCTGCGAGTCCCCAATCAAAACGGTGCCTTCCTCCTTCGAGCACAGGAGACTAAAGCGGTTGGAGGTCCTGACATGGGCAACTGGGGTCTCAGGCTTCGGCTTCGTAGCCTTCTTGCCCGAGAAATTTCGAAACCCGTCGCCACCCATAAACGCAGTTACACCACCAGACCCACCCCGACCGGTAGCTACATCCTTCGGTTTCTTTGGGCCATCAGTAGGAGAGAGAGAGAGAGAGAGAGAGAGAGAGAGAGAGAGAGAGAGAGAGAGAGAGAGAGAGAGAGAGAGATATATATATATATATGCATATACAGTACTTTGCATATTTAACCTCAGACTTGCTTCCGGAAATATCTCAACTGACTTGTAAAACAAAGTGTTTAGAACTTATTAAATGCTTCATTTTGCTTTTGTTCGTAGGCAAAACATTAAATGGTGTGTGTTCCAAAGATATGAAAGAAGCTGTCCGCTTTCGCAAAGACAGAAAGTTACATGGATAAAAGTTGCTCTCAAATCGATGGTATATAATTATAAATTTCGAAGGTATAACAGAAACTATCAAATGTCAGTATTATATATATATATATATATATATATATATATATATATAGTAAACCCTCGTTCAACGCGTGTTTGTCCAGCGCGAATTTGTTTATACACAGAAAAATAAATGCGAACAATTATTTGCCGAAAGTGGAAAATTTTATTATACACGATCCGCCAGACACGCTCTAATACAGTAGTATTGTACGCGTTCCAAAGCGCGCTCTAGTGTTTTCTCTTACACTCTCCAACACTCCCGCATCTCCCTCCCTCTCGCGTCACCCTTTGCAGTGGCGGACCCAGGATTTTTTTTTGGGTGTTGCCCAAATTTCCACTGTCGACATTTTTCCGAATCGCGACGTGTTCCATGCTCAAAATTTTTGTTTCGCGACATATGTCAAAAACAAATTAATATTTAAATGGGTATACAACTTGTTATCTGCCTTTTTTCCTATTTCAGCACTTAAGAAAGCTTTTCCAAATCCAAGTCATCCTTTTTTTTACATATGAGTCATAAGAGACTGATTTGACATAACCTTCCTAATGAAGAATTATAACAACAAAGGAGCTTTAAATCGCATTCATCATTTATTACTCTTACTTCTTCCATAGTCAAATATTGATATTCTCATCTTTACAATGTTGCAATTTTTTCTTTACAATGTTTACAATCTTTGAGTATATGTATTTTTTTATAATATCATTTCAATTTTTATTCAAATGAATCAATACTCAAATTGCTTTCATAGTAAAATATTGATGTTCTAACAGAATTATACCATGGTATTCCTTTGTAATACATGTATATTAAATCAAAGCTACATTTACATCAAGAGTTGAAATTATTGAAAATTACCCAACAGAAAAGAATAAATAAAACAGTTAACTCTAGGACATAAATCACAGCTACCATTTCAGGAAATGCATAACATTTGGCATTATACAAAAAAACTCTGGCAACCTGTTTGTGAGGCTGCTCTGTGATTGGCTTGCTCGAGCGGAGGGATGTGGGGGGGGGGGGGTGAGAGAGGTCGGCATCTCAACGTCAGTTGGGAAAATTGCTGCCCGGTCGTGTTAAATCACATGGGAGATTACTCGCTTCCGCGAAATTTCAAATAAAAATTTTTGGAGTCGGAAAAAAGGGTGTTGCCCGAGCAACTAGGGCAACACCCCTGGGTCCGCTACTGCTTTGTCTCAGTTCCGCTAACGCGCTAAGTTCAGTGAAGTTATGTTGGATTGTTTTTGTCGTATTTTGTCGTTGTTTTGCTACTACCCTTAGACAGCAGTATGGCACCAAAACGTAAAGCATCTACGAGTGATAATGAAGAGAAGAAAAGTCGTAAGGTTATGACATTAGCCGAAAAACTAAAGATTCCAGATAAGTTGCGTGGTGGTATGAACATAACATCACTTGGCCGCGAGTATCACGTGAATGAGTCTACCATACACACCATCCGAAAGCGTGAAGAAAACATACGTTCTAGTTTCATTTAATATATTTTTATTTATACGTAAATATCATTATGTTTGTGATTTTATTATGTTCTTATTTCATATACAATCTAGGTAGAGAAATTCATATATATGTGAATAAAAAATCTACTTATCTAAGTAGTGATGGGAGACTTTACGTGGCCGCGTTCACGTATCCTCATTTATCCCATAAAGTATTAAGTTTGTCCAACGCGGATTTACCTAACGCGCCGTTCTCGAGGAACCTAACCCCCGCGTTGGACGAAGGTTTACTGTGTGTATATATATATATATATATAATTGTTCACTGAAGAAGATGTATGCCAAAAGTCTCCCCTATGAAAACCGTACATACTTAAAATATACTGTAATATAAATCGATTATTGACCTCTGTCTTTATTAGGAACAACAGTGGTGTCAGTAGTGTTAGTTACAGGAAATTAAAGAAGTTACACACTGACAAACACTGACAAAGACCCTAAGATTCATTCTATGTTAGCCAAAGAAAGAAGGAAGAAAAGTAGAGATAAACGAAATCAGAATAGAAGCAAATGAAAATGGGTCATTTCATGCATATCATATATATATATATATATATATATATATATATATATATATATATAGAGAGAGAGAGAGAGAGAGAGAGAGAGAGAGAGAGAGAGTTACAAGGAAAAGAAGTACCTCAAAAGGTCTTGCGGCCCATACCAAGGAGGTACCAATGGCAACGGGTGCCAGGGTAAATTTTCTACACCCTCAAATAGTGTGCAAGATTCGGTCTAACCTTTTCTTGAACAGATCCACAGAAGAACTGTTCACAACCTCTGAAGGTAGCCTGTTCCACGTGTCACAGATCTTATACGTAAGGTAATTCCCACACACACTAGTCCTAAACCATTTCAAATCCAATTTCCAACCATTGTTGCGAGTTGGGTTATCATTTAAACAAAACATACTTCTAAAATCGACATTGTTGAACCCGCGTAAGAACTTAAAAACCTCGATCAATTGACCGCGCAGCCTCCGAGTTTCCAGCGAAAACAAATTCAGGGCGCGTAAGCGTCGATTGTAGCCCATATGCCTAACGGAAGGGATTAACTTTCTGGCCCTCGCCTGCACTCGCTCCAGCCTGTCAATATCTTTCCTGAGGGTGGGCGACCAGAACTGCACAGCATACTCCAGGTCCGGCCGAACCAGAGAATTGTACAGCGAGAGCACAATCTCCTTGTTCCGAAATCGAAATTGCCTCCTGATATAACCCAACAACTTCTGGGCTTTCTTTCCCACCTCTACACACTGTTTGGTAAACTTAAGGTCGCTGCTAATTAGCACACCCAAGTCCTTTTCCAAATCAGTGGCCTCGATATTACTCCCCAACATTGAGTAGTCCGACTTGGGATTGGCGTAGCCAATGTGCATCACCTTGCACTTACCCAAGTTAAACGGCATTTGCCATTTTTCGGACCACTCTCCTATCTTACGTAGGTCCGCACGCAGTTGCTCTATCGCCTCGGGCGTCCGAACATTGGCCCCAAGCTGTGTCATCAGCGAATTTGGCGATCCGACTGACGATGCCACCGTCGATAGCGCGCGCACTTTGGCCATTAGCCGGCGGTGAGGTACCTTATCAAAGGCTTTCTCAAAGGCGAGATAAAGTACATCAATCGCCCTACTCTTATCATACTCACTCAACATGACGTGGAAAAACTCGAGCAAGTTGGTGAGACACGACCTATGCCGTCTAAACCTATGTTGAGAGTCCCCAAGCAGCTTGTAGGAATCCAAATGGTCAACGATCCTATCCGTTATTATCCCCTCTAATACCTACAACTGAAGTGAGACTAATGGGACGATAGTTCCCTGGACTTTCGTGATCCCCTTTCTTAAAGATAGGAGTCACGTTGGCTTCCCTCCAGTCACTAGGCACCTGCCCCGTCTCCAACGATTTGTTGAAGACTGTAGCCAGGTGGGGAGCCACCTGGTCGCGCACCTCCAGCAACACTCTGGGGAGAAACTGGTCTGGCCCAGGAGCCTTAAACGCGCTCAGTTTGTCTATGCTATCGGCAACGACTGTCGCGGTACATGGAACACTATCCAGGCCAGCACCTTCGTGCCTGACGCCTGGCTCGGGGATGACGCGGGTGTCCTCCCTGGTGAACACTCCCGCAAAGTACTCATTAAGCACATTAGCAATGTCCGCGTCGGAGGTCCGCAGAACGTCGCTTCGGTCCTTTCTACTATTAACATAACTGAAGAACTCCTTAGGGTTCCCCTTGCAGAGGCTTGCCACCCGTAGTTCTTCGTTACGTTTCGCTAGCCTAACCTTCGCCTTCACTTCCCTACACAGGTGGACATACGCTTCAGTGTTCTCATGGGAACGACTGGCCTTCGCCCTCCTATACGCTACTTCCCTATTTCGGATAGCCGAAACGATGTCACGATTGAACCACTTAAGCTGTGTTGAAGCAGGGGTGACCGGTTTTGAGGGTATGACAGCAGACTGCAGCACCATAAACTCGTCCCTGAATACATTCCACACTCCCTCAACATCGTCGCCGACCTCTAACCCCATCTCACCTATGCTATCCCGGAGGCTAACAAAGTCCGCCCGTCGTAGATCGAGCTTACTGCCTCTCGAGCTACTACGCTTCACCTGAGGGACGCAGACACGGAACCTAATCAGACCGTGATAACTCCCGCCCAACGATTCGTCAACGGTGAGGCCAGTGACGAGGTTGTCTTCGGTCGTGAATACTAAGTCTAGAACGCTTTTGCCTCGTGTAGGCTCATTGACCCACTGAGTGAGGAAGTTCTCATCAGCAAAGTCAACTAGCCTCCTCCCTTCAGCATCAGCAGTCCTGTCTTCCCACTTTATGCCGCGACAGTTGAAGTCTCATAAAACTACACACACACCCTATCCCCTAGCAGGCTACGGAGTTCGGTGTACAGGGCTGTATCCTCCTCGAGGAGGAGATGCGGAGGTCTGTACACCAAGATTAACCTATAGGTCGTCCCTCTCACGTTCAGATCGATGCCAAGCAGCTCCCGTTCCGACCGGAAGTGGCAGTCAACCAGACTCAACGTGTCCCTGACGTATATTAGTACCCCACCCCCCTCCCCATGGGTGCGGTCTTTGCGAAACATTCTATACCCGGGAATTTCGAACTCCCCAATGTAGTCTCTACGATCCGTATGAATCCAGGACTCGGTGATAGAACGATATCCTGGTATTCTGATGCTAAGAGCGCCCGTAGTTCGCAAAACGTATTCCTAATCGACCTAGCATTAAAAAGCATTGCACGGAGGGAGCCTTCCCTATTCTGACCGCCCCCTAGCACGACCCGTTTCTCGAACAGCCAGGGCTGTCGGGAGTTGAAGAGTCCCTCACCAACGAGGGGGCAACTTCCACAGGAACCTGAGCCCCCTCCAACGTGGAAGGAGGGTCACCCACCTGTACCTGGACGCACCCTTCAGTTGAAGGTACGTCCGCCACCGGCTCAACATCATCTCTCCCCGGGCTCGACCTCACCATTCTGTATAGGTGCCAGTCGAGCAGCGCGCCTAGCACACCTTTACCCTTGTTATTGAGGTGGACACTATCCCTCTGGTAAAGGTCCCACCTACCCGAAAATGCGTCGAATGGGTCAATAAACCTCACGCCCAGCGGGACGCACAAGTCTTGCACCCTCTCGTTGATGCCAATGACCTTACTGAGCACGTGGTCACTGGCATTCATCCGCGGTAAAATACCCATCAACATTCCCCTGTTTGTCTTCAGTTTTAGATCATCCGCAAGAGACATGATCTCGGTGATGATCCCTTCTGTAAGACCCACCCTACCGCCTTTGAGGAACGGGTCGTTGCCACCAGCGTGGACAACGATCGCAGTCCTCCGACTAGCCACGCGCAGCTTCTCTACCTCCTTCCTTAAGTGCGCCGTTCCCCGCCCAGGTAAGCACCTTATCTTCCTCCCGTCCCGGTTTGCAGAAGGGTCATTCCATGTCAGTTCAACGGCGAAAAAAACGTGACCATCACCGATGTTTTTGAAAATTGGCACACTTATAGATCTCTCTGAGGAAAACAGAATGACGCTTGTTTCAACACTCTAGGTCATATGGTTCCGGAAATATGGCCCTTCGAATTTTGTAAAAAAAGGTCAATTTCCAAGATCATACCATATTTCAATATGAAATATCTCGGCTCCTATTGAACTTACAGAGACCGTTTAAACACTATTTTAAAGCTTTTAAGCAGATCTACAACTTTGTTTGTATTCATATTTTACCTCAGTGGTAAAAAAAAAGGTGATCTTATTTTTGACCTTTGACCTTGTGTAGGTCATTTGATGTCGCAACCGATTTTTTTCCCGTTTCACCCAATTTTGGGTACACATGTCTACCTTAACCTAAAAGAAGATTTTTAGTATTGATTAAGTTAGTATAGACGCTACAGCCATTTTAGTGGACCATACCCACCTCCATTTTGATCAAGTACCTTTTTCCATCGAACTTTGGAGCACCGTATCTTTGGAATTGTTTGAGCTACTGTAGAGTGTTGAGAAAAATACTATTAGATTTTTCTTACTGATAAATATAATGTCTGCTAATTTTAAAAAAATCGGTAATTATCTAACCTAACCTAACCCAGTTATTTGGTCGAATAAGTATCTGGCCCTATTATAAAATGTTTTTTTTTTTGTATATTTCAGAGAATTATATAATATAGGCAATTTAAATTACATAATTAATTAATTTATATGGACATTCAAAAGTGTGAAGAACTTCGAACCTGCTATCCTGTTTAAAGGTAAAGCTATGTAGTATATAAGTACCTTATACTAGGCTATAGGTACTACCCTATAGAATAAGTTCAGTTTTAAGAGTTAGATGAGTTTTAATAGAATTACGTAACTTTGTGTATTTATTCATTGTGTACAACACTATGTACCTATGTGAAAATAAGCTTATTTAATCCTTGGAGCAAGGATTTTTTTTGCATCTGTATTTATTTCAATCTGTAAATCAAACTGCACATTTTTTCTTGTTGTAAACCTCTGAAACAAGATCAGTAGGTCCCAAATTTTATTTGTGCCATCTAAGCAAAAATAGCTTTTAACAGGGTTGGATACAATGAATAATTATAATTATATTTTTAATTAATTGATCCTAATTTCCATTAATTGTAATTGTAATTGATTCAAAATAAAATAAAAATAAAGGTAATTGTAATTGATTTTTGAGCTATAACTGATGTAATTGATCAATTAATGTCAATTGTTAAAAATTATACCCCTAGATCTGGCAGTCATACATCATCCAATGAAAATAAACCTTTGATAGTTTATTTAGTTATACTTAGATATAGATATACATTTTTATAGATATATATAAATTTTAGATATATATTTAGATATATAGAATAGATAGTTATATTTGTGTAATTGTAATTGATTCAGACAAAATTAATTGTAATCGCAATTGATCTTGAAATTAATTTGAAGAAAAATAAAAAAAATTGTAATTGTTTCCATTTTGCGTAATTGAACCCAACCCTGGCTTTTAAGCTACATATGTTTTTTTTTTCTTTTTAGATAAATATGGATTTCAGCAGTTTGAATATGGGCAGGTTCTGCTGTGACCCATTTAAAAAACACAAAGGAAAAGTGAAAAAAGGCATTCGTGCATTGACTAAAAATTTGATTGATCAAAATCCTGAATTGAAACTAACAAATAATCATAAAGCATGTGCAACCTGTCGAAATATATTAGCAAATCGTCCATCCCCAATGCCTGAATGTGAACTACTTGAAAACTCACCATCCACCTCATCAAGTGCCCCATCTGAGCTAGAAACCGTTGGAGATGTAGTTGAAATGCAGTATGAGCTTAGTAAATTCAATGCTTCATTGACCACACTTGATGAGACCCCAATAAAACCATGTAAACTCTCTGACAGCGCTGGTTACGCAAAGAGAAAGTTGAGGAAAGTAGGAGTTGTGAAAAGAAAGCTTGAACTTGCAACTAAACAACCAATTTCATGCAGTGACTCAGATGATACAGAACTGGAGATTTTTCAACAAGTAAAAGAGAAATTTAATCAAGTGACAAGTCGAAGTGAAAAACTGACAATTCTTACTATCCTACCAAAAAGATGGACACAAGTAAAGATCAGAGAAGAATTTAAGTGCTCAAATTACATGGCTAGGCAAGCAAAGAGTTTGGTGAGGGAGAAGGGAGTGCTTTCAACTCCTAATCCGCGTTTGGGGAAACGCCTGAATAGTGAAACTGCTGCCAAAGTAATTGACTTCTATCATTCGCCAGATGTGAGCAGACAAATGCCAGGATTGAAAGACTATGTTTCTGTAAAAGGAGCTGATGGTAGGCGGGAAAGAAAACAAAAATCGCTAATCTAATGCAATCCAAAAGAAGCATTTGAGCTTTTTAAAACAAATCATCCAACAATTAAAATAGGATTTTCAAAATTTGCAGAGCTTCGGCCAAAAGAATGTGTGCTGCCAGGTGCCAGTGGAACACATTCTGTCTGCATTTGCACTAAACAATGTAACAATAATGACTTCCATAAAATATATTGTAAACATCTAATAGCTGCCTTTTTTAAATATAAAGTTATGTTGATGCCTCTTTTTTCATAGTTTCACCCAGCTAGACAAGAATCGGTTCTTATAACTCAATTGGTAAAAATAAAGGAATAGGTTATTTTAATATACATATTTAAGGGCAAATTGTCTTAAAAATAGCAGACATTATAGATATCAGTGAGCCAAATCTAATGGTACTTTTCTCAACACTCTAGCTCAAACAGTTAAAAAAAAACGGCGCTCCAAAGTTTGGTGGAAAAAGATACTTGGTCAAAATGGAGGTAGGTATGGTCCACTGAAATGGCTGTAGCGTCTATAGTCTATACTAACTTAATCAACACTAAAACTCCTGTTCTAGGTTAAGGTAGACATGCGTACCCAAAATTGTGTGAAAGGATAAAAAAATTGGTTGTGACATCAAATGACCTACACAAGGTCAAATGTCAAAAATAAGATCAACTTTTTTTTTTACCACTGAGGTAAAATATGAATAGAAACAAAGTTGTAGATCTGCTTAGAAGCTTTAAAATAATGTTTAAATGGTCTCTCTAAGTGCAATAGGAGCCGAGATATTTCATATTGAAATATGGTATGACCTTGGAAATTGACTTTTTTTTACAAAATTCGAAGGGCCATATCTCCGGAACCTAGAGTGTTGAAACAAGTGCCATTCTCTTTTGCTCACCGATATCCATAAGTGTGCCAATTTTCAAAAACATCGGTGATGGTCACGTTTTTTCGACCAAAAATTCCGTTGAACTGACATGGAATGACCCAGAAACAAAATACTTCTCCTGCCTCCTGATCTGCGAGTCCCCAATCAAAATGGTGTCTTCCTCCTTCGAGCACAGGAGACTAAAGCGGTTGGAGGTCCTGACAGGGGCAACTGGGGTCTCAGGCTTCGGCTTCGTAGCCTTCTTGCCTGAGACCTTTCGATACCCCCGTCGCCACCCATAGACGCACTTACACCACCCGACCCACCCCGACCGGCAGCTACATCCTTCGGTTTCTTTGGGCCATCAGTAGGCCCCTTCCCACCCTTTTTCTTTATCGGCCTCTTCCCACCCTTCTCTATCGGCACCTTCTTTACGCCTTCCACCTTCCGCCGCAGTTCTGTGCATTCCACGTGGGTCGCTGGCGATTCCTGACACTGATTTTATACCTGGCCCCCGGTTGCACCTCTACCCTTTCTCCGCGGTCCCGAGCTCTGTGCAGTCCATCGCTGGACCGCCTTTCCATGGCAGCTATCCTATCAATGAGCTCCGGGGTAGAGGGCGCAGCCGCGTCAGTGACCGCCGCACCTCACAGCCGGTCTGGACGACTCGAGCCGCCGGACCCTCTCCTCTAGCTTCTCGTAAAACCGCATGAGTTCGCAAAAACGGCACATGCTGGAGTGGTTGATCTTCTCGAAGCAGGCTTCTTTGAAGTTCGTCACCCACTGGTTTACTTCACACCTCGCACATTCAGCCTTCAGTTTCTGCGGTCCAGTCATTGTAACTTTTTTTTTCGAACTCTGAATACACTACTTCTAGCAATGAAAACTATCAAAAACGTTCTGACCAGTATATAAAAAAGGAGAGGGGGTGGTTAAATTCTTCCCGCGCGTAGACGCATCCACCTCTTTGCAAGTGACGTTCATCCCATCCAGAAGAGTACACCTCTCGCTGATGCCGCACCGACCAAGGGTCTCCCCAGGGCCGGACAGTCCCAAACGTGTCGCAGCTACCAATTGACAAACACTCGCGACGCAGGCGTCACGGATTTCCCGCCAGGAGCGACAGCGAGATGCAGCCCCTTACTAAGTCTTACTAGTCACTCACAAGCGGCCAGACTCTTAGAATCCAGTGTTCAAAAGATTTCCCACCAGACCCAGAGGCTACGCCTGACAGTTTACGCTGGCCTGGCAGCCAGCTCGGCAGTAAAGCTCTCTCACCTAAGAGCAGTACAGCCAAGCACCATCAATTGGTCACCAAAGAACGGTCGCAGGGGGCTGGTTAGGCCATTACGCGTTAAGAATGGGCTTAACGGGGCACTAACCACACTCCATTCATCGCGCCCCTACGCCTGGGACCCCTCCATCCCAGTCTCTCACAACATACGAGCGTTAAATGGTGTTATTTATAGAGGTTCCAAAGCCTCTCTTCCCACGCACGAGGTAGCAGTAGGGTCCTAATAGTAAAAGTAGAGAAAAAGACTTAATACTAAAAGGTTTTTTTTTGCAGTCAGAGGAGAGCATCCTTAACCTAAACTAAAAGGACAGAGTAGGGATGGGATGGGGTCCTAGTAACCCACGGGACAGGATTGTACAACAGACTTGACCCGCCCTCTCGAAACAGAGAGAACCTAAAGGAACTGGCAGCCAATTTCTCTAGAATCCCACGACTCGGGACCGGAGGGTTGTCACACCCCAAGTATAAAATTTACAACACCCAGAAGGAATATGCATAACCTTTATACCCCCTGCGGGGTTTTGTCACGAAAGAAATTAAATCCTGTTAAAATACACTCAGCTGTAGTAGTAGTAGTAGTAGTAGTAGTAGTATAGCCGCGTTTGGCAAGAGGAAGTTGGGGTGCACTGAAATCCTGCCCCTGGAGGGGCCCCCTGAAGGCCTTCGCCTTCGTTATGAGGGGGCCTCCTTACTTAAGTTCCTAACCCATTTATGGGGTCTCACCGTCCTTAATGAAAGGCAGCTGCCCATTGAGAGGCCCCTTGCGGGGCCCCCTCCTCCTTGGGAAAAAAAAAAGTATTCATCCTCGCCTTCCTTCACGAGAAAACATCCTCCTGTGAGGGGGATCTTTCATAGTCTTTCATGAGACAAACAAGAACAAACATGCAAAAACAAGCAAACAAACGCTGGAAGCGTTCGTGCAGAAGATCTCTTTCTGGAACACCAGCCTTCTGCTGATATACAGGGTGTCCATAAATGTTTACCCTGAAAACAGTATGCTCTCATGTTTTAATGACGTATCTTACATCCGTTTTCTTTTTACAGGTGATCTCGTACACGCATAGAGTTTCTGTGCTGGTGTGTTTCGTCTACCGCATTCGCCGCTAGGAGCGCTGTAGTAGTTGTTCAGTGGTAGAGTCAACAAACACAATGTGCGTATTTGGGGATCGGAAAACCCACGTGCCGTAAGGGAGCATATTCGGGGCAGTCCGAAGATCAATGTCTGGTGTGGACTAATGCATGACCAGATAATTGGTCCTTTCTTCTTCGCTGAGAACACTGTTTCCGCAACGGTGTACCTGGATATGCTCACCAATTACGCCATCCCCCAGCTGCAGGACAGGCAGCCAACTGTCATCTTCCAACAAGATGGGGCACTCCCTCATTGGGCGCATGTTGTTCGTGAAACTCTCGACGCAACATTTCCAAATCGATGGATTGGCAGGGACGGGCCAATCCCATGGCCCCCAAGATCACCAGACATTACCCCGCTGGATTTCTTTCTCTGGGGTCATGTTAAAGATTTGGTTTATGCAACAGTTGTTCCAGATATCAGGACATTGCGAGAACGCATTACGGATGCAATTGCAGCAGTTAACCCACAAATGTTGGAAAATGTGTGGCGTGAGTATGAATACCTTTTAGACATTTTACGTGCCACTAGGGGTGCACATGTGGAAGCTTATTAAATTCATTAACTATGTATCAAAACTATGTATGTTTATCTACTTATGATTAAAACTGTGTTTGAATACGAGTGTTTATTTAAAAGTCATAGCATTCTTTAATCAGGGTAATCATTTATGGACACCCTATATATGTGTATATATTTTATGTATAAGAATTGAAGTGTAAGACAAATATCAAACATTTCTTTTACGCCGTCCATGATCTCATCATTTCGGCTTAATATATTAATAACGATACCACACAAACTAAAATTAAAATAAATACAATCAACTCATAAACAAATTTTGCCTTGTTCTAATATTTGTATTACGAAATAGATCCAAAAACTATTAATTAAATAAATTAATTTTAATTTCATATATCTAATCTAAAGGGAAACTATTATATTTTAATCCATTCGTATAGTAACGTGATAACAATCATTATGAACAACAAAAATTATCACATATATATCAGCCCTTTTCAAAAGACTAGAATGAACGCGAATACTTGCAATTTATATTTCGTAAGTTCAAATATCAATATCTTCCTTCATAGATGTATATTTCATCCATGTAGTTTTCTGTTATTTACATCGCCTCACGTTTCTTGAAAATAGTAAAGAAGTTCTTATAACTACGCCACTTAAATGATAACTTATGAACTAATTGAGTTTGGTATTAAAAGGTCCCGCTCAAATGATCTGTGTGTCTATATACAGTCTAATGCAACGATTTAAAAAATTAACCACCCTGATTATCCAAGCTATTAGCAATCCTACCGTACGTCTTCTAAGCAATGTAATTTATGATATGAAAACGGCTGGTTGTAGCTTCACACAACTTCGAAAGTACTGTATTATTTCTCATTAATTGTATATATTTCTATCCTTAGTATGTGATTTGTCATTGTATTATTAATATTAGGCATTTGGATAATGGTCTAGCAATAAATTTATTCATATTCAATTTTCATACAAAACATTGAAATAAATAAGCAAGTATGCCTTAAATTTCGAACAAACAACAAACAGTTAAAGAAAACGACTAGTGGATTTTTCGGCGGTAACTCTGTTATTTGTGTTCTTTCCGAATCATCAGCCCCATCTGTAAAATACTTGGTCAAGGGACTAACAACTTCAATACAACCACATTTTGCATCGTCGGTAAAGATTAAGGTTAATATTCGTTTTTTGACCCAGTCACACCCAGCTATAACAGAAATATATATTGAATAACCAATCGAAGCTGAATAAGAAAATATATATATTATCTTGTGCAAATTTGTATAAAATGTACTTTTTAAAAAAAATATCTTCTACTTTCTAATATGTATGTATATAAATTTCGGTTGGTTTGTTTATTTGGGCTACCTTTTTTGGACTTTTTTGGAGATTTTTCTTGGCTTTTTTTGGCTACTTGGCTTTTTTTGGCTACTTTTTCTTGCTTTGGCTACTTCTTTCTGTTTCTGGTCAGTGTGGTGGTTTTCGTTCTACTGGTATGACGTGTGAATCTTGTGAACTTGATTTCGAGGACCTAATCCGCCCTGTTGGCCTCGATGAAAATAAAAGTTTAGATGTTTTTTCCAATCACGGCATAATTCCGACATCCGTGATTTGCCCTAAATGTAATACTGCCTGTATTTTAAGACAAGACTCGAAGGTGTTTAGGTGCCGTAAAAAAAATGGAAGGATGTGAAGTCGTGGGTTTTACGTGCTGGGAATAGACGTCCTCATTACCGGCAGAACATCCTGACGATTCTACAGTTCTGCATCACTTCCTTACTGCAATTGCAGAACTATATCCTCCAAAATAAGGTGACTGGTTAGGTTAGGTGGTTAGGCTAAGTTAGGCTAGGCTAAGTTAGGTTAGGTTAAGTTAGGTTAGGTTGTGTTTAGCACGAATGCAAACTTTTCTGGTCGATTTTGAGGTGTTTTGCACGAATCTGCCATCCGTTTCCTGTGCAAATGCGTAGTTTTCGAGATGACGATATCTCGAAAACCGCATTTGCACAGGAAACGGATGGCAGATTCGTGCAGAGCACCTCCAAATTGACCAGAAACGTTTGCTCTCATTATAAAAGGAGACTGGGTCAAAAAACGAATAATTACCAAGATTAACTTAACCTCGTATTAGGTATGCAATAATCAACTCTTACCTCGAAGGAAAGAAACGTACAAGTTATATTTCCAGTCGACCACAGTGTCTGTATTTCTGTCGTCAGTTTCTGTACAAACGGCAATAAAAAGACATATTTACAATCACAATATATGCACATAATAAAGGCATGTTATATATATATATATATATATATATATATATATATATATATATATATATATATATATATATATATATGTTAAGCATAACAATATTAAAACCTCATCAATAAATATATTCTCTTTTTAACTCACCTAAAAGAATATGCAAGTTTTATAATCTATTTAATGTCTAAAATCAAATTGCTGAAGACGCCAATAACTAGCGCATACAGATTATAATGTTATAATGTTATAATGTTTCAGACCAACAAAGACCCTAGGATCCACTCATGGCTGGTCTACCTAACTGTGTTCGTGTATTGTGTATGTCCTCCGTGGTGGCGGAGGGGACCTACAATTTTACGTGGGTTCCGAACCACAAGAACATAAGAAATTTATGTAAAAACTGCCGGTAAATTGGCAACGACCAATTTTTACGAAACTAAATAATTATCAATTTAAAACTAATTAATTATCGATTTAAAATTAAAGATAGAATCTCTGATCCAGAGGATCAAGTCATAATAGACTACTATCCACAAATATGTTACACTCTATATCTATTTATAAAGGACATGCAAATATATCGGATCCAAAGAATCCAGTCAATTTCATTACGGTATCCATCAAGTCACGGTCCATATCGATAGCGGACCAAGTCAAAATTTACAATCATATACATTACAATATATACACTTACGAGAAAAAGAGTAGGTGTGGCTGTAAAGACTGTACAGTAATGTAGAAATGTGTGTGCACCCATTTTGGGTCTCCCATTTAAAGGTGTTTGTGGGGCAAGTGAAGATCATGAGTTTTTCAATACCTCACAGTACTATGGGGGGCACCGCTCGGCAGAGGAATCTCTCTAAATGGGGTGTGTAAGGACAGAGAGTATCCCCTAACCCAAGACGCTGCCTCCCTATATCCCACAACACTTGTGTTGAGCTGTGGGATCTATCCCCAGAAAGCCTTATTTTTACTACCTTAAACTATACCCTTTCTATCAACATATGCGTCTAATCGATTTTTAAACACGTTTATAGACGTGCTACTAATTACTTCTACCGGCAAACTATTCCAGCTATTTACTATTCTATGCGTAAAAAAGTTTTTCGCAACTGCTGTCTCGAACCTTCTACTTGTCAACTTACACCCGTTATTTCTAGTCCTATTATATTGAGATATTTCGAAAAAGCTATCTCTATCTACGTTATCGAACCCATTCATAATTTTGAAAACCTGGATTAGATCACCCCTTAACCTCCTGGTCTCGAGTGTTGTCAATTTTAACTCCTTAAGCCTATCCTCGTACGACTTTGACCTAAGCGACGGAATCATCTTAGTTGCTCGTCTTTGAACTCTTTCGATTTTGTCTATATCTTTGCGCATATACGGATTCCAAAATTGGACCGCGTACTCCAAATGGAGTCTAACTAATGATTTATAAAGTGGAACTATAATATCGCGCGATTTGTACTCAAAATTTCGAGCTATAAAACCTAACACTTTGTTCGCCTTATTGACCGCTGCTGTACTTTGTTTCGCTACTTTTAAATCACCAGTGACTATAACTCCTAAATCTTTTTCCTGCTCTACGCTTGTTAAATCTTTCCCTGACATACTATACGCAAATTTACCGTTACGCGAACCTATATGCAAAATTTTGCACTTATCAACGTTAAATCTCATTTGCCATGTGACTGACCAATCAACGATTTTATTCAGATCTTCCTGAATTTTACCTCTATCTTCGTCATTAATCGCCCTACCACCCAGCTTCGTGTCATCCGCAAACTTTGAAACTGTACTGACTAGGCCGACATCTAAATCGTTAATATATATAAGAAAAAGCAAGGGGCCCAATACAGAACCCTGAGGAACGCCACTCGCTACATTAGCCCAGCACGACTCCGCTCCATCAACGACCACCCTCTGTTTCCTGCCTGAAATCGAACCTTCAACCTCTTAACCCTGATCAAACAATTTTCTAAGAGAATTTGACCAACAACGAAAGACGACTTCTCTCTTTGGGTCTATATTTTAAGTTAACGATAAATTATTTTAAACTCTTTATCGCTTGCCTAAAAGAATCATCAGGGATGACTCCATCATAATTTCACGTCCTGACAAAAGCAAAGATACCATTCTTCTTAATAAATCAGATGATGATAATAAGTTGAATAAAGCCCTCAACGACTCCGCCAAATTCAAAAAGATTAATGACAAGCCTCTAGTACTTTCCCTAAACTTGAAGATAAAATCATCCGTTTCCTAAAAAAATATATGATCAAAATAAAATTTCGGAGGATGATTACGACCAAAAACACTCTACCGTCACCTCCCTAGACACTCTTTACGGCCTTACTAAAATACACATACCAAGTTTACCCATTAGACCTATCCTTTTTGCCTACATCACCCATAATTTACACCTAGCAAAATTCCTAATTCTCCCCAACTCCACACTAACCCCTAATGCAGAATGAATATTTCATCCCCATTTCCTACGAATTCGTCAAAGAAATACTGACGTTGAACAATTCAAACAACCTGCATATGCACAGCTTTCGCATAGTATTCCTCTAAATAACAACCTGCCAATTAGAGAAGCCATCGATACCGGCACCAACAATTTATTTTCCATAATCAGAACACAGACCTCAACCTAACGAAACAAGAATTTACCAAACTGCTAACCCTTGACACCTCAGACACCTACTTCTTTTCCACTTTACCAACAATCCTATTCACTAGCCAGCGGATCCCCCTAAGAGCCACACTAGTTAACATCTTTCTCTGTTATCACGAAAATAATGACTACTGCATTACCCCACCCATTACAAACACACTTATATAAAAGATATGTCGATGACACCTTTCTACTCTTTCACATTGCTAACCATGACCCTCTTTTTATTAACTATCTCAATTCCCAGCATCAAATCATCAAAATCACTAAAGAAAACGAACCTAACAACACCCTACCCTTTTTAGATATAACAATAACAAAACAAAATAATAAATTCAGCACTTCCATATATCGAAAACCTACAAAATTATGAGTGGGTTTGATAACGTAGATAGAGATATCTTTTTCGAAATATCTCAATATAATAGGACTAGAAATAACGGGTGTAAGTTGACAAGTAGAAGGTTCGAGACAGCAGTTGCGAAAAACTTTTTTACGCATAGAATAGTAAATACCTGGAATAGTTTGCCGGTAGAAGTAATTAGTAGCACTTCTCTAAACATGTTTAAAAATCGATTAGACGCGCATGTTGATAGAAAGGGTATAGTTTAAGGTAGTAAAATTAAGGCTTTGTGGGGATAGATCCCACAGCTCAACACAAGTGTTGTGGGATATAGGGAGGCAGCGTCTTGGGTTAGGGGATACTCTCTGTCCTTACACACCCCATTTAAAGAGATTCCTCTGCCGAGCGGTGCCCCCCATAGTACTGTGAGGTATTGAAAAACTCATGATCTTCACTTGCCCCACAAACACCTTTAAATGGGAGACCCATAATGGGTGCACACACATTTCTACATTACTGTACAGTCTTTACAGCCACACCTACACTTTTCCTCGTAAGTGTATATATTGTAATGTATATGGTTGTAAATTTTGACTTGGTCCGCAATCGATATGGACCGTGACTTGATGGATACCGTAATGAAATTGACTGGATTCTTTGGATCTGATATATTTGCATGTCCGTTATAAATAGATATAGAGTGTAACATATTTGTGGATAGTAGTCTATTATGACTTGATCCTCTGGATCGAGAGATTCTATCTTTAGTTTTAAGTCGATAATTAATTATTTTTGAATTGATAATTGTTTAGTTTCGTAAAAATTGGTCGTTGCCAATTTACCGGCAGTTTTTACATAAATTTCTTATGTTCTTGTGGTTCGGAACCCACGTAAAATTGTAGGTCCCCTCCGCCACCACGGAGGACATACACAATACACGATTACGAGCACAGTTAGGTAGACCAGCCATGAGTGGATCCTAGGGTCTTTGTTGGTCTGAAACATTATAACATTATAACATTATATACAGACCTAGATACAAACTACTTAAGCCACACCCCTTACTATATAAAATTAACAGCATTAAAATCTTAATCCATTGTGCTTATCAACTTTGTTCCTCCTACTTATCCTTCCACAACGAAATAGAATTCGTTCACAGTTTCTCCATTAATATTCCTTCCCCAAAACATTTAATATATTGTCTAACTAGAAATTTTCTCAACAACATTTATCAGCCCCTTAAAGGCCCCACTGTTAAAAAAGATATACGTCACTTTTCTTCCTACTACGACTATATTAGTTACAAAATACAATCAGAACTTCGCCACCTACTCATCCCACCTTACCCTCAATTTAGTCATCAATTTGTATTCACCAATAATAATAGCATTAATTCATATCTCAACCATAAAGAAAAAACCCAGCCCCCTGTCTCATCCAATATCTACTGTTTCATTTGTACTCACTGCAATACGAGCTATATTGGCAGCACCATTCGCCAACATCAAACAAAAGTGGACGAACATCGTGTCATTTCTACCCAACGAAATCATCAATAAGAGATCATTGACACCTCCACAATCACCCACTGCTCCCCACCAATTTCAAAATTATCATTTCAGCATACCAATCAACCGACCTCAGCATCCTCGAATCCCTATATACCCTTAGTACAAAACCCGGGTGTTAATAACACACTGAATTGGTGCACCATTAAACATAATCAATCAGTACAAGACCTACCATCAACGACTACAGTTCTTACCTCTATACATTTTATATATTTTTAACTTTAAATTATTATCATAGGACTGTACAAATATTTTGATATAAAATCTCTTACTATATTTGTACACTTTTTATTTTTACTTCTTAGCAATGATGATGGAAATCGAATTTCCGAAACGTCTGACTAATGAAAATGAAAATGAAATGAAAATGAAAAGGTTTATTGGCAGACTATAGTCCATATGACAAATATTATTAATACAATGACAGTTCATATACTAAGGATAGAAATATATACAATTGATTAGAAATAATACTGCACTGTCGAAGTTAAGTGGAGCTACAGACAGACGTTTTCGTACCAAGAAGTCCATAGCTTAGAGGATAAATGGCGGGACACATGGATAGCTTGGATGATCGGGTTGGTTGATTTTTTAATTTTTTGCAATAGACTGTGTTGAGCACGTCTTGTTACCTCCGGGAAGCTCGGGACATTGCGGGTAGCAAACATTTGCGAAGCTGAGCATCTCGGGGGTAATTTATGTAAGAGTCTAAAAGACCTGTTGTACAGCAAATTTAGGGTTCTGCCAGAACCTTTTTTATAATTCACCCAGAGGTGCTGACCATATATATTACTGGAGAAAGTACGAAAGAGTGTGTCTTTAGCTTCACTTGTACAGTCCACCTATTCCTTACTATATATATATATAAGGACTCTTACTACTACTGCTAACATTCTGTACCCAAGCATGGCAAATCTGGTTTTTCTGAGTTTCATTTGTTAACACACCAGAAAATAAATTGAATTGAAGCCTAAAATAATTATAGATTATAGGTATACAAATTCCTCATTATTATTATTACAATATACATGCCGCAAGACGTCCAGCTTTTGATATCTTCAATACATGAAAGGCTCGTTTCTTGCTAGACAATAATTCATCTACTCGTGGCGATAGATGTTGACACGAAGGTTTCTATTCATGTCTCCAGAGAGTGGAACAAACACTTTCACAAAATCAGTTGAGAAAATTAGAAATAGATGTTAAAAAATTTTACCACACACACACACACACACACACACACACACACACACACACACATATTTTTGCATACTTAGTTATTTATTCGACTATCATTAACCTTCGATTCTATAGGTAAGGCAGCTTTCTGGGTTTCTGGCCACTGTATAATGTTTGAGCCTAAGGCTATGACTGGTTTACAGTCCTTCGAAAAGGTTCTTTATAATTTTGAAGCTGTACAAAATAGGTCTACCCCACTAATTAAATTATTAAGGGTTCAGTTTAGAGTTAAAGTTTTGTATTGCAAACAGAGCTGGGCAATAAATACATTGAATGTATTTAAATACTAAATACTAAATACATGGGAGAAATGTATTTAAATACTAAATACTAAATACATTTTACGAATGTATTTAGATACTAAATACAAAATACATCAATTGTATTTAAATACATTTGTAAATACATTTTAAATACATACAAATTTTAACATATGCATTCACTAATTCACTAAGCCATGACACGCACACGATAAAGAAATCAACCGCTTTCGACTAAGAGTGGCACACAACTGATTGAACTGACACGTTGAAACAGTGTTGCCAGATCTACAGATATATCTGTAGATCTACAGATTTTATGAAGCAATTCAGATTTTCAGATTTTTTCAATAATTTATGCATAATCTACAGATTTTTAATCCAGCAAGCAATCATTATTATTTACTTCCAAACTTTACAACAAGGAAATATTAGGCCTACAGTCTCAATCAATAGGACACAAATGTTCTCGGTATTCAGTTTCAGAAGTCGAGTCGACTCGCTTCTGACTACGATATACATGCCGATTAAATCATTTAATCGGCGCTGATTGGTTGATATTCCCTCTACGTCATGGTAGCATGGAATGTTTTTGTTTTTGTTGAAAAAAATGATATTTATCTGTTTAAATCTAAAAAGGATTTTTTTTGGTTTCATTTATGTGTATGAATTAAAGAAGTATTCCGGTGTTCTTATAGTTATTACAGCAATAACCAAAAGGTATTTCCTTTGTCACAAAGTAACGGAATTCAATTTGTTTACTTTCATTTACTTTACTTTTTTTTATGTTAAAGTGCCATATTTATATAAGTTTATAAAAATAAAGAAAATATTATACAAGATTTTATCATTGATAATACCTTAAGACAGTAAATTAAATAAAAATATGTCAAAATTATTATTTAGATAAATATTATAAATCTACAGATTTCTACAGATTTTTTAATCAGATTTATCAGATTTTTAAAAATTCCATCTGGCAACACTGCGTTGAAACATGAACCATGCTGTACTACACTGTCGACGCGTCGTACTGTGCTAGTACAGAACGTGTATTAAACCAGTAAAAGTATTTACATTTTTATATTTTGAGTATTTAAATACATTGTATTTAAATACTCATTAAAGTATTTAAATACTATATTTAAATACATGAAAAACAATGTATTTATAAATACAGTTCTAAATACACAAATGTATTTAAATACGTATTTAAATACAAATGTATTTAAATACTGCCCAGCTCTGATTGCAAATGTAATCTACGCATAACCTTTTGTTTAGATTAATGTATCTAGAGATGGTTTAGATACTAACTATTGAATAGGGTCAGTAGCCTTAGATCATGCTGGCCTGAAAACTTATTTTAGATTGTATAATCTATTTTTAATAGGATAAAACTAATTTTTCCATGCACATGGGTATTAAAGTTCATGAGGTCTAACATTTCTTAAGCCTATCAAAGGTTGTAAATCACTTTCAGTAGACTGGATTGCAACGTCTATGGAAACTAGCCTAGGTTTTCGGTAATGCAATAGCCCATCTTAGTCCAATAATTAAGTTTTAAGTACACGCACACACACACACACACACACACACACACACACACACATATATATATATATATATATATATATATATATAACGTCTACGGGGCATAGATGAAATAGACGAGCTGTTCATTTGAGATCACCTGTAAATTTGAATCTGTACACTCAGATGAATGTACAGTATGTTGCACTCAGATGAAGGGACGAGATGTTCTCATGCACTCTCTGCAACACATAACCATGTACACCCAGGCTCATCTGGTATTGTGCTGAGACGAGCATCTAATCTTCTTTTGTTTGAGATATGGTAGAAATGAAGAAATTAAGCAGATTGCATATTAGGCCAGATGAGCCGGGAGTACATGTCTATGTGCGGTGGAGAGCGCAAGAGAGCGGCTCACTCCTCCACCAAGCCAGTCCTAGATGCAGGGACCACCAGCTTGACCTTCGTGTGAAGAGAGAACGACGCGCGGAAACGCATCGTGGCACACACACACACATTTTATTCATGCAGTTTACCGTGATTTACGGTCGTCATTTGAGTTAACATGACCTACTAATTGTTAACATTAAGCAATTATCCGTGATCGTGACATGGAGTTAACCGCGACTTGGAGGTGTTTACATTCGAGGGTCCCTCCCGCCATACCAACACAATGCGCCTCAGTCAGTGTCTCTCAGCGCGGCCAAAGAAAATATTATGAACGAACTTATGAAAGACGCAAAGACAAAAATCGGCGAGTGGTACCAAACCTCAAACTAAACCCAATAACCATCCAAACAACGCTGGACAATAGGAAAGGCGGAATATGTAGTGTCCCCAAACTAAAGACCTGACAAGAGAGCCCTCCCCCCTCCCAACACTGAAGGAAATTAGCTTGGTTATCAGTGGGTCAAGGCTTTTATCCAGCCTCCTAAGGACCTCAGAAACGTTACAGGGAATCAAAGATGAAGTCTTCAAGAGAAGACCAGATGCCAGGCACAGGACGGTACCAGATGAACCGGTGTACGTGGTTACGTGTGGCTGAGAGAGCAGCTCGCTCCACCAACAAGCCAGGCATAGAGACGGGGCCAACAGCTTGACCTCCGTGTGAAGAGACCGAGCAGAGGGGAACACTAACAAATGGTCAGAAGACAACAATAGGGCATTTAACACCGAGAAATTTCAACTCTTGAGATATGGTAGAAATGAAGAATTTAAACAGACTGCATATTAGTCCAGATGAGCTGGGTGTACATGGCTATGTGTGATGGAGAACGCAAGAGAGCGGCTCACTCCTTCACCAAGCCAATCCTAGAGGCAGGGAACACCAGTTCGACCTTTGTGAAGAGAGAACGACGCGCGGAAACGTATCGTGGTATATAACACACACACACACACATTTTATTCAGGCAGTTATGCGTGATTCACTGTCGTCAATTGAGTTAACATGACCTACTGATTGTTACCCTCGTGCACTTATCCGGGATCGTGACATGGAATTAACCATGGTTCGGTGATGTTTACATTCGCGGGTCCCTCCAACCGTTCCACCACAATGCGCCCCAGTCAATGTCTCTCAGCGCAAACAAATCTCGTTTATTTATTTTTATTAGCTATCTTCATATATCATTTTCTCTGAACTTCCTCAGTGGCAATAAAAAGCCTCCTGAAGGGTACAACTTAATTGTAGAATGGAAAGGCTTATCTTGAAACTTAATATGTAAGACCAATTTGACTGCTCTCTCAATTAATTATCTCTTTTCATGGCCCTCTGCGACCAACACAGTGCTCTCATGTTCACCTATTCATTGCCTAAGAGTCTTATTTTTACTTCTGTGCTTTTGAAATAAATGCTGCACTATTGAGATTACATTACAAATTGGGTACGTACAGTTGTTAGTGGATAAATAACATACCCTAAGCTGATGTGTGTAAATAATGTGCTTAAGTAAGATTTAATTGCATCTTTAACTGATGATTCATCTACCTTGAGAAAGCCCCCTTTAGCCAGCCAGATGCAAGGTTAGGCCCTCATGCTCTACATTCACTAAAATAGAATTAACTTTATTTGGTGTTAAGTCGTTCAAGCGAGACAGTGTTTTGATTCTGTGTGATTATAATCTGCATGTTGCACTCAGGTGAAGGGGCGAGATGTTCTACTCCACTCTCTTCCGTACATAATAAGGTACACCCGGCTCATCTGGTATTGTACTGAGACAAGCGTCTAGCCTTCTTTGAAGACTTCAACTTTGACTGTTGTGGCGGTCCTGAGAAAAGACCATTTAAGTCTCTGGCAATATCGCAGGATGTTTCATAACGCCCTGGGTTAGGGTTACTATTGCGCTGTAGTATTACGGCCTTTATTATGTGCATATATTGTGATTGCAAAGAAGTCTTTTTATGACGTTTGTACAGAAACTGACAACAGGAATACAGACACTGTGGTCGACTGGAAATATAACTTGTACATTTCTTTCCTTCGAGGTAAGAGTTGATTATTGCATACCTAATACGAGGTTAAATAAATTAATCTTTACCGACGATGCAAAATGTGGTTGTATTGAAATTGTTAGTCCCTTGACCAAGTATTTTACAGATGGGGGCTGATGATTCGGAAAGAAACACACAAATAACAGAGTTACCGCCGAAAAATCCACTAATTGTTTTCTTTAACTGTTTGTTGTTTGTTCGAAATTTAAGGCATACTTGCTTATTTATTTCAATGTTTTGTATGAAAATTGAATATGAATAAATTTATTGCTAGACCATTATCCAAATGCCTAATATTAATAATACAATGACAAATCACATACTAAGGATAGAAATATATACAATTAATGAGAAATAATCCAGTACTTTCGAAGTTGTGTGAAGCTACAACCAGCCGTTTTCATATCATAAATTACATTGCTTAGAAGACGTACGGTAGGATTGCTAATAGCTTCCATATTCGGGGTGGTTAATTTTTTAAATCGTTGCATTAGACTGTATATAGACACACAGATCATTTGAGCGGGACCTTTTAATACCAAACTCAATTAGTTCATAAGTTATCATTTAAGTGGCGTAGTTATAAGAACTTCTCTACTATTTTCGAGAAACGTGAGGCGATGTAAATAACAGAAAACTACATGGATGAAATATACATCTATGAAGGAAGATATCGATATTGGAATTTACGAAATATAAATTGCAAGTATTCGCGTTCATTCTAGTCTTTTGAAAAGGGCTGATATATTATGATAAGTTTTGTTGTTCATGATGATTGTTATCACGTTACTGTACGAATGGATTAAAATATAATAGTTTCCCCTTAGATTAGATATATGAAATTAAAATTAATTTATTTAATTAATAGTTTTTGGATCTATTTCGTAATGCAAATATTAGAACAAGGTAATATTTGTTTATGAGTTGATTGTATTTATTTTAATTTTATTTTGTGTGGTATCGTTATTAATATATTAAACCGAAACGATGAGATCATGGACGGCGTAAAAGAAATATTTGGTATTTGTCTTACACTACAATTTTCATACCTAAAATATGTACACACACTCACACACATAATTATATATCAGCAGAAGGCTGGTGTTCCAGAAATTGATCTTCTGCACGAACGCTTCCAGCGTTTGTTTGCTTGTTTTTGCATGTTTGTTCTTGTTTGTCTCATGAAAGATCCCCCTCACAGGAGGATTTTTTCTCGTAAAGGAAGGCGAGAATGAATTTTTTTTTCCCCAAGGAGGAAAGGGGCTTAAGGGGCAGCTGCCCTTCATTAAGGATGGTGAGACCCCATAAATGGGTTAGGAACTTAAGTAAGGAGGCCCCCTCATAACGAAGGCGAAGGCCTTCAGGGGGGGGGCCCTCCAGGGGCAGGATTTCAGAGCACCCCAACTCCCTCTGGCCAAACGCGGCTATACTACTACACTCATTTTGGCATCTTTTTTTGTTTACTGTGACCCCTTTTGGCACTAAATGAAGCCACCTATTCTGAGTGCCGTTCATGATGAAGTGACAGAAGGAACCAAAGATAAAAAGAAAGAAATGTCAAAAGTATTCTCAGCTGAATATATTTCTTTAAAATAATATCCCTTAAAAATTATAGAAAAATGGTTTTTAATTTCAATTATAAGATATGAAATTACCAAATTAAAAACTGCAATGGAATTATTTGCTTGGCTTTCAATGTTATATTATATATATATATATATATATATATATATATATATATATATATATATAAATAAACGAAGATTATTAATCCTGTAAATTTATTATGCACAAATATACAGTACAGGCCTGTACACTGATCTGCAGACTGCAAATTACAATATCTGCAAAATTCAACTCTGGAAACGAACAGATATCACATGCGTAACGGAAACACACTTGCATAAATACAAAAAAGGCTGTGAAAATTGCATCGAAGACACTGAAATGGCAATACAGGACTACAACATGTATAGAGCGGATAGATTTGCTAGAAAAGGAGGAAGCTGTTGAATTTATTTGAAAAACACATACACGAGTGCATTAAAGGTAATGAAATCAACCACCACAGTCGAAATTCTTATTTTAGAAGTAAAAGAACTGAACCTAATCATCATGAACGTGTACAGCCCACCAGACACCACAAAAAGTAAATTCCACTTTGTTACAAATGAAAGAGAAAACATGTTATAGCGGTGGGGTTTCAAGCGATTTTATTATTTCCATTCAAAACAAGGAAGAAAAATGACGAAGTTATGTATGTTGAGAAGTTTCATTATGCCCTTACCCACGAAATCTGTGAAAAAAGAACGTTTTAAATTTAATTTTGACAAATAACTATAACATAATAATAAATACAAAAAGTACCGCGCGCAAACTTCTCTAATCATAACCAAACTGATATGCGATTAAGGTTAGCAACCAGGGAATCAAAAACACACCAGAGTGTCAGAAGGAATATTTGAAGGTTTAAATATGAATTCAAAGAAAGTAGATTGGAAAGTGTAAATGAAGATTTAAAGAAAGGAAATTGGGAATTGCTACTTCAAGAGAAGACTCCGGAAGAAATATGATCTATAATAGAAAACAAAATTAAACCCATATTACTAAAACATGTTCTGAGGAGATTAAGACGAAAACGTAGCAAGCTCGAAAGAAAAATCAGGACATTATTTAGACACTGGAAACAAACCATAAAAAAATCTTCACGGATGCAGAATTGAACAATGGATATTTAATTTTCTGACCAAAAGAACACAAAGAGTGGAAGTAAATGGAGTTAAATCTGAAGTGTGGGAAGTCGTCAGCGCTTCCCCACAAACTACAGTATTAGCTTCCTTGCTGTTTATAATAATGATTGCAAACATTGATGCGGATATTAATGACATTATCGTATTGTCTTTCGATGATAACACAGATATGCGAAGAAATATCTAACGAAGGTGACAAAAATTACAAAACGGCATTGAAACATTACTCAAGCGGGCGGAAGACAACAATATGAAGTTCAGTGAAGAAAAATTCCAACTTATAAAATATGGTAACAATAACAGTAAGGTGCTATAGAATAAAAGGTACAAAACACCGAGAGCCAAAAAGATAACACAAAATTCACAAGTCAGGGATCTTAGAGTAATAATGTCATCGGA
Source organism: Bathynomus jamesi (assembly GCA_023014485.1). Classification (NCBI taxonomy): domain Eukaryota; kingdom Metazoa; phylum Arthropoda; class Malacostraca; order Isopoda; family Cirolanidae; genus Bathynomus; species Bathynomus jamesi. The sequence continues at coordinate 1,061,848 of JAJOZX010000621.1, read as the reverse complement.
TGCAGAATTCAGAAAGCACTATTAACATTGAAATCACAACAGTTAGAAAATTAATGGAAACTGGAAGAGCTTCCACAGCAGAAAAGCAAACATCATCTAAAATTATTGAAGAGTCGAGTACTACCAATAATTGAATATTCCTTAGTACTCACAAGCCCATACAGAAAACGAGACATTGCAAACATACTGCAGAAGCCATACAAGAGTCTTTTACGTCTAAGATAGCGGAAACGAATGATGAAGACTACTGGTCTCGGCAATAATCCTTGACACTCTATTCCCGGGAAAGAAGACGCGAGCGGCACACAATTATATACGTATGGAAAATACTTAAAGGTGACCCTAACCTCAGAAATGAAATAGAAACACAGTGGAATGAGAGAAGAGACAGATTCTGTATTGTACTAGCTGCGGTGGGATACGGGGCCATGAAAATGAGGATGGAAAATACCCCAAGAATGCGATGCCCGAAACTTTTTAATGTTGTGCCAAAAGAACTGAGAAACCTCCAGCATACCAACCTGAATAATTTCAAGAACCAGCTGGGCAGTTTCTTGTGCAAAGTCCCTGACCAGCCATATTTGGCTAGCTACAAGGTAGGAGGAGAGCGAAAACAAATTTCCTCTTTCACTAAATCCGGCAAATGAGGCGGGATGCTGCAGAGGAATCCTGAACCGTCGTTCGAAACCATTTCTCTGTGTGTGTGTGTGTGTGTATATATATATATATATATATATATATATATATATATATATGTGTGTGTGTGTGTGTGTGTGTAGCATTTTTAAGCCATTTAGTACTTCATCGCACACTTAGGCAAATAGCGGTACCGTATGGATTTAGAAAGGTAATTTCACCGATTTTAAACCATTCGCTATTATGTTACTGAGAGCGTTTTTACAAATAGGATGTAGTTATGCCTTAATCCTGTTTTTCCCAACTGTGGTGCTGCGAAATTTCATGAAAATATCAAAAATAAGTAATTTAAATTTTAGTTTAATGAACATATGTAAATTTAAAATAATACAAAACATTCAGGATTTATTATGTTCATAAGGAAATTGTATAGGTTTAGTTTGAAGTTACGTGATGCTGATGGGGCGGAAATGGAGGTTACTCAGTGGGAGACGAAAATCGTTCGAGGTTCCGAGAAAGAACAACAGATGGCATTGGGATGCCTTGAACCAGATAAGGCAAATTTTATGAAAGTGTACTTGAACTTTCTGTCAGGTTTTACGTTACTGAATGCTTGTTCAAGTTCACAATCTGGCGTTTCTTTCGTGAATTCATCATTCTTCTTTTGTAAATTTTTGAAAAGAAACGCTTAAATTTTGGTATAAAAGCCAATACTTTATCCTATTAGGTATTGGGTCCTTTTCTTACTGCTGAAATTTTGTAATGCTTTTTCACTCCTTTCAGGTGTGAAATAGACTATTTCTAACGAAGTAAATCATATTATAATAACGTTCAGGGAACTTAGTGGAAAAATAAAGATTTTTAGAACAGGTTTTCAAAAACTGATCAAGAACACAATGAATTTCGGGCCAATGATGGTAAGAGCGGACTTAGAAGACTATCAAAGCTACCAAAATCTGACACTAATTACCTTAAAATTAGGTCACTAAGACACTTAATTTCAGAAGTTGGCTGCTGAAGACATTCAAGAAACTACTGATATCAAAGTTACCCCCTTCACAGTCATAATAAATTGCTGTCGGGGAAGGTTAAAAAGTGCCTTGCAGCTGATTCTAGGAAATATTAATCTCTTTTGTTTGTTTCCTTTACGGATAAAGAGATTTTAACTACAAGACCACCTTTCACCCCTTCCTAACGTAGTTTGCCTTCTATAGAACGTTCAATTTATCTCGAATCAACATCGAGTAACAAACGATACACACATGGAAGCCTCATTAGTACTACTGTAACCCTCGACATACTTGGCAATGATGCTGTGAACTGCTCGTACCCTGAATGAGTGCATGGGTCAGTAGTATGGGCGAAAAATGGGAGAGTGCAGGAATGTTGCAATGCTGCAGAGATAATGGTCAATGTTGCAAAGGGGTGGAGGTATGTTGCAAAGGGGTGTGGGGTGTGTGTTGCAAAGGGGGAGGGTATGCAATGAAGGGGAGGGGTATGCAATGAAGGGGGGATGGGGTATGCAATGAAGGGGGAGGTGGGTATGCAATGAAGGGGGGAGAGGGGAGGGAGCTTCGGGGGGGAGAAGGGAGGATGACCTCCCCCAAAGGGGTTGCCTTAACCTAAGAGAGGAAGAGAAAGGAGACACGGAGGAGGTCTTTGGGGGAGAAGCTGAGATGTCCTTACCCCCCAAAGGGAAACCTAACCTAAGTCTTAACCTAAGAAGGAAGGTGAGAGAGTTCTTTATTCCGCCGAAGTTCGCATCATTATGAACCTTCTGAAGCCAAGCAGGTCTTATATAGAGGAAGGTTGAGCTACCAGATATCATTTTTTATTTTAATTGTTCAGGTATACATTATTAGGGTGAGTTGCTAGATACCATCATTTATTTTAATTTACACGAGTTGCTAAAGGGTGTTTTTAATTGTTCAGGTATACATTATTAGGGTCAGTTGCTAGATATCGCCATTTATTTTAATTTATATTTATATTACGGAGAGTTGGCAGATATCACCATTTATTTTAATTTTTTATTTATATGATAGTTGTCAGCTACCGCCATTTATTTTAATTCACACGAGTTGTCAAATAATGTTTTTATTTATTAAAAGGAAGAGCAACTTTTCCTTAATGTTATTCAGAAAAAAAATCACTAGACAATTGACAAAAAGAAATCGTTCCATTAACATATTCTCTAAGATTTATATTCAATATACCAATCGTTTTTATTTATTCTAAAGCCTTAGAATCTACACTGTCTATTTACTTTTGACATTCCTTTCCTGTTCGAAATAAATAAAACACCATTCTGTTTATAAAATATTGGAAATAAATATTTTAATTCACACGAGTTACCGTTTTTAAAAGCAAACGGACTTTCTCCTTTAAGAGAATTAAACAATTAAACGAAACCCAATATTAGCTCTGTCTATTTACTTTTCACAATCCTTTCTTGCGATTGAAAAAACAAATTGCATCAGAAAAATAACATTACACACCTTTTATATATATATATAAGAAAAACAATAATTATTTAAACGTCGTTTTATTTACTTTTGACAATCCTTTACACACGATGGAATGATCAAAATAAAAAAAAAATAGTATAAGAAATATGAACGAGGAATATATATGATCAAAAAATAAAAATAAAATGTATAAACATCAATACAGGTGAAATACACAAACACACACACACACACACACACACGCACAATTATATTAAATAATACATAAACTGGAAATAAACACATTCACTTTGTTCTGTCTATTTACTTATGACATTCCTTTCTTGTGATTGAAAAAACAAACTGCATCAGAAAAATAACATTACACACCTTTTATATATATAAGAAAAACAATAATTATTTAAACGTCGTTCTATTTACTTTCTTTCTTTCAAATCGTCTCTGGAAGAAAAAATGTCTTTCATGTATATAAATGTTTTACATTTTATCAACTTCGCTGTTTTTCTTTACGTTTAATTTGCATGGTATCACCTTCATAATTATTGTCTCGGTTATTGAATGAATAAAAAAAAATGGAAAGAATTGAATAAAATTACTTTTGCTAGTAAAGTAAAACTGAATTTAAAATTCTTATATATATATATATATATATATATATATATATACACACACACACACACACCACACACACACCACCACAGAAAGAAACCATATCAGTAAAACGTCACACGGGGCCAAAAAATTTTTTTTTTTTTATTAATTTGTATCTAAGTCTAAAAATTGGTATGATATTGATTTCAGGTGCAATAAATGAAAAGTTTGGTAATAATGATAGTTTTTAGTTGTGGTGACAATTACATTTTAGGAGCCATGTCAGTCACATATGGGTGGCGTCCCCCATATTTGGGTGACGTCGTCCTTTCATAAAAATGTCACCAAAATCTCCATAACTACACAAAAAAAAATGTTTACTACATTTCTATTTTCATTTCAGGTGAATAATATTTCAGATTACTTATTACAATTAGTTTCGGCCTTACCCTTTTATAAAACAGGCAAATAAAATGAGTAACAAACAAAAACTATCTGCAGCAGAAATTGAAAAAGAAATGGAAAAAGAATTGGAGACTGAAGATGAAATTTCTGATTTGGGTAACGGTGATTCCGTACAAGATCCCAATTATGAGCCCTTTGAGGGATTCAATTCTGGCGAAGAAGAGGTAGATGTCCATGCAACATAGAAGCCGTTCTGAAAAACATGAGAATCGAAGAAAGAAGTGAAAATGAAACAGATGATGATACAGACGGAGTAACAAGTGATGCTGGTCCATCTGTGCCTCAGTGGACTGATTTTAGTTCGAGATAGAAATCATTTCCTTTTACAGGGAGATGTGGCATACTTTTAGATCTTGCACTATTATTGCATATTATATTATTTACCTCAAAACAACGGGAAAGAAAATGAAAATAAGAACCTTCAGAGAAAGTATTGCTTCATCTCTCCTTGAATATATATATATATATATATATATATTTAAAATGATCAATTTAGTTAAACTTAAATCTAGATTCTACGCCTGTTTGTAAAAGCATTTTTCCAGATACTTAAAACGTTCACGGCGCTGATCCCTACAAGGAGAGAAAAAAATTATTCCAAGGCTTTTCGTGTGTTCAGAAATACATCTCGTTAGGGAATCATTAGCTCTTTTGCACCGTAATTTCATTGAGAGTATTCAAGCTCATATACAGGGTCTACATTGCCTATAAGATCTATGGCACGTGGAACATACTGCCTTCAAAATATGTGAGCAATTCCTCTGTGGATCAGTTCAAGTAAAGGATAGAATGAATCTTGCGTATTATTTGAGGGTGTAGGAATTTTTCCTTGGCGCACTCTGCTTAGTAACAACTTTCCAATTTAATTTCGATTTTGTCTGAATTTTGTATTGTTTTTCTTCTTACCCCTGTTGTATGTAAAGGGCACCGTAAATGTTCCCCATTTTAAACAAACTAAGAACGTTACATTCATTATACCGCAACGTCGGCCAACATTAATATTATTCCATGGAAGGGGGGAGTTCTATAAGAAAGTTTAGAGAAACCTTTTTCTTTACTGTATACAATGATTATTTTTTTTGGAATTTGATACGCGCTAGATTTTTAATTAAAAAATCTCGAAGTCAAATAAGTCGTCCTTTTGTTCCACATCCCTTACACGTTAGGTTAGGCTAAATTAACCCAACATAATCCATCTTCAAAAAAGGTAAAACTAAAAAATAGGTTGTACAAGAAAATACAAATTGTTTACAAAGTTCGATTTAATTGACAAAAAATGTGACTTACTATTGGCGATACTATATATATATATTATATATATATATATATATATATATATATATAAGAACAAATATATATAACGCGCGCCGTTATTGGTGCTCTTAAGGAATAGGGATATATTTTTCCATGGAACCGTAACCATTGATACATCCTCGGCATGAGATGCATTAATTATTGAGGTACTTCTTGTCCTTGTACCTCCCTATCTTTCATGTACACTTTCCACATTGTGTCCGGCAACTAATACAGAAACTCATTCCAAAATTGTTGTGAAAGAAGCTTTACGCAAAAGTGTAATGAAAAAAGAACAGCTTCAGAGTTCATTCACACCATGCGTACACTTATCTCGTGTACACAGTTGGTGGAAAATAAAACGCACCAATGAAACTCTAGACTCATTTAAAATAACCTAAAGTAGGCATATATCACCCCTCAATTTCATACAATTTTTTCTACAACGCATTCTTTCATCTCTCCTTGGACTATCTCGTGATGGGAGGCCGTTCTCTGCGCCAAGATGATGTAGTGACCCGTGGTACGGGTGCCACGTAAAACTGTAGATCCCCTTTATCAAATGTCCTAGATATTGCGAATGGAGTTAAACAGTCCACAGCAATCATTCGACATAATGCACTGACGACGCAATGTTGTATACATCCGGTTACAACCAAATATGAATTATATGACAACCAAATCTAATGGTTACTTTGATTACGACACAACTGGATTGAAGTTTGTAACCCAACCACGGTTATTGAATTAACTTTTGGATCAACCTTTTGGACTAGTTGTACAAATTATTTTTATGTACGTACGTATGTATGCATGTATGTGCGTATATATGTATGTGCAGCAGTTGTACGAGTACATTTTATGCATAAGAGACAGATTTCTGGCTGAAGATATGCTAATAATTTTTAACTAAACGTAACTATCGTACGCAATACGTTATTTCTGTGACCCTTCTAAACTATTTTCTGTTCTTATATATAAATGATTTGTCATAAATAAATTTATACAAATAAATTATATTAACATAGTGATGGTATGCATTGTATAAATTATACCATTGTTGCGAGTTATCATTTAAACTAAACATACTTCTAAAATCGACATCGTTGAACCCGTGTAAGAACTTGAAAACCTCGATGAGTTGACCGCGCAGCCTCCGAGTTTCCAGCGAAAACAATAGGATGCCCATTTATCTACCAATCAACGAGACATTTCGTGCATTTTCACGAACTAAACACATTTTATTCACACTCCGGCACACTATTTGAGAGAAACATGTGCCCATATTTTTCCTTTTACCTAGCAAACGATACTCGTCTCTAAATTCTATTAAATACTCACGTAGACCTTTAGCCACAATCTCACTACAAACCTCGTCATGATATACTGTATATTAATATAGCGGTAAAAATACTTAAGATTGTCCATTAGGGTGTGTCAATTTTGTCAATATTTTTCAAATCAATTTTGGTAGTGAAAATATAGTCTTTTCATGTCAAAACTTGAAATTGGCCAACCAAAATGAAAGAAAATAACCCTTACCTACATCAATTTTACCTTAAAGTTTCAGAAATTGACTCTTTTACTAAATAATAGGACATAAATTGATTAACTATTCATCTGTTACAGAATTATCCCACTGATCGCATATGGAGTGTTTTCAAAGTCATATAGTTGTTGTACAAAAGTACAAGTCACAACATGAATAGAACTGTCCCTCACTCTCAGTCCTCAGTTGCCTCTTAGATGTTATAGACGGTGGTTTGCTGTTATTGCTCTTGTACCTACTTCATAGTTATTCTACGAGACGAATACTACAGTATAACTGTAAGTATGGATTATTGATTATTACAATTATTTATTATTATCATATTCTTCTGTCTAATTATGTTGTAATCCCATGAAATATTTTTTTATTGAATTTTAGAACATCGAATGACTAAACTTTGAAACATCGTAATTGATATAAAATACTTAAATGTTTTTCTTTCTTTACAGATATTCCTAAGATGACAAAATTGAAGACAAGAGGTCAGTCGTCATGCCACTTGAGCCTGTTAGTCGGTACAGGCAAGGAGCTTCCCGTATCAGAACTACCAACAGTGCGAGACATGCTGAGACTAGGGTTACTCCTTCGTGAACAAAATACAAAGGATAGAAGGAACTACACAGAGAAAGAGCTCATAAGGGACATGATTCCCCCTCTTCTGCATCAGTGGAAAAAAGCGAATGTGTTATTCAAACCACTTGTACTCAATCAGTATAGAACTATTGAGCTAAAATTAACAAAGCTGTGGCACAAAGCAGTTGAGACATCACTTGGTAAAGGAAAACTAGCAAAGAAAAATAAATTTCTGCACACACTTGATACTCTTCTTGACATTTTTAACTGCCAGTGTCCCATAGAGTTGTATTCTGAAGCCAATTGTTCTCCCTCATGCAGAAGAGAACCTCACCCTCACATTGATTGTCGCTGTCCTCGTGAGAAGAAGATCCCTGTTTTGGAGCTGGCTTTCATAAAGGCGCAGAGAACAAAGGCAGGAGGCCAAGGAAGTATGCAGATTGGTTCGGCAGATTATTCAGAAACCAAAAAACAGATTGTTATTGCTAAGAAAAAAGAGAAAATCCGAGAGAGGGAAGAAAGGAAGAAAAAGAAGAGTGAAGAAGCCACCCAAAGAGATGAAGAGCTCTATCAAGAGGTTGCTCACTTCTTTGAAGGCTCTTCAGATGAACAGAAAGAAGCAACATCAGATGATAGCTCCAAAATGCCATCTGAACCTTCGCCGAAGAGAATGAAATACAACACTAAATACATCTCAAACATTGCCCTTGCCAGTATTCGCCACCATACGGGGCTACGAGAGACTGCAGAGATTGCCACTGCCGCTTGGATAGATGCAGGCCTCATCAGCCGAGAGGATACATCCCTAGTGATAGATCATAATAAGATAAGAAGAGCACAAGAAAAAATAATGAAGGAAATATCTGATCAGCATGAAAAAGATTTGAAGGAGGAAGGTCTCTTGCCTTTTGTTTGATGGAAGAAGAGATGACACAAAAGTTCTCCTAGAGGTAGAGGGAATGGACAGAAAGTTTCCCGGTATCATCAAAGAAGAACACTACTCTGTGTGTTCCGAACCTGGTGGCCGCTATTTGTTTCACTTTGTTCCTGAAGCAGAAGTAGAAGGCAAGAAACATGCAGAGGCAATTGCTGATTAAATAATATGTTGGCTTCAAGAAAGAAGACTTGACAGTTCACTGCAGGCCGTTGGTGGAGACTCAACTGCGGTGAACACTGGATGGCAGGGCGGTGTTATGACGCATTTAGAGAAAAAACTTGGAAGAAGGCTTGTTTGGATTGTATGTGATTTGCACACAGGGGAACTACCTCTTTGTCGTCTCATCCAGGAACTTGATGGTCCTACAAAGAGCAACAACAAGTGGTCAGGCCCCCTTGGCAACATGCTAGATGAAGCAAAGGAATTAGAAATAAATACAAAATTTCCAAAGGTCGAAGTAGGCCCTCCCCTTCCAGTGTTGTCTGAAGAAGTTACGAAAAACCTCAGCACGGATCAATCTTACGCTTATCGTATTGTTCAAGCAATCAGATCAGGAGAGTTGCCTCAAAATCTGGCTCTCTTGGAGATTGGACCCGTAAGTCACAGTCGTTGGTTAACTACAGCAATTCGTTTCTGCAGGATTTGGGTTTCCAAACATGCACTGAAGGGCAAAATGCTACAGAATTTGATGTTGATTGTTGAATTTATTATTGGGTTTTATCTTCCTCACTGGTTCAATGTAAAACTTAATCCATTGTGGATGGAGGGGCCCAACCACATCTTGTTTGAATTACAGCTACTGAGAACCCAAAGGAAAGTAGTGGTGGACATCGTGTTGCCTGTGGTGAGAAGGTCCGCTTGGTATGCTAGGCCAGAGGCAGTTTTGCAAGCAATACTCTGCAGTCAATGTACCAAAGAGCGAACTGAGGCTGTGGAAATCATTCTAAAGCTTAGAGGAACATCACTAGATGATGACCAGCTGGGAGACTGCTCTGTTCAGACAAGGAAGGTACCTCCGATAAACCTCAATGCCACGAAATTGTCAGAATTACTGTAGTTAACTTGGGTTCGGAAGTTTTGGAGCCACCACTGACAACATGTATAACAAACAAAGATTTAACACAACTTAAAGAGGCCCCAATGCAAGTGCCAAAGTGGCCTTCTCACACTCAGAGTGTGGAGAGATGTGTGAAAATGGTCACAGAAGCAGCTAGTCAAGTTTACAGTCACGAGAGGCGAGAAGGCTACATCAAAGCGCAAGTAGCAAGCCGAATGCTGATGTCAAGGAACCGCAGCAAAAAGGACATGACTGCATTGGTTACTTTCAAATAAAGACTCTGAATGATATCTTATTGTCACTTTAAATGTTGATAGGATGTTTGCGCACATTTGTTATTTTGTTACGAATTTAGGGAAAAATGGAATTTTTGAATTAAAATTGATGTAGGTAGGATTTATTTTTTATTGTTTTTGAAGCAAGGATATTATTTTGTATGCCAAATGATTACATTAAATTGCTACCAAATCACATGATTTTCAATTTATCATTTCACCCCCAAAATTGACACACCCTATTGTCCATGATGACAAGATTTACATTTTCGACCGTAGGGTACGAGTAGTCGGTATGGTGTAACATGATATAATACCGCTTGTCACACCACTCATCCACAAGAGTCACTACCCATAACCGCTGCTTATATTCTGAACGTGTTGCTTCTTCTACTTTGCGGTATATGTGAGCCTTTATAAAGCTTAGGTCTATAACATACTTCAATACATCGTCTGTACTGCGGAATCCTACAACCCCCTCGCCAGTATATCCGTAGAGTATTTGTACCTCTTGTTCCTTCGCACGGTTCAATGTAGCCTTAAAAGCATCAAAGGATGGTAGAATAGGGGCTTTCAATGTTCACCACACCTTCACACTTTACCGAATATCACTTCATAAAACTCGAGTACGCAATATTAAAGGTAGCCATCACTATTTTACGTCTACGTGAGAGAATACACATCTGAGATCCACGGGTTGCACCGCTCAACTGAGCACGCAGGGTTAGAGATATGCCCAGGTAGTAAGTAGCAGGAGTCACGTGACCGATCATACAGGGGGCGGAGCTTAGGACAGATAATATAAATGAATGAATTTATTAATATCTTACCACCTGTTAATTTCTAGGAGAAAGAACAAGCGCGAGATATCCCATTATAAAAGTTACCCCAGGAATTCCGGGGATACTGGGGCACAATAGTACCCCGGGTAGAGTTTAAGGGTTAAACTTACAAAAAGCTCGTAATAATTTTGATACTACGATTTCAAGGTTTTACGATAAAAGCAAGAAGAAAGGAGAGAACACGAACAACAGAAAGAAGCAAATTCGAAATTTTTAATTTTCACACCAAAGGTATAAACTAGGAAGATGTTGCATCCAACATGGACGTAATAGATCGGATTTCCATCTTCGTGAGATCATTGTAGAAGGAACAAAGGTACTGGGATCAAATATCGTAGACATACCAATATTATCTTAAGGAAATGCCTAATTCTTAACGTAACTTAACTGAACCTAACCTAACTTACACTTCTTTAGGGTGAATTTCACACTTAAACACATGAAATGAATGAATGATGCAAACCCACAAGGAAAAAGAAGAAATGTTTCCAAGTCCTTTCGTGTAATCAACAGTACACCTCGTCGGGAAATGGAGAAGGCGAGTGGCGAAAATATATACATATGTACAACGGAACAGAGAAATAAAGAGATTAGCACGTGGTTAACAAGCATTGGTTAAAAGCGAAAGACATTTTAACAAGATATTGTTAATTTTATACACTCCATATTCTATTCCTACTACTACTAATGGGAAAAAAACTTTGGTTTAACTTTACTTGTTCTAATGCTAGCAGCAACAGAGATGAGTTTTTCAGAAATTGCCGTTGTCAGCCATCTCCTGGCTCATATTTGTGCCCGGAATAGTGCAAAATCTGTTCCTCGAGTCGCCAAAATTTCCTTCATAAACCATGCGTGGTGGTACTTCCAGGCTTTTGTCAAAATAAAGAAGATAGTCCTGAACTTACATATCTCTAACAAACGTCCTCCATTCCAGCCTACTTATTTTATACAGGAATGAGGGGCCAGGGTCGAATATCCGCAAAAGCCCCTCCCATTGAGGAAGAAGATACCCAAAATCAAGGTCCAGGGTTTTTGAGATGCCTGGACACTCTACGTTTGAAAGAGTGGAAGTCACAAACAGGGGGAAAGGTGGACTGAGGAAGATTATTCCAGAGTTGACCGGTTGAGTAGATGAAAGATTGAAAATACCGCATAACCCTTGCTTTAGAAAGTTGGACAGAAAAGGAATGAGAATGTGTTGAAATTCTGGTACTGCGTGCTCTCCTTAAAGGCGGAGGCACGCAGATGGCGTGTTCAGAAAATCAATGTCTGGTATAATAGCGATAGTAAAGAGAGAGTGATGCAACATTGTGGCGAAGGGAGGGGACTGAAGGTTATCAGTAAGAGGCGCAGAATTTGTGAGACGAAAAGTCTTAGATTCCACTCGGTCAAGTACGGCTGTGTGGGTTGAGACACCCCACACATGAAAAGCATACCCATACAGGGGCGAAAAAAACCCTGTATAGAGACAGCAACTGAGTGGGGTGAAGAAACTGCGGAACAGATACAACGCACCTAACCCCTTAGAACAGGGGTCACTAACCTGGGCAGTAGCGCCCACTAGTGGGCTCACATTAAGGGTAATTAAACATTTATTTCATTTATTTTCTCGATTATGTTGATTTATTCTTTTTGATCTAAGGTGGGCGATAAGCTTTTTTCATTTTCAAAAAATCATAAAAGTGGGCGGTGAACAAAAAAAAAGGTTGGTGACCCCTGCCTTAGAAACTGTTTTAGAAAGAGGGTATATGTGTTCTTTCCAGGAAATAGCACAAGAGAAGGAAACAATAAGAATGTTAGAAATGGAGAAGCCGAGTTTTTGAAGCAATGAAAGTCACATGATTTTCTCTGCCCCAGTCCGAGATAGCAAAAAGATCAGAGGTCAGTTGCTGCTGCACCATTGCCATCCTACGCGAAGCACGGAGTGACTGTTGGTGGGACGCTTTATGAAACGGGTGGAGAAGTGAGGAGTGGAATTTGCTTCTTTCTGTTGTTCGTGTTCTCTCCTTTCTTCTTGCTTTTATCGTAAAACCTTGAAATCGTAGTATCAAAATTATTACGAGTTTTTTGTAAGTTTAACCCTTAAACCCTACCCCTGGTACTATTGTGCCCCAGTACCCCCGGAATTCCTGGTGTAACTTTTATAATGGGATATCTCGCGCTTGTTCTTTCTCCTAGAAATTAACAGATGGTAAGATATTAATAAATTCATTCATTTGAATTATCTGTCCTAAGCTCCGCCCCCTGTATGATCGGTCACGTGACTCCTGCTACTACCTGGGCATATCTCTAACCCTGCGTGCTCAGTTGAGCGGTGCAATCCGTGGATCTCAGATGTGTATTCTCTCACGTAGACGAAAAATAGTGATGGCTACCTTTAATATTGCGTACTCGAGTTTTATGAAGTGATATTCGGTAAAGTGTGAAGATGTGGTGAACACTGAAAGACCCCTATTCTACCATCCTTTGATGCTTTTAAGGCTACATTGAACCGTGCGAAGGAACAAGAGGTACAAATACTCTACGGATATTCTGGCGAGGGGGTTGTAGGATTCTGCAGTACAGACGATGTATTGAAGTATGTTATAGACCTAAGCTTTATAAAGGCTCACATATACCGCAAAGTAGAAGAAGCAACACGTTTAGAAGATAAGCAGCGGTTATGGGTAGTGACTCTTGTGGATGAGTGGTGTGACAAGCGGTATTATATCATGTTACACCATACCGACTACTCGTACCCTACGGTCGAAAATGTAAATCTTGTCATCATGGACAATCTTAAGTATTTTTACCACTATATTAATATACAGTATATCATGACGAGGTTTGTAGTAAAATTGTGGCTAAAGGTCTGCGTGAGTATTTAATAGAATTTAGAGACGAGTATCGTTTGCTAGGCAAAAGGAAAAATATGGGCACATGTTTCTTTCAAATAGTGTGCCGGAGTGTGAATAAAATGTGTTTAGTTCGTGAAAATGCACGAAAATGTCTCGTTGGTTGGTAGATAAATGGGCATCCTATTGTTTTCGCTGGAAACTTGGAGGCTGCGCGGTCAACTCATCGAGGTTTTCAAGTTCTTACACGGGTTCAACGATGTCGATTTTAGAAGTATGTTTAGTTTAAATGATAACTCGCAACAATGGTATAATTTATACAATGCATACCATCACTATGTTAATATAATTTATTTGTATAAATTTATTTATGACAAATCATTTATATATAAGAACAGAAAATAGTTTAGAAGGGTCACAGAAATAACGTATTGCGTTCGATAGTTACGTTTAGTTAAAAATTATTAGCATATCTTCAGTCACAAATCTGTCTCTTATGCATAAAATGTACTCGTACAACTGCTGCACATACTTATATACGCACATACATACATACGTACGTACATAAAAATAATTTGTACAACTAGTCTAAAAGGTTGATCCAAAAGTTAATTCACTAACCGTGGTTGGATTACAAACTTCAATCCAGTTGTGTCGTAATCAAAGTAACCATTAGATTTGGTTGTCATATAATTCATATTTGGTTGATGTAACCGGATGTATACAACATTGCGTCGTCAGTGCATTCTGTCGAATAATTGCTGTGGACTGTTTAACTCCATTCGCAATAACTAGGTCATTTGATGAAGGGAATCTACAGTTTTACGTGGCACCCGTACCACTGGTCACTACATCATCTGGGGGCAGAGAACGGCCTCCCATCACGAGATAGTCCAAGGAGAGATGAAAGAATGCGTTGTACACTGCGTTCACACTTATTAAGCAGATTACATTTTCTCCAATGTTTTCAAAAGTTTTCCCCGATTTCAATGAAATTTGTAGCAAATAATCACCATATATAGCAGCATTGATGTTATTCATTTCGATAAAATATTTTGATAATTAAAATAATTATCTAATTTTATTGAAAAATATGTAAAATATTGTGTTCCGAATTATTAAGCAAGTATTCTATTTACGGATCTAAATGGTGAAAATGGGTAAGAAGAAGGATTTAACACTAACTGAGAAAATAAAAATAGTGAAGTTACTCGCTGAAAATATAAAATCTATTGAAATTGTGAAGCAGTTTGGCAGAGCTTATCGAACTGTAAACAAGTTTGTAGCGGAGGGTACCAAACTGAGGCAGCGAAGTGATAAAGGAGCTATAAGAAAAGTGACAAGGCGGCAGATATCTGTAATCAAGCGCAAACTGCAAAGCATCCATTGTCCTTAAGTAAAGAAGTTTTTGAGCAGGCTGGCATACATAATGTACCAAGAACATCTCGATGTGGAATCCCCCAAACAATTGGCAAGACGTGTAAACCTACGATTCAGTCACCATTAACACCCAGGTACAAGAAGCAGCGTGTTGAATGGGCGCGTCAGTACGTGAAAACAGATTTTAATACTGTATTGTTAACCGATGAATGAAGATGAACCCTTGAGGGATCTGATGGTTGGTCAAGAAGATGGATTGCTAAGGATCAATCTCTACCATGTAATGAGGTTTTCTTTTAGAAAGTTTGTGTAAGACTGGGCATTCATTTTTACACCATCAGGCACTCTGTATGGGACAGCTACTTCATCGCTTATCAATCCTGCCCAAAACATGACACTACCTCCACCTTGTTGGCGTCTTAATCTCGATGGTAGAAATTCGCTCTCAGCAATCCATCTTCTTAATCAAACATCAAGTCCCTCAAGGGTTGCTTTTCATTCATCGGTGAACAATACAGTATTAAAATCTGTTTTCACGTACTGACGCGCCCATTCAACACGCTGCTTCTTGTACCTGGGTGTTAATGGTGACTGAATCGTAGGTTTACACGTCTTGCCAATTGTTTGGAAGATTCCACATCGAGATGTTCTTGGTACATTTTGTATGCCAGCCTGCTCAAAAACTTCTTTACTTGAGGACAATGGATGCTTTGCAATTTGCGCTTGATTACAGATATCTGCCGCCTTGTCACTTTTCTTATAGCTCCTTTATCACTTCGCTGCCTCAGTTTGGTACCCTCCGCTACAAACTTGTTTACAGTTCGATAAACTCTGCCAAACTGCTTCGCAATTTCAATAGATTTTATATTTTCAGCAAGTAACTTGACTATTTTTCTTCTCTCAGTTAGTGTTAAATCCTTCTTCTTACCCATTTTCACCATTTAGATCTGTAAATCGAATACTTGTTTAATAATTCGGAACACAATATTTTACATATTTTTCAATAAAATGAGATAATTATTTTAATTATCAAAATATTTTATCGAAATGAATACCATCAATGCTGCTGTATATAGTGATTATTTGCAAAAGTTTCATTAAAATCGGGGAAAATCTTTTGAAAACATTGGAGAAAATGTAATCTGCTTAATAAGTGCGAACACAGTGTAGAAAAAATTGTACGAAATTGAGGGGTGATATATGCTTACTTTAGGTTATTTTAAATGAGTCTAGAGTTTCATTGGTGCGTTTTATTTTCCACTAACTGTGTACACGAGATAAGTGTACGCATGGTGTGAATGAACTCTGAAGCTGTTCTTTTTTCATTACACTTTTGCATAAAGCTTCTTTCACAACAATTTTGGAATGAGTTTCTATATTAGTTGCCGGACACAATGTGGAAAATGTACATGAAAGATAGGGAGTTACAAGGACAAGAAGCACCTCAATAAGTAATGCATCCCATACCGAGGATGTATCAATGGTTACGGTTCCATGGAAAAAAATATCCCTCTTCCTTAAGAGCACCAATAACGGCGCGAGTTTTTGTTTTCCTTTTCGCATAGCAATAGAAGTATTTTGGATTTTCCTTTATATATATATATATATATATATATATATATATATATATAGTATCGCCAATAGTAAATCACATTTTTTTTCAATTAAATCGAACTTTGTAAACAATTCGTATTTTCTTGTACAACCTATTTTTTAGTTTTACCTTTTTTGAAGATGGATTATGTTGGGTTAATTTAGCCTAACCTAATGTGTAAGGGATGTGGAAGCAAAAGGACGACTTATTTGACTTCGAGATTTTTTAATTAAAAATCTAGCGCGTATGAAATTCCAAAAAAAATAATCATTGTATACGGTAAAGAAAAAGGTTTCTCTAAACTTTCTTATAGAACTCCCTCCTTCCATGGAATAATAATGTTGGCCGACGTTGCAGTATAATGAATGTCATTTTCTTAGTTTGGTTAAAATGGGGAACATTTACGGTGTCCTTTACATACAACAGGGGTAAGAAGAAAAACGATACAAAATTCAGACAAAATCGAAATTAAATCCGAAAGTTGTTACTTAGCAGGGGCGCCAAGGAAAAATTCCTACACCCTCAAATAATACGCAAGATTCATTCTATCCTTTACTTGAACTGATCCACAGAGGAACTGCTCACATATTCTGAAGGCAGTATGTTCCACGTGCCACAGATCTTATAGGCAATGTAGACCCTGTATATGAGCTTGAATACTCTCAATGAAATTACGGTGCAAAAGAGCTAATGATTCCCTAACGAGATGTATTTCTGAACACACGAAAAGCCTTGGAATAATTTTTTCTCTCCTTGTGGGATCAGCGCCGTGAACGTCTTAAGTATCTGGAAAAAATGCTCTTACAAACAGGTGTAGAATCTAGATTTAAGTTTAACTAAAATGATCATTTATATATATATATTTATATATATATATATATATATATATATATATATATATATATATACACACACTCAAGGAGAGATGAAGCAATACTTTCTCTGAAGGTTCTTATTTTCATTTTCTTTCCCGTTGTTTTCTGGTAAATAATATAATATGCAATAATAGTGCAAGATCTAAAAGTATGCCAGATCTCTCTGTAAAAGGAAATGATTTCTATCTCGAACTAAAATCAGTCCACTGAGGCACAGATGGACCAGCATCACTTGTTACTCCGTCTGTATCATCATCTGTTTCATTTTCACTTTCTTCGATTCTCATGTTTTTCAGAACGGCTTCTGTGTTGCATGGACATCTACCTCTTCTTCGCCAGAATTGAATCCCTCAAAGGGCTCATAATTGGGATCTTGTACGGAATCACCGTTACCCAAATCAGAAATTTCATCTTCAGTCTCCAATTCTTTTTCCATTTCTTTTTCAATTTCTGCTGCAGATAGTTTTTGTTTGTTACTCATTTTATTTGCCTGTTTTATAAAAGGGTAAGGCCGAAACTAATTGTAATAAGTAATCTGAAATATTATTCACCTGAAATGAAAATAGAAATGTAGTAAACATTTTTTTTGGTGTAGTTATGAAGATTTTGGTGAAATTTTTATGAAAGGGCGACGTCACCCATATGTGACTGACATGGCTCCTAAAATGTAATTGTCACCACAGCTAAAAACTATCATTATTACCAAACTTTTCATTTATTGCACCTGAAATCAATA
Source organism: Bathynomus jamesi (assembly GCA_023014485.1). Lineage (NCBI taxonomy): Eukaryota > Metazoa > Arthropoda > Malacostraca > Isopoda > Cirolanidae > Bathynomus > Bathynomus jamesi. The sequence goes on along the minus strand of JAJOZX010000621.1, from coordinate 1,043,743 downwards.
TCATACAAATTTTTAGACTGTCTAGATACAAATTAATAAAAAAAAATTTTTTTGGTCCCGGGTGACGTTTTATTGATATGGTTTATTTCTGTGTGTGTGTGTGTCTCTCTCTCTGTCTTTCTTTCTGTATATATATATATATAAGAATTTTAAATTCAGCGTTACCTTCACTAGCAAAAGTAAATTTTTTCAATGCTTTCCATTTTTTTTTATTCATTCAATAACAGAGACAATAATTATGAAGGTGATACCATGCAAATTAAACGTAAAGAAAAACAGCGAAGTTGATAAAATATAAAACATTTATATACATGGAAGACACTCGCGTGGAGACAGAAGAGATGGAAGCGAGTGTTTTGGTGAAAGTTTGTCCCACACATTCCGCTGTGTCTAGTTTGCGGTCATCCTTTGCCTCGAAGGCTCACTTGCCTCCAATTTATGCATTATTTCTTCCAGAGACGATTTGAAAGAAAGAAAGTAAATAGAACGACGTTTAAATAATTATTGTTTTTCTTATATATATATAAAAGGTGTGTAATGTTATTTTTCTGATGCAATTTGTGTTTTCAATCACAAGAAAGGAATATCATAATTAAATAGACGGAACAAAGTGAATGTGTTTATTTCCAATTTATTTATTATTTAATATAAGTGTGTGTGTGTGTGTGTGTATTTCACCTGTATTGATGTTTATACATTTTTTTTTTTTATTTTCATCATTCCATCGTGTGTAAAGGATTGTCAAAAGTAAATAGAATGACGTTTAAATAATTATTGTTTTTCTTATATATATATATATATAAAAGGTGTGTAATGTTATTTTTCTGATGCAATTTGTTTTTTCAATCGCAAGAAAGGATTGTGAAATGTAAATAGACAGAGTTAATATTGGGTTTCGTTTAATTGTTTAATTCTCTTAAAGGAGAAAGTCCGTTTGCTTTTAAAAACGGTAACTCGTGTGAATTAAAAAGTGTATGTATTTAAATTCTATTTATTTCCAATATTTTATAAACAGAATGGTGTTTTATTTATTTCGAACAGGAAAGGAATGTCAAAAGGTTTTAGAATAAATGAAAACGATTGGTAAATTGAATATAAATCTTAAAGAATATGTTAATGGAACGATTTCTTTTTGTCAATTGTCTAGTGATTTTTTTTCTGAATAACATTAAGGAAAAGTTGCTCTTGCTTTTAATAAATAAAAACATTATTTGACAACTCGTGTGAATTAAAATAAATGGCGGTAGCTGACAACTACCCTCATATAAATAAAAAATTAAAATAAATGGTGATATCTGCCAACTCTCCATAATATAGTGATGCACCGATACCTCAATTTTTCCGATACCGATTAATCGGCCGATACCAATTTGCCGATACCGATTAATCGGCATCAATTTAGAAAAATTATAAGTATAACCCAATGTAATGTATATTAATTAATATTATATTATTTATTATTTATTTTTATTTACTATAATAAAAACTTATTACTTAATTAGCGATGTGAGCTTTTTTTTTGTTTTATAATAAAAGTTTTTTATTGATACTCCAAAATATTATTCACTGAGAATATTCGAGAATTTTCTTTTTTCTTAGTTTTAAAAGAGTTTTAGATTGTTTTACAGCTTTTTATAGAATTCTAGAATATTTCAGAACCTTATGGAACTTTCTAGAATGTCTTAGAATATTCTAGACGATTCCAGAACATTCTGGAATATTCCGGATTTGGGAGGAAATAGTACCTATATAAAGGATGGCAAATTATTTCCTTGGTTGGTTGTGGTTGTGTATAGCAAAAGCAAGTATCTACATGTAATTGTGATATTGTCTGTTGAGCCTTTTATGGTAGGCCAGGTAGTTCTTTTTGAAGTATTTTTTTTGCCATTTTGGATAATAATTTGAATAACAAATTGAAAGTGTTATTAAACTGGTTTTCTTAAGCTTAGCATTATTTATAACTGCTTGATCAGCTTGAATCATTCAAAATTATTTCAAATTTGTTTTTAAATTTATACATTTAAGATTGAATATTAGTATTGTTTTTTAAATATTATTTGGTTATTTACAACAAAAATATAGTACCCTATTTTATAACATTATAGCAAATAGAGCAAATGCTGGATTTAAAAGAAGAGACGCAAAAGGTTAAAGTTTTGTGATTTAGTGGTAAAAACTAGAAACAATTTTAATTATAGTTTTAAGAATGTCGCATCAGCAAAAAAATAATTTCCCATTTGGTGACCCAATTCGCCCCAGTCGACGCTACCTATGCCAAGCTTGCCGATACAGATTAATCGGCCGATATTAAGAAAATAATCGGCATGGCCGATTAATCGGCAAAAATGCCGATACCGATTAATGGATGCACCCCCCTACCATAATATAAATAAAAATTAAAATAAATGGCGATATCTAGCAACTCACCCTAATAATGTATATCTGAACAATTGAAAACACTATTCGGCAACTCGTGTAAATTAAAATAAATGATGGTATCTAGCAACTCACCCTAATAATGTACAGGGTGGGCCGTAAGTTTCCATACATAGGAAAAATAAACATTTTTTTATGGACAACCATTTTTATTTATATAATATGCTCTACATGGTTGCCATTGTTTTGAAAACACATTTCAATACGTGTTCCCCACTGTTGATGAACACGCATTAGCACAGTTGACGTTATGCTTGTAATGGCGTTGGTGATACGTTCCTTTAGATGATTTATGTCTCGTATCTTTTCCTGATACACCATGGCCTTCAAGTGCCCCCAAAGATAGAAATCAAGGGGGGTGAGATCTGGGGATCTGGGAGGCCACTCCACAGGACCACGCCGACCAATCCAAGCATCCGGAAACTGCTGATCCAAATTTTCCTATGTATGGAAACTTACGGCCCACCCTGTATACCTGAACAATTAAAATAAAAAATGTTATCTGGTAACTCAACCTTCCTCTATATAAGACCTGCTTGGCTTCAGAAGGTTCATAATGATGCGAACTTCGGCGGAATAAAGAACTCTCTCACCTTCCTTCTTAGGTTAAGACTTAGGTTAGGTTTCCATTTGGGGGGTAAGGACATCTCAGCTTCTCCCCCAAAGACCTCCTCCGTGTCTCCTTTCTCTTCCTCTCTTAGGTTAAGGCAACCTCTTTGGGGGGAGGTCATCCTCCCTTCTCGCCCCGAAGCTCCATCCCCTCTCCCTCCCCTCCCCCTTTCATTGCATACCACCTCCCCTTCATTGCATACCCCCTTCACTGCAAACCCCCTCCCCCTTTCATTGCATACCACCTCCCCTTCATTGCATACCCCCTTCACTGCAAACCCCCTCCCCTCTGCAACATACCCCCTTTTGTAGCATACCCCCATACCCTTTGCAACATTGCTCCTTATCTCTGCAACATTGCAACATTCGCAACATTCCTGCACTTTCCCATTTTGCGCCCATACTACTGGGTCGAGCATGCTTTGTGAAACAGTGAAGTCTTTGCTTTTTATCAATACCCACTCCCACGGAGGTATTATACCGTCATGGCTTCTAGAACTAGGTGACCTCACGTACCCTTGACCACTTCTGTCAGAATCAATTCACAATTCATTTCTGCAATATCCGCGGACTGAACGTCAATCTTGATTCGGTTCTTTCATCAGCCAAACCTGATCTTATCTGAACCGAAACTCAAAATTCCCCTTCTCCTGTCTTCTCATTACAGTTTTCCTGGTTACACCCTTTTTTTTTTTCAATCAATCTTCAGGGTGGCAAATGCTGCTATATGAAGTCTGTGATTTCTTTAAAAGAAGTTTCGACCTATTTCCCTTCAAACTTTGGTTTTTCCTTTAATAAATATGCTACTTCAAAGATCACAAAGCAATTTTGCTTTGTCTATTGACTGGTGCCCAGTCGCTTCAAAACTCTCCCTGGTAACATGAGCTAACTCGTAACAGATCCATCTGCAGAACTCATATTTTTTGGGGACACTTTAAACTTCAAAACACTGACTGGCTGACCTTTTTTGCTAGTACTCCGTTGGTAAAGAGGGAGAGTTTTTAGTGACTCACACAACCTCACTCAGGTAACAGACCAACTTGGATTCCCGAGGACGATAAACATAACAGATATTATTTAAATCTCCTCTTCGAAAACTATCGCAGTTCTTACACTGCAAATGTTTCGGCCACCTTGGCTCTTCTGATCACTGTGTACGCATTGTCTTCGCTACCACCAACCTCACTCAACTCGGATTCAGCCTGCGTCCTCAGCGTTCATTGTGGTAACAAACTGACACTTCGATCCGGAGACTGGGACGGACTCCATGACTTTTTCTCGGCTTTCCCTTACTCCTTCTTCTTTCTTCTCAGATGAACCTTCTATCTCGTACGTGAAGCGAAAAGTTTGCGTTCGGAAATTTCGACAAAGTTAGCAAAAATTTGACAATAGTAAAAGGCAAATTAAACGTGAAATACCGAGTGGAAGATTTTATAATTGGCATATTTTAACAAATCCGCGTAAAAGTAAATCGTTGAAACCCCTTTAACACTACCTATAAAATATTCTTCAACGTCGTCGAAAACCTTGCATTAACGAACGCTTGCTTTTTCTAAAATATTTTGATAGCAACAAACGTAAACAAAGAAGTTTCCCAAATAAAGGCGTATTCAATCTTAGAAATAATTCCTGATAGCCATTATAAATTGTAAATTGAGTTGATAATGTTCATGTATAACAGCAATTGTACATACCTTATACAGTAAGAGGATACTGCGGCCATGCAGCATCTGACTCATATATATATATATATATATATATATATATATATATATATATATATATATATATAGGTATACATATACTTTAGCGTCGAAAATTATTTATACGTTTAATATCAATAAAAAATACGTAAGCCTGAATATAACTTTAAAAGTATTAAAACGATATTACAACTGATAAATGCGCCATGTTAACGACGTAGCTTCTTTGCCAGGTTAGGTCAACTGTCGCCCTTGACGATTGGTTAGGTTAAATCGTGATATTTTTGTTAGTTTAAACGAAAAATCACGACTTAACCTAACCAATCGTCAAGGGCGTACAGTTGCCCTAACCGGGCAAAGAAGAAGCTACGTCGTCAACATGGTACATCACGCGCCTTATTTCCCAGCTATATTCACGAATTCTTATGGAGAAATAAATATAAAACTAACTTATTTGTGCATTTGATTATATCTTTTAATGACATTTATCAGTTGTAATATCGTTTTAATACTTTTAATAATAATAATATAATAATAATACGCTAAAGTATACGTATCTCTCTCTCTCTCTCTCTCTCTCTCTCTCTCTCTCTCTCTCTCTCTCTATATATATATATATATATATATATATATATATACCCGTCCCCTTCTCTATGTACAAACATGTTTGTTTTATCGACGTAGGAATGCAATAAATATGAACCAGAGGTAGAGAAAGTGTATTTATGTGCAATAGTGTTTACACTTATTTTGCATAATACGCGTAAAAAAGTTAAGAAAATACCTCTTTCTTTTTATGACTGTGTGTGTGTGTGTGTGTGTGTGTGTGTGTGTGTGTGCGCGTGTGTGTGTGTGTGTTTGTGTGTGTCCAGAGTTGGAAGATGAAAGACTTTGGACAGTATCTACAAAACCATCACTGCAATGCAAAGGTTCGAATATCAAACATAAACGAATGATGGACACCTACGATAAATGCATGGGTGCGGAAGACTAGGAGGGGTTCCCAACCTTTCTAGGTCGACGTACCATTTTTTGCCACCTTGTTTTTCTGAGTACCACCATTACGGAAGGAAGGAAGGAAGGTGGTACCACCTAACCAAAACTGTAAGGAGGGTAATTGTGGCGTTCAATCTTACATTTTGAGCCTTATCGAAGAAGTTATATTTATTTTAATGATACATCGACATTTGTACTGAATCAAAATCTTGATTTTGGCCTCGCACGTTATCGTTAAAAACTCGCAGTCGGAAAAGGTTGCGGATTATTCATCTACAACTGAAATTACTTTTAAAAACGTTATCATGAAAGTAATTAGCAATAAGCAAACTGCGTATTTACAACCTCCCGCGTACCAGCTAAAAGAGCTCTGCGTATCGTGGGTTGGGAATCGCTGCTGTAGACCACAGTCAATCTTTATGGTAGAAAAATGATTTGGGTAAGAGGTAAAGCAATAAAGAAGTACTCCCCCTCACACACACACACACACACACACACACACACACTGAATATATATATATACCTGTCGTAAATAACCCATTCCCAGTACCTCGATCAATGCCACTGTAAAAAAATAAAAACCTTCAGGAATCATCCCGCGTAAAAGAGGAACTTCGCAAAAAATGAACATTTTAAGAAAGAGAAAAAACTGTTCTGAAATTTTTTTTTTTTTCTGAGAAGTCCTTCCCAAACACGAGAAAATCTACCCAAACTATTGTCACGTTAAAGAGGAAATATTCTTCAATCCAAAATCAACCTCTAAAAGTTCTACAAAGAGCGGATGTATATATTTTCATAAGAATAGACGCCTCGGTGGTGTAGTGGTTAGCGTCGCTGACAACGAATCCATCGGTCCCCGGGATCGAGACCCGGTGACGGCAGCCGGCGGCGCGCGGCAAAACCCAGCTGTTCATCATCCTTCCACACGATAAAAAGGCGTGTTCGGATTCCACGTTAAACTGTAGGTCTAAGGTGGAGTGAAAAGCTTAGCCTTCGTCAAAATGAACAATTCGGGCGGAAGCAAACCAAAGGTTATAACCAAAAGTTATAGACTTAATAAAGTGATCTTCTTCCGAGTCACTGATCTCAGTTATATACATCTACAACATACGTGTCGTTTTAAAGCATACAGTATATATCAATAATATCATAACAGTAAATCATATATATATATATATATAAATAAATAACTTAGTTTGCTTAGGACGAAGGTCAAATTTGTTGTTCCACCTTAGACGTGGAATGCGAACCACGACCGACGAAGGAAGCAAAAAGTACAAAGTCCTTGCCTGGACTCGCTCTGACAACCTCCCGATCAGTGCAATATATATATATATATACACACAACAACTCAGAATGGTCCCCTGAGAAACTTATATGTTAAACACAGACCGTGCACGGTCTGTGTTTAACATATATATATATATATATTGTTATTTTAAAAGCAGTAATAAATTGATCACTTGTTAGTTTATCGTAAAGATACATTTTTGTGAAAGATTTGCTCATAATGCAATGATATCATTGAAGTTACAAAGTCACCCCCGCTTGGTATCATTTCATTTAATGATTTCCATTTGATTCCATGCCCAAGAGAGAAATCCTTGAGTTGGAATCTCAAAGGAAACAATTTTCAAATCGATCCATTTTCATTTCATGCTACTTTCATTCTCATCCACGCCCTTCCTACTTTGGTCTCGGTTAGGTTAGATTAGGTTAAGTTAAGTTAAGTTAATGTTATGTTAGGTTTGGTTAAGTTCATTTAGGTTGTTAGGAAATATTTGCCATTGTCATATGGTGCCCTTAGTGCGGATGGGAATGAGAACGACATTGAGTGTGGGAAGTCAATAATGACACCGCTTTACTTTCTAATTTAAGTTAAATTGTTAATGAAATATGGAGAGCGGATAACGTATAAAACTTTAATGAATGACTGAGGTCAAGATACAAATAGTAATTGTATATAAAGGTATTATTATTATTATTTAACCTTAGTTGGCAATGGAATGGAACACGTGGTTCAGTCCCGCACCACCTGTCTCATAATAACCTTTACTCACCTACATTTCATCATTTTAGAAAAGAAATTATGTTCAGTAAAAGTCATAAAGTGTAAACCTTTGATTTAATGCGTTTCATATATTGTTCCGTGAATGAGAGACTTCTTTTTTTCATTTTTAAAATCCAATATGGTGGTATTCATGAGAAGCTTTTTGTTTTTATGATTAATAATTTTTTACGTTTGCATTCAACAAATTGTTTATAACCTTGGTCATGAATTGGAAATTTATTTGCATGACTAATTGGTCCCCTTGATCAATCCTTGTTTATAGTTCTCGCATAAAATGAATGGCTGAAGAAAAAAGTATTATATATAGGCTATATATACAGGGTGGGCCATAAATTCCAATCGGTCATAATTAAAACGAAAATACAAAAATCAAACAAAGTAAAAAGTTTATAAGTTTAGAAATATTTATTGATTATAATTATCACCGTGTAACACAAAATTTGTCCATGAGTTAAAACTATTATTTTCTGATTTTTTAGGGCATAAATAAGTAAAAACGAGCAGTCACTAAGTTCAGATTTCGGTTCTGAGTTCATGAGATCGATTTATTGATTTTTTGCCATTTTTGCTTATTAATTTAAGGGTTTTTCACACTATCTGCTTTTAAATCAAATGAATCCTGTTAAGTATAATTTTAATTGATGTTAACACGATTATTATGATAAATCAATGATGAAAAATGAAGTTCTCCAGGCCCCGTCTTTAGAAATTAAAATAAAAAGAAGGAAACGAGTAGGGAATAATTATGTATTATAATATGCTAATACACAGACAGTGATACAGTGCAGTGATGCAGAGCGTTGATAAAGAGTATTGCTACGGAGAATTGATACAGAATTGATACAAAATTCTAGCGTTATAGTTTCAAAAAAAGTTTGTCTACGAGATTGGCGATTGTATTTCAGTTCACTCTCACGCAAAAGGTTCCAGATATAGTCCCCCATCATACTTTCATTGTACTGTCCCTTGTACCGTTCCTCGAAAGAGCTGACATCCTGGTGAAATCTTTCACCTTGTTCTTCTGAGTAGTCTCCCATGTTTTCTTTGAACTCATCAAGGTGGGCGTGTAGTACGTGCAGTTTCAGCGACATCCGGCAGCCCATGCTCCGGTACGTGTCCACAAGTTCGTCAACGATTTCCCTGTAGTTCTCTGCCTTGTGGTTTCCGAGGAAACCTTTGACTAGAGAAACGAAGCTTGTCCAAGCTGCCCGCTCAACCTCAGACAGCTTCTCAGGAAAGCTGTCGGAGTCAATAAGTCGCTTCACCTGAGGGCCCACAAATACTCCTGCTTTGATCTTCGCCTCCGACAACTTCGGGAACAGCTCCTGGATGTGCTTCAAGGCCTCACTCTCTGGATCCAGCTGTTTAACAAACTGCTTAATGATGCCCAATTTGATGTGCAGGGGTGGCATCAGCACTTTCGTTGGCTCCACCAGCGGCTCTTGCTTCACGTTATGGGCCCCAACCTCATAGCCGGTCCTGAGGGGCCAGTTCTTCTTCTCGTAGTGAAGGGCTGTATTTCGGCTATCCCAGAGGCACAGATAGCAAGGGAACTTGGTGAAGCCTCCCTGAAGCCCCATCAAGAAGGCCACCATCTTGAAATCGCCAATGACCTCCCAGCTGAATTGGTCGTACTTCAGTGCACTCAGCAGGATTTTGACGTTCTGGTACTCTTCTTTCATGTGCACTGAATGAGCCAGAGGAATCGAGGGCCACTGATTTGTGTTGTGCAGTAAAACAGCCTTGAGGCTTTTAGATGAACTGTCGATGAAGAGCCGCCAGTCAGAGGTGTTGCAGGGAATGCCCACAGCGTCGAAGAGTCCTCCTGATGTCATGGCAGTAGCACAACCCATCTCTAAGAGTGAAGAACACTGAAAAGCCGCGCGATGCCGCTTCCTCTGGGAAGTAATTCGAACGCTGTCGTCCAGTAAGTCCCACTGCTTCAGTCTGGAAATGAGCAGCTCGGCGTTGGACTTTGTCAAGGCCATTTCCCTGATGAGGTCGTTGATGTCCTCTTGGTTGGGGTAGTAGGGGCACCTTTCACCGGCCACCCGGCGTCGACGGCGCGCAGCAGATGACGCACCTTGCTCCTCCTCGGAATCATCATAGCTTGCTTCTTCTGCTGGACAAGATTGATCTCTCAAGGGAGGCTGTGGCACAGGTAGGTCCGTCGTGTTATGGGGAACAGGTGCAATAGATGACGGAATGTCAGGGTACTCAATGGGAGGCGCATTCTTCCCCTTTCTTCGTTTTGTTGGGTCCACCATACAGAAATAGCAGTCCGTGAGATGGTCTGAGGGCTCACGCCAGACACGGGGAATAGCGAAACGCATTGCCCTCTTCTCTCCTCTAAACCAACCTTCAAGAGTGCGGCGGCAGTAGTCACAGATGACATGTGGTGCCCAGCGTTTGTCTTGGTCACCGACTGGCATTCCGAAGTAGGCATGATAGGCTTCCTTTGCACGGGTGCAACTGTCCAAGCAGTGTTTTTTAGCCGTCTTTGCGAAGAACTCGCCGCACACGTAGCAGAAGGAATCCGCTGGGTATTTGCAACCACGAGCAGCCATAACAGTAACTTCGTCACACGTCACACGTCTGAAAAAGTAAAAATAATGGATTAATTTAACCCTATATGGACATAATTCTTATTTTTGTCTTAAATTTTTTTTTACCTATATTAAACATTCATTTAGAGTACTTTGAACATAAATATGTGATTTTTAATGTAATATATATATATATTAATAATATATATATAAATAATATATATATATAATATATATAATAATATATAATATATATATATAATACAAATTGGACAACCTTATACCACGTGGCAAAGAAGGCATGGATGTCAGAGCCATCAATATTGTTACGTTTCAATAAAATATTCTAGTGCTCAGTTTATCAGAATTGTTTTATACTTCATCCACTCTAACAGCATATATTGAGCAATAAAAAATTATTCAACTTACCTTTAATCAAATAAAGTGATAAAAAATAAAAAACGAACTGCGTAACCATACACTTTTACTTCTACTGACGCACTAACTTATTTTTTTCATTAAAGCTCGGTTTTCTGCAGTAGGAGTTGCCAATTCGTGATATAAACTCCTTGAACCGTTACAAATTTGACGATATCGTCATTTAAGTTAAAATGTACTTGTTTCGGTAAATATATAGTAAATTTTGAAGCGTTTACAGATCTGTCGCAGATGTCCATATAGGGTTAAAAAATAATAATATTCTTATTTCAACAAAATCGATGTACTGACAACAAACTCGAAGTTTAAAATCACTGACAGCTTTTTTCCAGTGATTTTGAAGCATAATGAATCAGAAAATAAAGGTTATTGGCCAGAAACAAAGAAAATTTTTTTTTTTGTTACACGGTTATTATATATATATATATAATATATATATATATATATACAGTATTTTTTATTTATTTATTTATTTTTTTAAATCCACTAGATGGATTTTCCCTTTAATTATCACCAATTGGGACTTATGAGCCACCTATATATATATATTTGAGTGTGTTTTACCGTTTACGTTTGTAATGCGTTAACGAGCTTCGTCTTCTGCAGATGGTTCTCGATGTAGAGGAATATGTACCCGGAGAGATCGAGGTCCTTCAGGATGACCGTATTCTTACCGTGAAAGGGCGAGTAGAGAACAAGAATGCAGCAGGACATAGAAGCGTTAAGACCTTCGATAGAACTTTCGATATTCCGAAGAACTCGAGAGAGGAAGACATCGACTCTGCGCTTTCTAAAGACGGAATTCTCACCATTTTTGTACCTAAAAAGGTAAATAACGCAAACTCTTAAAACGAAAATTCATTTTTTGCTTCTTTCCAACTAATAATAAACGTGTGAGCTAATATTAAGTTTCGGGGACGCCAGATGTCGGTGATCCGCCCATTTCATACTTCGGGCTAGTCAGGGTGACTCTTACATCCGGGTTAGGTTACTAGGCTAGGCGGTGGTCGTTTTATAGGGTGATCGCAAAGTCCCTTTGCGTGAAAAACAAGGGCACCATACATATATGCTGTAATTTCGCCGCAGAAGGACTTTGTGACCACTCTGTAGGTTGGTAGTTATCATATATCCAACGTCACTAACTTTCGCTCAATCGGAAAAAAAAGTGTCCCCGAAACTTAATATTTACTATAAATGTTTTAGGTTGTTTAACGCGGCTCTTTCGTACCATCCGCATAAGGTCATATGACGAAGGGAACCTACAGTTTTACACGGTATCCTAATTACTATCTCACCAAACAAGACCCAGAGAAGTTGAAATCACCGAAATCTGAAGTCCCAGTCGAGACTCGAACCCAGACTCTTCAGATTAACAACCCGGCCCTCTACCATTAGGCTACAACCCTGGAGGGTTGTGTTTAGTTGTCAAATAATTTGGTTAATTGCGTCAACCAAATTTTTTTCTGTGGAACTTTTATACATTAACATAAGAGTGAAAATTGTACTGACATTTCCACACAATTGCTTTATTCCTCGAAGAGAAATCTTCCTCTACTGGAACAAGTCGATATTGGACACTTTTATCGACTGGAACAAAGGAATTTCGATTTCCATTCATCCCAAACCGATTTACTTCTTCTTCTGTCTCTCTTTCTTCTTCATCTGGATGAAGTTTGAAGCGATTTAATAATAAAGTTTGGGTTCTTTAACCTCCTTCCTAACGGCAAAGGTCACGTGACGGAGGGTACCTATGACTTTACTCGGGATCTGAACCATCTAAAGGTTTATGATACATCATCCGAACGCGGAAGAAGAAGAAGACGGTCACCCATTTATAACTACTGAATAGATCCAATTCTTTCAACCTTGCCGTTCTACGTAATGCGAAACGGTGTTGAGACGCGGTTACGGCGTATGCCGTATAGCCAGTTTAGAGTGACATTCGATACAAACTTATTTGACTAGTGTTTGTTTTTTTAATTCCACAGTAATATTTACACTTGAATTTATAATCACAAATGAATTAGAAGTAATTCCACTTCTTAACACACTTACAAAAATCGCAATACAATCCCTCAAAACAAAAAAATTTTCGTCTCGTTTTTTAGTAAAAGAAAAAATGTCAAAAAATGTTCTTACTCATTCGGTCACAAACGTCACTGGATTGGTTGGTTGGTTAATGTCTTTCGTACGCAAGTACGATTGTTGTTGTTTAAAAATAATTACAGCAAAGTAAAAATAGGTACTCCTCATTTAACAAAATTTATTATATAGACGTAAACATATTATAAAAAATAAATAAATAATTTAAGAAAATGAATATGTTTGAACGCAAACAAAAATTAAATATAAAAATGTGAAAGACTAAAAGTTAAAAATTTTTAAAACTTTAAAAATTTTATGAAAAGAGAAAAACACAACGTTAACATAGGGATAGTATTTAAATCCATTTCTATACTTATACCGCACTTATAGTTCTTCAAATTTCTATTTCTATTGCTATAGCTACGTCTCTTCAAAAAATTCTGTACCTCACTCTACTAAAATTCCCATACCTATATCTACTGCTTTTTTTTCTGGAAAGAAGATTCCGGAACTCTGCTATAAATATCGGACAATCCCCCCACCCCCCCACCCCACCCCAAAACCCCCAAAAGCGTCCTTCCTATTCCTAAAATTTTGTTACGTAATCGCCCACTCCCCCTAAAATAAAATAAATCGGAATGAAAATAAAAACCTGAAATTTTCTTCTGCACGTTCTGGGCATCCGGCGCGTTCAGCCAGAAAAAAGCTCTGCCTACATTTATATTCTATATGTAGCATGAATCAATTTAGAATGATAGAAATCTCAGTAATGCATCGAGTTTGTTATTTGGATCATTCTCATTACCTAATTAAGTACCTTTCAAAAAATAAAATGAAAGGTGGAAGACAGAACAGAAAGAACAAACTTAATTTTTACCTTCTTTTTCATATTATTCACAAAAAAAAAAGAATATTTGTTGTTGTTTTACTTACTCATCTTCACCCTAATTTATGTACCTGTTCCCGAGTGAAATTTCATTTCTAAACTATACCTTCATTTATTTCTATATACCGGTGTATGTTATTTCCGCTTTAAAATAATTAAAAATAATACTACATTGTATTATTTTTACGGTCTTTTCCGGGCTAATGACACCTGATCGACGTGACATAAAATAGACAAATTATTTGGATTAGATTAAATTAGGTTAGCATACCTTATTAATAATAATAATGACTCAAGGTTACTTTAGGTTACTTTAGATGAGTTTGAACGACGGTTCAGGATCGACCTGCGGTCGACCCCTCTGCAGCATCCCGCCTCATTTACGGGATTTGGTAAAGGAGGGAATTGCTGTCTGATCTCCTGCCCTCGTAGCCAGCCACGCATGGCTGGTCAGGGACTTTGCACAGGAATCTGTTCAGCTGGTTCTTGAAGTTATTTAGGTCGGTGTGCTGGGGATTTCTCACTTCTTTTGGTAGGACATTGAAAAGCTTTGGGACCGCAGCTGGGACCATACAAAATCTGCCTCTTCTCTCATTCCAGTTTGTTTCTATTTCATTTCTAAAGTTAGGGACAGAGCCCTCAAGTATTTTCCATATGTATATTATTGTGTACCGCTCACGCCTTCTTTCGAGAGAGTACAGTTCCAGGGATTGTAGTCGAGACCAGTAGTCTTCACCTTCCGTTTTCTCTATCTTAGACGTAAAAGTCCTTTGTATAGCTTCAATGTTCGCAATGTCTCGTTTTCTGTATGGGCTTGTGAGTACTGAGCAATACTCAATTATTGGTAGGACTAGGCTCTTCCATAATTTGAGCATGATGTTTGCTTTTCTCTGCGGAAGCTCCTCCAGATGATTCCCATTATTTTTCTAGCCGTCGTAATTTTGATGTTATAGTGCTCTCTGAATTCTGCATCCGACGACATTATTACTCCAAGATCCCTGACTTGTGGATTTGGCGTTATCTGTTTGGATTGCAAAGTTTTGTACCCTTTTTTCTGTAGCTCCTTGTTATTACCATATCTTAAAAGTTGGAATTTTTCTTCGTTGAACTTCATATTGTTGTCATCTGCCCACTGGAATAATGTTTTAATGTCGTTTTGTAATTTTCTTATGTCACCTTCGTTCAATATTTCCTTACATATCTTTGTGTCATCCGCGAAGCATGATACAATACTGTCCTTAATATCTGCATCAATATCTGCAATCATTATTATGAACAGCAAGGTTGCTAATACTGTCCTTTGTGAGACAGAGCTCACGACTTCCGAGACTTCCGATTTAACTCCGTTTACCACCACTCTCTGTGTTTTTTGCGTCAAGAAATTAAATATCCACCTTCCTACAGTAGCTTTCCAGTAATTCCTCTATTCTTAAGTTTGTGTGCTATGATTCCACGGTCACATTTATCGAAGGCTTTAACAAAGTTCGTCCAGGAACTTTTTTTATGTAGGAAGGAGGGCCAAGGACGGGCGCCCACAGAAGTGACCCTTCCATAGAAGAAAGAGAGAGAGCAGAAAACAAGGTCTCCAAGGCTCAATGATGCCACTATTTTTTTTATAAATTTTGAAAAGATTGTGTAGTGTGTAAGATGTATGGATGTGTAGTGAGAAATAGAGGCAGAAATATGTGTTTGAGAGCATGCTGGACTGCTCACAGGGTAGATGAGACACGGAAAAAGATCAGCTAAAGGGGACAGTGACAAGAGAAACGAGAGTTCCAGCACTCCCTGTCTCCTGCCTAACGTCCACCCCGGAGTACTTCCCTGGTCGATTGGTGTCTACAATTTCATCCTACATCTCCTCCTGTGCCTCCTGGGACAGCGATCAGGCTGATGAATGCGACGCATTGTTCTAACTACTGTATTAGTATTATTAGCCTATTATTATTATTACCAGCATCATCAGGATTCCGCCCCCCCCCCCCCCCCCCGAAACCCGATCTCAGTGTCTTCACAGTGTTACCCACTGAGCTATGGACGCTGGGTAGCAAAGGTTAGGTAAGGTTTAGTTAGGTTACGCTAGGTAAGGTTAGGTTAAGTTATAACCATCAAATGAGTATAAGTCCGTCCTTTTGATCCAATTTATTATAATGCATTTACGTTGTTTCACTCCTTTTGAATTCCATTGTTTACATTTCAGAAGGAACGAATCATAAAAATTGAATTGGTTGATTGAAAAATCGAACCGGGGAAGGAATGAAGAACTGAAGGTTGGAAGATTTGAAGGACTGAACGATTGACGGATTGAAGATTGAAATGACGAATAATGTAACGAACAGTTTATAGGAACTTCAAACTTAACAAGAGAACAATTTAAGATCTCGTAACCTAATTTATTTAGGTTGTGTTACGTTTTACAAAACATTGGTTGTATATTGTGATTTAACCTTACCTTTAATATGTAGGCCTATAAATT